>JAIGNY010001300.1:0-48546 GCA_020152595.1 Chiridota heheva
AAAGCTAATAACCTCTCTATCAAGTTTATGTGCATTACACTTCTCATACGGAAAACGGGCCTATTCATCTATGCTATTATCAAGTACCTGAGAAATCATACTTGCATAAGACTCATCCTTTAACAGGGAATTATTGAATTTCCAAAACCTTCTACTTATTTTGACATCATTTAACTTAAAGGAACAGGAAATAACCGAATGGTCTGATTTATAACTATACGAAATTGAGTTATTACTAACCTTGTTCGACAAACCAGACGACAAAAGAAACAAATCGAGACGACTCTGTTTGAGAGGCGTCTTCTGCTGCCAAGTAAACTTTTTGCCAGAAGGGTGATGTACACACCAGACATCATATATATCAAAGTTGTTTATGATATCAAAAACTTTTAGTCGGCTACGGGGATTGTTAATATGCAAGTAGTTCATCGAGTCTAGGTCTTGATTTAAAACAGTGTTCCAATCGCCCACAATTAGATTGTAAGGATTATCAAAATCAATTATTATGTCAGTAATACTAATAAAAAAAGTTGATGAATCAATATCAGGACCATAAATGGTAATCAAGGTAAAATCATGATTCTGAATTCTTACCGCGACTGCAAGAAGATTACCATTGCCCTCAAGAAGAAAATTAGATACAATGTAATCAAAGTTGACATGGAAATGTGTGACTACATCCCTTGCATTACTAGAACTGGTGGAAATATAACAATCATTCCCCCAATCTGAGTGTATTTGCTCAATCATGCTGGGATCTCAACGTACATCCTGCAGGCAATAAATATTACTTTTGCAATTATGTTTAAAAAGTCAGAAACATTTTTCCTTTCATTATAGTCGTGCTACCCCTACAATTAAAGGAAGAAATAGTGATAACACAACTCATTATACTTTAAGAGTACAGACCATTGTCAATGACAATTGTCAAAATATGCTTCAAATTAAGGAAAAACCAACAAATCAATATGTCACCGTAGGATTTCAATGTGAATACAATAAGTATGTCACCGTAGGATTTCAATGTCAATACAATAAGTATGCCACCAAATGAAAACATTATCAAGAGAAAAAAAAAAAGACAAACATGAAAAGATACATAGGCAAAAAAAAAAAATATATTTATTAATAATAAAAAAGAAAGAAATATGACAAGCACGACAAACTTTAAAGTCTCCTGACCAAAAAAAGCAAACAAACTGTAGACTGCAGATAAACTTTACAAGCTACACAAGTTTTCGAAGTCCCTTTTTAATCTCTATTTGGGAACGGATTTTTTTTATGACTATATCCAGTTAGCTATTTTTTCTATTTTCCAAAGAATGACAAAGCTCATCAGTCATAGGAACACCATTATTTAGCAGAGGAGAAACCAAAGCGTTTTGAAAGTTGTACAAATTCAGCTGCGGATGTATGTTCGAATGCCATTTTCCTTCACAATGCCAAGGCTAGCTGGGACCGACCAAGTGACATAAGCAAATTTAACATTTGGATCTCTTCTTACCTTCTTGGTTTTTTCACGTAGACTTGTTCGGGCCTCACGCACAGATAAAGAGACATCGTCAGTGATGAAAATTGCTTTACCCTTGAAGTTCTGCCTTTCAACCTTGAGGGAGCGGAACGTAATTTTTTTCTCTGTCACTGTATCTGAGGAACCGAACATGTATGGGTCTAGATCTTTGCTCCTTCAGCATCCTACTTCGGCAAAGGACCACTGGGGGGGCTCTATGCATGCTATCTAGTCCCATGAGTGATCCCCAAATCTGATTTTTTTATTGCTTCATATGAGTGTTCATACTCATCCTCAGCTTCTTCCCAGTTTGCATTGAAGATCAAATTTTGTCGTCTAGATCGATTTTCAAAATCCTCAAATTTGTTGCTGTACTTTATCAAGTCCCTCAATTTTGTCCTTCAAGGTGTTGAGATCCTGATTCTCAGCCTTTTTTACACAATTTGTCCTCCATTGTGCTTGCAGCTGTCTTATCTTTCGGTAGGCGTAGATTTAATTGTTGGGAACCATCAAGCGTATCACTGGAATGTTATTGTTATTGTAAGTTGCACTGTTATCGTTAAGACTAGTACTACAAGTAATGCTAGCATCCGAGTCTAATGTTATAGGCCTATGACTTCTCAAATTATAGGTAGAGTATGAAGCAGATTTCTTGGACATTTTACAAAGAAACATAATTTGTGTCACCTCGAATCTAATCTCAATAGCCGTTCAAACCTCCATATGGTATGCAAAAGGCAGAATACTCTTCAAACTCGAATAAAACAGAAAATTTCCGGAAACTTCTCGAAAGCGATGCTCCCTCTTTGCTTGTCATGGTTCCAGCTCCTATCTTGGTTGGTTATCTTGGGTGTATCCAGAGAGTTGCTTGCTGTAAATGTGAATTTGTCAATTACAATTTTAATAAGTCACTTAAGCGGATATGTCATAAGAATGCCTCGATAAATCTTACAAAATACAACATTTGGTAATATGATCAATGTGATGCAAAAATCGTATGGTATCGTATGGTATTGTTTGACCAAGTTAGAAATCCAAGTCGTCACCTCACAATCACCTATAAACTTAGTGGTAGATGGAGCATAAGACTATCAGAGAGTGCCTCTATCCATCTTTCATCTACGCTGTTCTGGCTGTTCCTGAAGAAGTCAACCCAGCTTTAATTGATCCTATATTTTCCACCATTCATCGCCACATTGCTTTTGGGCGTCCACGGGTTCTCTCTTTCCGGCCGCGGAACCAAATAGGTTGTGTTATTCCATCTTTGCCAAATTCAGCTGTTTAATGCAAGTCCACTATTATCAGAAACAGGACACCGGACACGAGGCAACTATGTTTAATACCAGATTTTAATTTTAATTTTAAACCATTGCACATTCAGATATAATAAAATAAATATGGTAAAATGCTTTGAAAATGTTGATAAGCTTTTCTGGTATACCATACTTCTCCATTATAACCCATATCAACAGAGTCAAACAGTCAATATCCCTATCAACAGAGTCAAACAGTCAAATACTTTTTCAAAATTAACAACGTTTAGGTATAGAGTTACTGGCCATCCATTAATTTGTTCCATGATATTATTAACTTAGCATCAATTCCACTCCTTATTCTGTTATTCAAAATTCTATTGCAAACTTTTCTGAAGACATACAACAGGGTTTTTAACGCCATTTTTGACACTACTTTAAATCAGGGTTTTGGGCAGTTTTACCGAAAGCGGGCCTCGTTTTCAGTTGAAATTGGTTCCTCTCCTTCCTCCCATTTCACGTCAAACTGCTCATATCTTTAATGGGTTACTGGTAGATTTCAAGTAGCTCTAAATAACTCGGATGTTATTAAGTCTACACCTGGCGACTTTCCACTCTTTAGTTTCTTAAGTGCACCTCACCTCACCTAGTCTCTTCATACCTCTTAGCCCATAAGGCTGTAGTGCACTCTCTCCACTGGACTGCACTGTTATTTGCAACTTGTCTGGCTTCTGTCCACAAGCTTTATCCCATCACTTTCCTCTCCTTCTAGGCTGTCCTTCTCCAGGTCGTTCTAGGACGACCAACTTTCCTTCTCCCCTCTGGTTTCCACGTCACAGCTGTCACACGGTGCTTAATAGTGCACATGCGCATCACATGACCAATCCACCTCCGCCTTCTTCTTTTACTTCAGTGCTGATTTTGTCATGTTTAGTGATTCTCGGTATTTCATCGTTAGATATTACATATGGCCATCTGATCTTCAAAATTCTCCTGTAGCATTTGAAAATAAATGTATCCAGCTTTTTTATTATCTGCTACATTAACTCTCCATGTCTCGCAACCATACAAGAGTACAGACTTACCAAGAGAATTAAACAGTTGTATTTTTGTATATATTGAGAATGTGCTTGAGTTCCATATCTTATTTAACTTCATAAATGCTACTTTTGCTTTAGATATTCTGTTTTGGATATCTTCTTCGCCACCACCTTGTAAGCTTACTGTTGCACCAAGGTATCTGAACTTGTTTACTTCATTTAGTTGTTGGTTATCGATATAAACTTTGTTTGCACATTTGCTGTTAACTTTCATGAGCTCTGTCTTATCCTTATTAATTCTTAGCCCAGTTTGTGCAGCATACTGATTGAACCCGGTCACTTTAGTTTGCATGTCTTGATATGTAGATGAAAGTAGAGCAATATCATCAGCAAAATCTAAGTTCTCAATGGTTGACATGAACTTCTATCTAATTCCATTCCTGTTATCATCAGTCGTTTTGCTTATCACTCAGTCTACCACCATCAGAAAAGAAAAAACCTGACATGACATCACTTTGCTTTACACCTCTTTTGACTTGAAACCATTCAGATTCCACACTACCATTTATAACTGCACATTCACTGTCTTCATATAACGCTGAAATCAAACATATTATCTTTTGTGGAATACCACAGGCTGCCATTATTTTCCAGAGGATTTCTCTGTGCACTTTGAGTCAAACGCCTTCTCGAAGTCAACAAAGGCGATTTATATGATTGACTGCCATTCAGCCACCTGTTCTAGAATGTTGCGCAGGATGAAAATTTGCTCGGTAGTACTCCTTCCTCTTCTAAATCTTTTCTGACTCTCTCAGTCATTTTCTCATTTAGCCTACTTCTTGATTTTCTCCGTCCTAATCATTCAGATTTGTCCTTCCTTGTCCTTCAAATTCATGCTCGCCCAATTGGTTTCTCATGTATTCAACTTTTGTCAGGTCATACAAGGTCTTTATGTTATGATTTCATCCGGCTTCTTCTGCCTTTGTTGCAATGTCATCAATTAATATTCTTTTATCTGTTCATAATCTTCTTTTAACCTATCTGTCTGTTTCTCTGTACCTGTTTTTCTGTCTATCTTTTTGTGTCTCTGACCTTGATACTTCTATCTTTTATCCATGAGCTGCCATGCCTCGTCACTTACACATAGTTTCCTTTTCTTGATCTTTCTTTTCAGCACTCTTTATGCAGTCTTAAGTATAGGTTTCCTAGAAAATCCGTGACATATCTTCCACCAGGGTAACCTTGTCCTATTGTGCTTCACATCTATGCTAAACCTCCGATCTACTTACTTCACCTTTATGCTTGCTTTAGTTGGTCTGTATTGAAGCGCTCTCTCATTCCGACCATTTCCTTTATGAGCCTTTAGTTTTAGCTGTACAGTCATGTTTACTAGACTGTTAGATAGCGGTCACTTCCCATATCCGCATTACTATGTACCTTTGTATCCAAGACTGAAATTTTCAAACGCCTGCTGACAAGTGTGTGGTAAATTTGGTTTCTGATCTGAATATCCAGAGATATCCATATAGTCTTCTGTATATTATTGTGTGCAGGAACGGATTAATCCATGATGATGCCCTAAGCTGAACAAGTTGACGAGGCCCCCAGGAAATGTATAACTTGCAAAAAGATGTTGATATGCTGTATAATACCTGTAGAATATACGACATTTTTACAAAAATGCCAAAAAATATCAAATAAAAAAACATGCAATTGCAATTGTTCATCTTTTGAGAATCAAAAGGCTTTCGGTTTTCACGCCCAAGCGTTATGTGGCATCATGTAGTATCACGGTACTTTCAAGAAAGTTTCAACTGACATTTCCGTTTCTGGTTTCTATGATGACCACATCACATTTTCTGGGAATGGGTTATCAGCCCGTTGTCCACTCCATCCTGCAGGTCCAGGGTATTCTATTAGGGTTTTACGTTCAGCTGTCCGGGTTCAGAATAAAAGAATTTTTTCTTTAAAACAAATTGCTTTGTAGGAATATGAGTCTTGTCTGCCATGTTTGATCTGGTTTTCCTTTCATACCCAGAATCCATGTCAGTTACTGTAGCCTAAAGGTATGAACATAATAACAGAACCATGAGAAGGTAGAGTTTGAGTTATAACTGGACAGCCAATTGTGGATAGGAAGCGATACTTAATTGCTACCTTTACACACAGCTGGGGAAGTGCATGGGAGGTATACAGCAAATGATGTGGCAAGAGATGAGGGCGAACATTCATCTCAATATGTAAAACGTCATTCAATTGTGACCAAATGTGCAGCACATTGGTAATAATAGCCACCAACTTACTCAACCTCTTACCAATTGGTAAACCAACTTATGCCACGTCTCATTGGTCATTATATTGCAATGCGTGCAAACAAATATTGAGCTATTTGCACATTGTCTTAAAGAAAACTATCACTGCATTTGCATTTTTGTATAGTGTTTGAAGGAAAACATTGATCTTATTCCCTTTAGCTGATGGAATTAATGATAGTGAACTGCCGTCAGTACATGACATGTGATGAATGTAACCGACCATCTGACGTAGGGGAAGGAGATCCATTCTGTGGATGGTGTACGTTAGAAAAACGGTAAGAAGTTTCTTCATTTTATCATTTACATCGAAAATGCAAATTCAATCACTTAATTCCATGAAGTGACTTAACTGTATAAATAAATGTAAGGATTTCCGCCCACTGTTTCGAAGGCCCATTAGTCTGAAAGTTCAATAGTCCGAAATAAAGGCTCATTGCTCATTAGTCCGTAGATGTAGATTCATTAGCCCGATAGTCCGAAGGTTCACTAGTCCGAAGGTTCACTAGTCCGATGGTTCACTAGTCTGAAGGCTCACTAGTCCGAAGGCTCACTAGTCCGAAGGTTCACTAGTCCGAAGGTTCACTAGTCCGAAGGTTCACTAGTCCGAAAGTTCACTAGTCCGAAGGTTCACTAGTCCGAAGGTTCACTAGTCCGAAGGTTCACTAGTCCGAAGGTTCACTAGTCCGAAGGTTCACTAGTCCGAAGGTTCACTAGTCCGAAGGTTCACTAGTCCGAAGGTTCACTAGTCCGAAGGTTCACTAGTCCGAAGGTTCACTAGTCCGAAGGTTCACTAGTCCAGCTAGTGGCCTTTTCTTTCGGACTATTGAACCTTCGGACTATTGGGCCTTCCGACCAGTGGGATGGCACCGATGTAAGCTTAATAGAATGTTCGTGGAGAAAAACATACATTAATATTTGTTTTTGCAGTTGTACTCGTCTCAGTGATTGCCGAATGGCTGATACTTCAACTCGTTGGCTGACTTACACAAATACTCAGTGTGTGACTGTCGATTCAATATTGCCCTCGGATCAACAGGCCATTGAGAACCCTTCGCATGAAGTACACATTTTTGAATTTCTTTTTTCTTTATTTTTCCTTTTTCAGTTATTGCGTTCTTTGTTAGTTTTAATCTTCCATGAAAAATTCGTTAATAATGTCTTATCGTACACATTAAACTGTGATTCAAAATATCACATAACTGGATATAGATTAACTAGTCATGGATACAATAATTGTATGTAATTTGAATAAAGAGTGTCTGAAATACGATATTTCCTTTCATTCTCTCACAATTTCCTTTGATTTTTCAAACATCTTTTCTATATAGATGTATGTTGTCAAAGCATTTAAACGAAGATTTATCAATATATACTGGTTTATCAAATTATTCTTATAAGGCAAACATATGTTTTTATTTCTGGAAATTTATTCACTTTCCACTTCAGATTAGTTTGAGTATTTTACAACTGCCAGAACTTCAAGCTGGTGAATCTTATAAGTGCAAGTTTGGTAATGGCTACATGTCAGATGGCACTGTTAGTAAAAATGTTCTTAACTGTATAACACCACCACCAGACAGTATCCCTGCTATCAGTATAGGAGGTAAAGCATAATTATCACTTCTATGTAATGAATAATGTAATAGTGTGTCAGATTGTCAACATTGTGTGTAATTTGTATTTCAAGAAGTTTTCACAGTTTTGAAACATGAGTATCAGTATATGCCATCATGCTAAAAGTGAAATTGAAGATCAGGGAATGTGAACAATTTAATATGTTATCTTTCTGGAGATATGCAGATTTGTTTATTTTCTTCTACTCTGACTGCATAATCTGACTGCATTATGCAGTCAAAGTTGTAAGTGAAATCTTATACCTCCACACTCTTGCAATACTCGCAAGCTCTTTCATACACTACAACTTTTATATACATTAAAAATTCTCCACAATTTGATTAGCCATAACTCAGAAACTGCATGCCTTTGACTTCTGTTCAGAATTTAAAGCTATTTCTGAAGAATATCAAACCTGTCTATATGCCTTTAATGATTTCAGCTTTCAAATAAAATCTTTAAAAGGTTTTTTCAATGAATCAACCATTTTAAATAAAACTGACAATCTCGTCTAAGGACCTAATCATTTGCTTCATTAAAATCTTTATTAAAAGCATGAGATTTGTGATCTTTTGCATACCAGAAATGTGAAGGGAAGTTTTGGATTTTTTTGTGGTGTTTTCTGTACTATTTAATACCTTCCGCATATATTCACTGAAATTTAAGTAATCTTGGACTTTTTTATCAAACAGCTTTTGATCTCTCCTAAGTTCCTCGCTGAATAATGTACATTTATTTCTTTCCTACAGAAGCACATGTCAGAGTTGACCTGCATGTGTTTTCAACAGAAACACAAATCAATTTTGTGACAACAAACTTCTACTTTTATAAATGCAGCAGCATCAAATTGTAAGTTATTTTATCCCTCTTGATCTATTTTACCATATTTTACCATATTTTGTCTGTCCAGTAGCTATAATTCATTCACTTTCAAGGTGCATGCCTTTGCTTATGTAGAAAAGCAAGAAGGTTAGGGTCGGGGCAGGGTTAATACTATGGGATAATTGTGGATAGCATTGGTATTGTTATACTGTAGGCCAATATAGTAATGGGTACAATTGAGAATTCCAGTACAAATTGGGTCTCTCTCTGAGCCTTATTACAAAAGTGTGGTGAAAAACAATTGCTGATATAGTAATGATAATGATACGCAGTTCTTACATAGTGCCTTACCATGCAGTATGCACTTCAAAGCGCTTAACGATAGAAACCCCTTTCCCCCTCCCCTTCCCCAAGGCGACAGCCGACAAACATCGCACAAGCCTGTATCATTACCCTATTCTGATCCCTTATGCTTTGGTATGACTCGACTGGGGATGGAACCCACGATCTTCCAGCTGGAAAGCTAGTGCTGTACCAATTGATATATCTAGTCAGTAACAAAGTTTAAAGAAGACATAAATTCAGACATAATCCTTATTTCATATGATAGAATTAAAAATAACAAATCATCTGACCAAGTTTCATTCCCCCTGAAGCAATCTCACACATTTTTTGTAATTATTAAAAACTTTAATGCTACAACTAAATAGTACCATGGGAACCGCTATTTTGATTTCAAAACATGCAGATTATGATGTCATCAGCCCAGCAGGATGTTGGAATGCTTTGTATTTCTTTATAATCTACCTCAAGATTTCTAGCTCTTTTGTAACGGTGTCAAGGACATTTTTGTGTTCACATGAAATTATCAAAAAACATGTTGTTAAAACTTTGTGTCACATCATTTTGGAATAAAAACTTTAATTACATTTTTAAAGAATTACATAATAATCCTTATGTTCATGTTGGAAAAATTAAGTCATCATGAACAATACTTTAATTCAGAATTGAACAAAATGGCGGCCTCCGTGTGTCAAGTCAACTTCAAACATGAATTAACTTGAGATAGGAATAAGATTTTGACTCGCTGTTTGTGGATGTTAGTTTAAGATTTGTATTCTTAATCATGTGAAATGATGATTGTATCAGACTTTATGCCTTCCTTAAAAGTAGTTCCCCAAAATGCTTGTTTTGATGGAATTTGTTTTCAACATATCAAATCTTTTGGACACCTTCCTGCAAAGAGATATTCTTTATACCTTCCAATCAAGTGCTTGCTCTTGTTTCTTTTTGAATAGGCAGATAGAGCTGCAGTGTTTGAGGGGTTGCCTCCCCTCTCCTTTTCTGAAAAAAATTCTTCAGATTTTATTTTATGATTTAATCTATATTTTTGCTTAAAAGGTACTAAAAGGTATGCACATTTTACCCCCTTAATTCCCGTCCCCCTTTTTTTTTGGAGGAGGGGGAAGGGGAGGGGACCCTTGCCTTTTCTGTACCTTATATTTTTTATCTAAATTAGATTAATATAAAACTGCTGCAAGTCCTCATAAGTTTTGTTGCTATTCAACAAAGCGCTGTATATTCAAAACAATTTCTTTAAAACTTATCAACATATAGTTGACAGGTTGACATTTCAGACATAAAACCCATGACTACAGCGTAATTGAAGCTGCTAATTGTACAATGTATTGTATGATATGCCAAATTAATAATGTTATAGGGAAATATGCAGGTCTGCAGGGATTTTACCAAAATTTATCGGTAAGTAATATGGTTGTTGTGTGCTTACTGATCCGTAGCAAAACATACACAATTTGCAATCGCGTATTGTTTATATAAAGGCTAACGTGGTATATATTTCAGCACGTAGTTATAAATACACTGAAATAAAAGTCTCTATGCCGTAATGTCAATTGGTTCAGTAAATTGAGCTTCTTAACGCATAAATTTGCAAAGTAATGGAAAGAACGAAAACATCTCTGTCATTCGAATTCTATGCAAAAGGTCTTTGGTTTTCATTGCCACCGGAAAGTTACCATACTTGGCTAATGATTTCATCCATATAATTAACTTACTTTTTAGAAATTAAAGCTTCTCGAAATAGATTGGATGCCTAGTCCATTTTTTTATCAGATCTAAAAATCACATTGTTTAACATTTGAAAATTGAACATTTTGCAGGTGTACTGCTTGTGTTACAAGCTTATGGGCATGTGATTGGTGCGTGTATGATAATCGATGTACACATGACAGCTCAGGATGCCAGAATGAAAACAATTCTATCATTTATGGAGAAAATGTAAGTCATATGTCAGTTTGTTGAGTCTACATAGGCGGAAGGACGGGGAATATGTCCCCCAATAATTTTGTTGGGGGGCGAATATCATTATGCCCCCGAAACATGAAGCATTATATAAAGACTACATGGTAGCTACACCACTGTCTGGGTTCGTCCCCCAATATTGATAAGAAATCATCGCCACTGTGTTGAGTATGAATTTCGTTATCTATTTATGCATAATCTTAGATTTCATTCACTAGATTTGCTGCGTAGTTGAGATCAGTACATTAAAAAAATAAGCTGAAATCATTTGTGCACATAATTTCGCTTCCACCTATAGTTTATGAGCAAACTGTATATTACATTTAATGTTTTATGGCACAAGATGACGGCTTCGTATATAAAAGAGTCGGCCAGAACGATTATGTCTAGTCATTAAGTGATTGATTTGAATCTCGTAAATTTTTACTGGGGAAAAGACCTGAACAAAAAACATATATGCATCAAAGGGAAGCATTATCGCCTTTCCCCTCAAAGAAATTGCTTCCTCTTAAAGGAAAGGTATCGTTCCATAAATACGTTCAGAAGTGAACGCCGCCGTGCTGGAAACGTCACTTCCGGTCTTCAATTTTCCTTATTGATATCCGCGATATGATCGATCATACATTCGCCGGACAGGACATTGGGACCTACATGTCTTGTTATCGATAACATCACAGATTTCTCGCAATCAATAAGAACAAATGAAAACTGGAAGTGACGTAACCATGCATTCACTTCTGAATTTATTTATGGGACGATACCCTTTCTTTAATAAAGGCTGTAAGTTTGCCTTATATTTCAGAATCCAGCAAATCCTGATGTTACAAATAACACCATAAGTAGTGAACAGTGCCCTCAAGTGGTCCCTCTTAGTGAAGAAATACTCGTCCCCGCTGATGTTGAAAGAAATGTTGTTTTTAACGCAAAGAATGTTCCACCTGTAGATGGAATAAAAGTCACGGTAAGCCTTTCGATATGTCTTTCGTGACATGTAATGAAAATAAGTTCATTGCAAGAAGTTAATTTAAAATCAGCTGTACTTCGAAAAATTAAAAGATAACCTTGTTTCGTCGAAAGATATTTGAAAGCAAACTTAATGGATTCTTAGAGATTTCGTGAAGATAGCGGGTTAACATGCTAGACGATGTTTGAAGTGCATAAAGTTCAATATATTTGTACAAAAACACTTGAAGACACTAAGATTGGGGTGGAATATTTACACAAGTTTTAAAAGTTTTCCTGGTATCCGGTGGCTTTTAAATATTTATGTTCAATCTTAAACAATCGTGAATTAAACACTGTGAGAAGTGAGAAGGATTGGTTGTTTCTATTCAGATTTACCATAGGCATTAAGTTCTTTTTTACACAATACAATACTTATTTTCAGGGTGAGCATATCCTTTTATAAGGGTTAAATGGGAGTCTGTGAATCACAAATACATATTGATGGTAGGGGATGATACAGATGGCAGTGAACGTGTATAAGAAAGTAGATGTGCAGTGTTATTTTATAGGAGAAACGATGTTACGATGTGTTTCTCATTGTCAAAGATCGGAATAGATATTATTTTCAATATAGTTGGGTAATTTTCAATAAATGATTTTTTTTATTTATTTGTTTCCAAATAATCACACCAGTCGAATACGTTTCCTTTTTTTAACAATAGGTAGGCCTACTAACAACAATGCACGTTTTTTCTATTATGCAATATATGTGACTCCAGATATTGGTCGAGCCATACAACACCAAATAATCTCTTTTCTTATTATTGACAGGGAAATCATAATTATTTCCTTGATAACTTACGGTATTTATAATAATTCATGAAGCTTGAGTCCCAATGTAATTCTTTTGTATCAATTGCAAATGACTTGCTCAAAACAATATTGCTTGATATCGAATGTTTCTAAAAAGTGATCCGGTTTTGGTACCCCTGTGTTTCTAATATAGAAGTATGAGTGTGTTATTACCACAGAAAATGGCCAAGAGATTCACAGGACCTTGGCAATGCTGATAGCACTGGATGGAAGCAGTCTGATTATATATCATGTGCTAATTTCAAGGTAATATTTTTTTTTTTTTTTTTAGGAAAAGGTGAAGCACTTAGCTCTCTTTTAGCGTATAGTAAGTCTTTGTACAACCAACAAACTTTAAAAATGATAATAGCAACGGCGGATATAATGGAGTCGGGTGAATTTTCTTTTAACAATTTGAGGAATTGTATACAAAATTGTTTTTACTAACTTTAATGGTTTTAAGAAACAATTTCTAAATGAATTTAGCTCATTTTGCCTTGTTCCGCGGTCTGTTCTTGCAGCCGAATTGGCCAGATAAACGGACAACAACATTAGTTGTATATCGTTCTAAAGGCAGCTCTTTGTTAGCAATGGTCATTCACAACTTAATTCGAGCTCATTAGGCATTTTGTTTTTCTTTCGAATGTTTACAAAAGAGAAAGATTAATTCTGTTCTTTGTTTTCGTTTTGTTCAGTATTCATACCCAGAGAATGTCAATGTAAAAGAAAGACTAATCACTCTTGTTTGGAATGGAAGGAACAAGGTAGACTATTATCAACCATGTAAGAAAGCTATTTTGTAACATATTTGCTTGGAGTTGCTAGCTGATTCTGCTTGGTCTTATTCATTGGCAACCTTACGTCCACAACATTTAAAGAAAGATATCGTCCCATAAATACATTCAGAAATGAACGCCGCCGTGCTTGCAATGTCATTTCATGTTTTTAATTTTTCCTATAGATCGCAAGAAAATTGCGATGTTATCAATCACACATCCACCGGACCGAATATAGGGGCCTACATTTGAAATCGAAAACATGACAGATTTCTCGCAATGAATAAGGGAAATCTAAAACCGGAAGTGAGGTTACCAGCACGGCCGCCTTTTCTTCCAAATTTATTTATGGGACGATACCTTTTCGTTAAGAAGGGAAAATTCGAATATACTTAAGTAGCATTCGGTCTTAGGGACTATCTCTTAAGGCCCATTATGTAACAATTGTCCATTATGTAACAATGACCATTATATAACAACTTTTGGTCCATTATATAACAATGTACTGTGTTCTATTATGTAACAACTTTTGACCCATTATGTAACAATATATTGGGTGCCATTATGTAACAACTTTTTGACCTTTATGTAACAAGGTTGAAACAAACAATGTCCGTATAAGCTTACATGTACATTTGTACCTAACATATGATTCATTCTTAAGGCTACTCATCCGATCATATGATGGATGGTACAAATCCGATGAGTTTGGAGAGGTATGGATGAAGGCGCTCTCGGGGGAAAAAAATCTGGAATCTTTTCGTAGAGAAGGACCACCAAACAACCCAATATGCACTAACAGTATATGCCCCCAGGATTAATTTTTGTGATTTGAACATTTTGAGGAGAATCCTGCTCCCCAAGCCAGCACCAATGGTTTTCCCCGCCTTATTGGTCTCACTTATAAAACCGGTGTGAATGTCTTTTCTGGGCGTCCAGGGGCGGACTGGGGCAACGGGAAATCAGGAAATCCCTCCCTCCACATATTAAGAAAACATTAGAAAACGGATATACCACATATAAAAAAACGGACATCCGGTTGTTAAAATAGGAGTATTTCAAAAGTTAAACCCAACTCATTAATATGCATGACATCATCACCAAAACAATAGGGCCCATCTACATACCCGAATGCATCTGTCTGCTATATATCGTTGATTATGAAATATTGTGATTGCAAGCCTACTTCAGCAAAAATACAATTAGCCCCGCCCAAAATGCTTAGTAATGAGATTGATTCCACGAACATCTAAAGGACAGTTATCAACAAGTTAGTGCACAATGGGTTGTTTGGTGGTCCTCCTCCACGATAAGATTTAAAATTCAAAGGCTTCCCCAAAAGCACCTTCATCCAAACTTATCGGATTTGGATCTTGTTACCTAATTGTCAAAAAGTTGCTACATAATGGCATACAATATATTGTTACATATTGGGTCAAAAGTTGTTATATAATGCCACACAATACGTTAGTACATAATGGGCCAAAAGTTGTTTTTATTATGGACATTGTTAAATAATGGACCAAAGTTATTACACAATGGGCCATTGTTACATAATGGACAATTATTACATAATAGGCCTTAACACCGTTGCTTTAGAGGTAATATAACTACTAATTCATACTGTGTGGTCGAATGGTTCTTCATTATTCCAGCAGGGCATGATTGTGGGAGGAAATTTTGCTCAGTTTTAGTTGCAATTTGAGGAAGGAGTTGAGTTCAGGTAAAGTTTGGAAACCATTTTGGTGTTGATGCCTGTGCTCGAAATTATTATTCTCCAGAACTGCAAAATAAAATATGTCATCTAGGTCAGTGGTCGATATCACATATAACTGTATAATACAATATGGTATGTCTGAGTGCCAGAAACTATGATTTGCAGCTTTGTGTGCTTTTCCAAGTATGTACATTGGGGATCATGGATAAATGCATTCAATGATTAATAATGAGTCAATGATTGCTGTGAACAATATATGTGTGTTTATCTCATGCAAGACCTCAATCACGTTCCCTCTATTATTTTGTCTTACGCTAGTTTTAAATGCAAGCTGTAGTAAGAAGTGTTTTTTTGGTGTAATAAATGTATTCTTATTCTTAAATTGGCTTCTTTCCCATTTTGTAGTAACCGTGTACAAATGTGATGTTGATAGAGCAGACTGCAGTCGTTGCTTGTCACCGATCACCTCCCCATCCGTCCTTCAATGTGGCTGGTGTGGTGACACCTGTGTTGTTCAGGATGATCCAGACTGTAGAAATTCATGGGTGCAACAAGGAGGGATGTGTGGACCACCAAATATAGATTCGGTAAATAATCAAAGTTTTGATGTCAAGTTCAAAGGATAATGATACTACAGTTTACAGGAGAGAGTAGTTTAAATCACAGCAAGCTTGTTTGGTTCACCACTATGCATTTCTTTAGTTGAGTAATTTGGTGACGGTGATACTAAAGAGATTTTGAGGTATCAGCGTATGTAACAGCGTATGATATCATAATGTTTGCTACAAGCCTTGTTGTAAATCATTCTCAAAAGTTCTTTTAGAACATACATTAATAACCTCAGAAATTTTATTTTTATTTGTGTTGAGCCATTTTTGATATTGAATTGTAATGAACTTGATGCCAAAAGAACATTTGTGTACATACATAATCCTTCGTCCAGTTATCACCAATTTTTTTTATAAGTATCTATTCAATACTATATTCAAGCTTTCTCAATCAAATTATCTGTAAATATTTATCGCACGTTTTCGGTATTTTCTTAGATTTATCCACAAACTGGGCCAATTGAAGGAGGAACTCTCATAACTATATCAGGAACTGACTTGGGGCAAACATTTTCTGATGTGACATCGATAACAATAGCAGGAAATCACTGTTTATTGGATGGATTAGAAAACATGTATAAAGTTGGAGAAAGGTAGTAGAAATTTCTCCAACAGTGCCGTTAATTGTGAACATAATTTTCGCCATCCCTGTCAACCTGGCATACAGTCGATTCTGTTTATTGTTCAGTTATGATATGGTTGGGGGTGGGAGTCGCAAGGGTGCCCGAAGAGGAGCTCTTGATCACTCTCCTACTCCCACAAGCTCTGAAGATTTCTTGTTTTAACATTGAATGACACAAAGTTTAACAATTCACTAGATGAGAAGAATTAGGAAATTATAACGCTAAGATTTACTGAGATAAACATTATCCCACTCCCACAAGCTCTGAAGATTTCTTGTTTTAACATTGAATGACACAAAGTTTAACAATTCAATAGATGAGAAGAATTAGGAAATTAAAACGCTAAGATCAACTAAGATAAACATTTGGTAACGAAATTGGTAGAGAGGGATATGCCGTAAACAATCGGGACAAATTGTGGGATCCAGGGAAAAGACCCCACAAGCTATGAAGATTTCTTGCTTTGAGATAATAAAATTGCTTAAATTCTAACGTTTGAATCTAAAATGAGATATAAACATTTGAAATTAAAACTGGCAAATAAACAGACTGCTGTTTTTATTATTCCCAGTGATTAAATATGAATACATACATACACATATGGTATGTCCCTTATATACAAATATGTAGTATTAAAACGTATCGATAAACTAAAATGGTTTTCACCAAATTGGATTCACCCCCATTTTGAGTTGCTACAGTTATTCTTTCCACGTTCACAATGTTGAGCATTGAAAAACCTCAATATTGGGAAGTGTAAATTTAAAGATTTACCTTTAATAGTATAAAAGACAGATTACTGAACAAAAAGAGTAAGAATAAACAGAAAACGAAACAATCTTCTATGTTCTTTTGGTTTGCAGTGTGTCATGTGTAACCAGTAGCAGTGGCACTGAAAAGTCAGGTAAAGCTGTTATTGCAGTTGATGGCAAAATAGGAAGCAGTCAAGATAGTTTTATCTATCAGGTAAGCTCGGAATATTGTCTCTAGCCAAGCAATCCATTCGTCTTAAATACCCACCAGCTACCAAGCCACCAGTGGTAATTTTCAATTATTATGCTTCTTATTGTTTGCTGCATATTTGTTGTATTTCGAAGGCAGTGGAGTATTCAAAATAATAATTCACTAGAAATATATGTATTTGATATATGTTATAAAGTTCGAACCGCATGTGAACTAATTATTAAATGTCTAAATCTAATATCTACACCGTGTTTTGCTTTCATCTCAGAATCCAGAAATAATTACTATTGATCCAACAATTGGTCCCGAGGCAGGTGGTACAAGGGTGACGATTACTGGAAAGAAGTTGATGACTGGAAGAGAAAGGAAAGCTACGATAGGAGAAAGCCCTTGCCATATTTTGAGGTACGCTAATGGTCATTGCGAAACATTGAAAGTCTTGTTTAGGAGAGCATCTTAAGAAAGTGTCGACGGTTGTCATTACCTATTTATATTTCTCACATAGGGATCGCTATTTTTAGATGACGGAACAACGTGAGTGTGGAGGATAGATGTTAACAAAAAAATGGAATTCATTACTCACATATGTTATTTCAATGATAATGTTATTTTATAATTTTAGTTATTTGTGCTTGTTAATAATAAATGACTAAACCATGGTGTTACAACTTCATTCTGTACTGTTGGTTTTAAGTGGGTAACCGGCAAGGTATTTAATCTTCACTTAGTCTACATATTCCACGTGATAATTATCGTTTCGTAATTATTGTGCTATCGCAATCTTAGATACATGAATTTATCTATTCTTTCCAGCAAAGCATAGATTTACATTAAAAGTTATGCTACTCTAAAAAAATAATTAATATCTAACAAAATAAAAGCAAAGTCGTTAACTTTCATTTTCTTCCCTTTGCTAATAATTATGGAAACATCTTTGATTTAGAAATGTGGTGACTGAAAGGGAAATCACAAGATGAACTTAGTAAAGTTTTGCAGCTACTGGTGTCAAATATCTCTACTTCAGAACATGAAGGTTTAGATTACCAATTTTATTTTGCAAATGACAACATAAACTGCTAAATTTATATTTGACGATAACCTAATAGTTATTCATTAAATGATAAAGGCAATAAAATCGTCTATCCCTTTGATGTCAAGCACGTGTTAAATTTGAAGTTTAATTAGGCTTTATAAAATGATAACTTCTTCATGTTGTCATTCATATCAAAAAATATTTACGCCTTGTAATTGAGAAGGCAGGTGGTTAATAATACGTCCTACGCAAAAATTATTTTATTTAAAGTTCCACTGGAAGTGAAGAATCTCTTACTTGTATAACGTCACATGGAGAAAAGGGGAAGATGAAAGTAGAATTATTCTTTGATGGAGCAAAGAGAACATTGACCAACAGCTTTACGTACACGCAAAACCCCACGGTGATTGATATCAACCCTAAGACATCAATACAGGCGTGAGTAACGAGTTTCATCTCTTTCCGTTTTAAATTTTAAGGCATTATGTTATCGCTAAAACAAAGCAGACAGAATATCAGCTTTTGCCGGGTTGATTTAAACTCAGGGAAAGGTACAGATTGATACCATTGGTTTAACACTTCGCCTGCCTTCCACTTCCTTCCCATTTCTGATTTGTTAGATACCTATCAATTTGTATCAAACGATTCGAAAAATGACTTCGTACATTCATTCTGTAAACGCGTTTTAAACATCGCATTGTCTAATTTAATCGTTTGAAGGGTTATATCCTATAATTTTGTTCACCATTTAATTACCTTGTGACACCCGAATTGTATTTGGAATTTGTCGTGTTCATTCTACAATGTCGCATTCCTTCTTGGTAGGAAAGCCTATAAAAGCATACATTGGAAGTGGGGATACACACTTTTATACATACAATTAAACTGCATCTTATAAAAGTGGTGATAAAGTAATATATCCACAGTTCCAATGTGAACATTCAAGTCCCATGTGTATATTTCCACTTAGAAGATGTTAAATCATACGTCCAAAAACAACACATATTGATGGCGCTATGCACTTTAATTTGTGATGCCATGCGTTTTCTATCATGTAATTGGGAATTTAATTTTTGATCTGTAGGTGCAGTCAAGATATTTGGATACACACCATATACACCAGCATACGATAAAACACTGGGAAATTGGGGCAAACCTTAAAACGGGTTAGAATTAAGAGGTAACTACCCCACAGGCATGAAGATGATAAAATCGTCAATATTGAGCTTTCTGCCAATTGGGATATCCCCAATTGCAGGTGTGTCCCCAGTTGTTAGGTGTGTAAACATATAAATATCTCCAATTTCCACCATCTACAAATGCACACACACACACACACACACACGTACAGAATATGTAGACTTTTGAAAATGAGTCGGGTTGATGAATGTGAAGCTAAAATTTAACGATAACTTTTAGCTGTAATTTAGCCTGCAAAACAATATCAATGACATTCTCGTAACTTCATGCCCAACCTATGTATCTGAATATCTTTCTGTAATTTCATAAGTTTCATATCTAAAGACTTCATTTTGTTTTAAGTCTAACAAAAACATTAATTGAAGGCGTCAATGCAATATTGTAGAATTGTAGTTATATATTTTACGTTCTGTATTCGTTTGATTTGAAGTACATATTTTATCATTAATGTATCGTATTCATTAGAGGAGGGAATTACATCACCGTAATGGGCCTCAATTTGGATGTCGTGAGGGAACCTCGAATGTTATTCTTATTAATTGCATGCCCGACCTATGTATTTAAATTATTCTATTTGTAGCTTCATCCTGTTTATTTCTAAAGACAGTTTGCTCTTTTCGTCAACTAACAACATTAATTGAAGGCGAAAATGTGTTGATTTGAACTAAACAATGTATCATTACTATATCGTATTCAATAGAGGAGGGAATTATATCACCGTAACGGGCCTCAATTTGGATGTCGTGAGGGAACCTCGAATGGTATCAGAGTTTGGGCACCAACGGTCTCAAGAAGTAAGACATGTAAGATGTTAATAATTGGTCATATGCATGTGTTATCTAATACTAATTTTATAACAAGTAGGTATTTCCTTAGTTATTGAATGGCAGTAAATCGTAGGAGAGTGGAAGATTAGATACCAGTATAATCTATTAAATATTATAGATGCAGAGAAATTTCGGAAAAAAGTAGCTCATACCAATGATGTTACTACAATTGTGGACAAAAACAAAAAGTTATCAAAATGAAATGGTTTTAATAGTTACTATACCCCTGATCACAGACGTTCTTATAAATGGGCTGTGCAATGAAGAAGTCAAATACAATGAGTTCAGGAAAATTAAACACAGATTTGTATTATTACTTTCAGACATCTGAGTTGGAGCTCTAACAGTAAATTATATAAAAATCCTATCAATGTTTTCGACATGTTGAATTTATGCTGAAGAATGTAACTATGCCAACCAAGAATCAATTTGTTTATCAAATTTTAAAGGTGACTTAGATTTGAAATATTTTTTTATTTTGTTCTCTTTATAGGACTCTTGTTTCAATATCACTGGTACATCAATGATATGTAGATCACCACCTGGCGTGTTATCCCAGAGAAAACGTCGCCAAATTATAAACAACATGCCTGAGATTATAGTAGGTTTCTAATGGATGGCGTTGATGAGCTTCGAACATGGTCGGAATCGAAAGGTGTAGATTTTACTTACGTCGCAAATCCCATCTACAGTAAGTTCGACGAGATGCCTTATGTTTACAGTGGTTCTGGACCACTTTCGATCAAGGTGAGTTTGCAGGGGCGGCGGAGTGGGGACTGGGAGGCCTCAGCCCCCAATAATTTTAGGTGAACATGTGTTATCACGTTACCAAACGTAATTAGCCCCAGTATTGTTACCACATGTCACCGACCTCAAAGCCCCCATCTCTAATATTTTGAACGCTCTGCCGCCTGTCACTAAGTAAAAGACTAAAACAATATTTATGAGAACTAGTTACTGAACACAAGACAAACGTAAAGGATATAAGCTCCTTCCAGAACATAGGCACTGAAAAGATAATTAGTTCATTGAATTCATAATGAATGTTAAGTAAGAATGATCTCCAATATTCAAATCATAGTTTACAAAATTAGTTTCTCAGTGATTTCCAGAAATAACCAAAAACGTAAGGAAGTTCCATTTCAACTATAGATTACATTTGTAGGAGGAAAACGTTACCATAATGTAAATTCGGACAAATCTTGTCCTTCGAAAATTGATGGATATTTTGTTTAGGTAAAACTACTGTTTTCTACTTTCATACATCCAAATTTAGATCTATTTCTCAAAAACGTTTCATATCTTGCAAATGCTTAAGTGAGTGGAACCGTAGCCAAAATGTATTCGTTTGTTTATAATTAAAGGGAAGTAACTTGGACTTAGGAAGCAGAAAGGACGACATTACAGTGTTTATCGGCATGGAAAAGTGT
Organism: Chiridota heheva; assembly: GCA_020152595.1. Lineage (NCBI taxonomy): Eukaryota > Metazoa > Echinodermata > Holothuroidea > Apodida > Chiridotidae > Chiridota > Chiridota heheva. The sequence goes on from JAIGNY010001300.1 coordinate 21,851, forward strand.
AAAGTTCTCGCCTTGAGTGATAGAGAAGTATTTTGCCAGCCACCTGATATGATACCTGCTGCCACGAATAGAATTGGCGATAAAACAGCTTACCCTGAAGTAACGGTAAGAATTTTCCATTGCTTAAATTGGCAAAAATGCATTGCACCTTGAACAATGGCTTACAATTCAGTGTTACATTTTGATGAATATTTGATAATATATTAAGTTTGGAGCGTAGGCCTATACTGATATATTTCCCGAGTATTCACTTGGTCGGAAATATGGCCTGTGGTCACCATACCGCATAACAACCGCGGTCCATATGCCATACGTACCGCACACAGTAAACGCCTACGGACTTGCCCACGTGTATCGCGCAAAGGTTTGTTTTCACTCCGCAAAAGACGTCGTCTCTCGGATGTGACGTGGCACCGACCAAGTGAATACACTACATTTCTTTTAGTATTAGTATTAGTATTGATCACATCCGTTTTGTTCTGCTTACATATGATAACATCTTACAAGAAATTTAATGATCGTAATCAACTTCTAGATTCAGTATACGGTCCGGTTCGTACCCCCTGATCGGAAGAACAGTTTTGTTCTCCCGATCGGAGGATCCTTTACACAAGTATCCCACTATGCATCTATCCAAATTCAAAGTTTGTATAGGAATAACATAAGAATCAGACACATTTCGAGCGCGGGGAACTCAACCACTGCGAAGGGTTCAAATTTTTCTTCACGATTTGAAATAATGGCATATAAACTATCTTTTCACCGTGCGCTTTTAAAATTCACCGTGCGGTTTTCGAGAAATTTAAAGAAAAGTGATGCAATCTTATTATGTGTTACCGTTAGGCAGTCGCACTTTAACAAGGTTTTCTGAAATTATGAGAAATAACTTGGGGATTTGTGAAAATTATTTAGCAATAACTGCGTGATAGTAACGAAGTTGTTTTACTTTCGCGAAATTCAACATGAACAGAGCAAACTTTGTTACAAACCTTCAAAGAAACGGCTGATAAACGTCTATGTCTGAAACTTCACAATAAAAATGGCGGCTTCCATATATCATGTAAGCTCAGTACGCATGCTTGAGTCTCCCGATCGGGGGACTTATTGAGTCCCCGATCGGTGGTACGAACCGAACTGGTATATAGAGATATCAAGTTTTCGTGCATTATCGTTTCATATAGTATTCATGAATGGAAGCTTTACTTGCACTTACAGAATAATTATTGTTATTTGGGAGATTTGTATTACTTTCTAAAAATGTACTGTTGTTAAATTGAAGCATTATACTTTTTATTTTTCAACCGGACAGGTTTTGCATGGAAATCTAGTGTTTACAATTGGTTCAATCGACTATTACCGAGAGTTTCCAGTTAGCATTGTTGTCATACCCGTGGTTCTTGTTGCTTTTGTGTTGTTCTGTATTTTAGCCACACTAATTTACAGGTACAATAAGACACAAAAATCACTGCAGAAAATAAAAACAGATCTTGAAAATACACAACAGGAGCTACAAGTTGAAAGATGTAAATATTTTATGAAAGTTTATGATCTTGTCCTTTGCTATGTAAGTTGAGCTGCACATTGTTTAAGATGATTTTTTGATTTTGACTTAATGGGAGCGTCAAAAAATATAATTATCAACGATGTTAAGTTGCGTTAGTTGTGTTGATTTTGTTAATAAACCAATTTTAAAGAATATAATCATATTATATATGTAATGTGAGTTATCTTATTAACAAACTACTACATTTCTTTACGTTTGCCAAAAATCATGTTGGTATTTATATAAAGTGACGTCTCTGTAACACAATATTAATTTTCAGTCATAATTTCATTTATTTAACATGAAATATTGTTTAATTGAATGCCTTTAATCACATACACATCTCAATCTTTCAACTAAAAAGAAAATAATTTTGGGTCTCATGTGTAGATTTACAACAAAAAATAATTATATTTGCTGGATTATAACATGGTATTTTTGAAACACTGTCATCGTTTAATCAAAAACCTTAAGAAAAACGAGAAGAGAGCGTAATGGTACGTAATGTGTGTGTGTGGGATTATATTGTTAGATGAAATAAAAATTATCATGCAAATCTTTACATTGCACATGAATACTCATCACTTTTAAATTAGCTGCTAAAACGAAAATTTGAAAAACCCTTAATAAATATTTTAGGCACAAAAAACAATTAAAACGAAAATTACAAAGGATTATTTTACTGTTTCTTTTTTATCAGATTAATTTAATTTTGCAAAATTAAATTACTTAAATCTGAACAATTTGTGACTCCTATTCAATTTGTCTGTTATAAATAAATTAACATCGTACGGCATACTGGATCATATACTAACATTCCAAACCAATCATTTCTACGACACAATGATGAATTTCTTCTGAATAGGAGTAATGGATGTGTCAAAGTTAGGCATGGTACTTAATCTTAACTTAAATCTTATTTGCCGTAATTATTTCTTGCATACAAATCTTCTAAATATTTGCATTACATTCTTTTAAAGTTCTGCGACCTAGTTTATGATCTTTTCAAGTGATTGTCGTGTCAATATTTGAAATACCCATCTAAAGCTTAATAATGAAGAAATACAATTTCTTTCTAATTGCAGCTCACGAATATTTAGGACTCACTGTTGGAAGTGCAGAAAGCCCAATAACCAGCAGCACATATGCTTCCATGAATAACACAAATGACAACCCTGATATAACCAATCAGGAATATCAAAAAAAAAATCCTCGCGATGAGGCCAAAGAAAATCCTGGCAACAGCATGGGACAATCAACAAGTACCTCTGGGTATGAACGGTCAATCAACAATATCAATGCATTTATGAACAATACAAACAAAAACTATGAGGAAACAGATAATGAATATGCAAAGAACGTTCATAGCAGTGAGACTGACAATGATAGAATGCTTGCAGTCACTGCTGAGTATGAAACAATCGGTAATCTACATGGCGGTACAATAAACCCTCTTGATTCAAGTACTGAGGAAATAGCAAATGGCGCAGCTTCACAAGATTATGTAAAGGATGCTTTTTCCATTGAGCCTGAGGAAAGAAGTCTTCCGAATGATCAGGGTGGTAATATTTTCTCTGATCATCAAAAATCGAAAGGCGTTGTCAACAATGCGTAAGATAAGAAATCCTTCAATGAATATTCACGAAGGATTCTGCCTGGCATTGTATTAAATGAAAAATTAATGTCTCTTCGCGTTTTATCTACAACCGATTAATTGTGTAAAGCATTTTCCCAACATAAAGTTCTCAAAGAAAGATTTCATGTTTAGATAATTCACTATGCACATATTATTGCTTAATATTTAATTTTGGCAGATATGATTGATCGCATTTTTAATGGCCTGTTTTTGATGCCTATTTCATTCATCTAGGAATAATTTTCCATTTGACCATACGCGTTGCATGTTCAGAAGCAATTTCTGTTTTAGAATTTGATGTCGCATTAAACATTAACGGTAGGCCTATCGTAAAATATATTGCTATCAATACAAAAAAAACATTCGTGGGAAATATTCTGTCACATTTTGTTTCAAAACTGGATGGGTCTTAGACTTTCTAACCTTCCATGATGATTGATTCTGGTATGGACCAACGAATATTTTTTGGGCACAACATGTTTTTTTTTGAAAATGTTGGGTTGGATTTAAACAATCGTAACACAACGGTGGCCCCGCACATTCCTGGTATTTTCCCATTGAAACCATGAAACTTGGTGTAACATTTCAAACCAAGATATCAAAACACTGACCAAAATTATAAATTTTCTTTTATTGAGGTAAAAATAACAACATGAACTAACGAATAATCATGTAAAAATAAACGGGTGGGTAGTCATACAATCACCCATGCGTACTGTTTTGGAGGCACCATGTGTATACTCAAGTATGATAAAAAAAAAAAAGGTTCAGATACTAGCATATGAACAGCTTCGGAAATATATGCTAACATATAAAATTATAAGATATAATTCATGCTGTTGTTATAAAAAGTGATACAAAATTAAATGCTTTAGTTATTTACCTTGGCGGTTGGTGGAGGATAGGGTGCCAAAGTACCCGTCGCACTCCCTCCTTTTGATGTAAGCGGCTGAAATGTAAGATTCATGTTATTAAAATGAAAGTATACAAATCATTTATTAAGAAAATTTACTGCTTTAGTAATACGAAAATTAAGATTTAAATAAACATGTATAACATGTTAGTGGTGGTAGGTTAGTTACCCAGAGATTTGAGCATTTTAATGTACCAGTATATTTTTTGGAAAAATAAAATGTATATTCAAATTAAGAGTTAAGGTTTATTTAGTAAAACATTTTGTAAATGACTAATGTGTAAGATAATCAATAAAATTAATATCAACCAGAACCAAACTTTGAAGATTACGTGGTCCCGATGTTTTTTTTTTGCTGATCGATTTTGAATTGACTGTTATGAAATATTGGACATGACATGATTCAAGTGTAACGTCTGAACGTTCTTGAGATAGGCTACCGTGTTTATAAGCTCTTTTCAACAAAATCATATGTATGTACTATGCATATTGAATAATTCAATGTTTTTATAAAATGAACACATATAAATTAGCTAACATCATAAATATCTAAATATGAAACAAAACAAACATGCTGTTGTTAAATATGAGCATTTCAAGATTTTTACATTGCGTCCCGCCTACTCATTAATATGCGTGACATCACCACCAAAAAGAATAAGGCACACCTGCAGGCCATGGGTTATCTGTGTATTACATATGACATCAATCCAGTGTATTGTTCATGAGATATCGTTTTTACAAGCTCTTTTCATATTAAGCCCCGCCTACTATGCATATTAATACAATTCAACATTTTTACACAATGAACACATACACACTAGCTAACAACATAATTATGCCGAATATGAAACAAAACAGACATGTGATTGTTAAAATGTGAGCATTTCAAGATTTTTACATTCAGCACCGTCTACTAATTAATATGCATGAAATCATCACCAAAAACAATAGGGCACATCTACAGATCATGGGCTATCTGTGTAGGCCTACCAAATATGACATGAATGTAGTATACCGTTCTTGAGATATCGTACTTACAAGCTTGTTGTCACAGTTTTTTGAGCCCCAGTTAGCATTCGGCGCCCTCTCGAAAAGCTTTTTCCACCTGTATTCAATAAAATTGTTTGCCCTTCATGGCAGGAACAGATATTAAATATTGCCGACGAGCTATCGCCACGCATCGGTTTCTGTCTGAGCGCGAAATCCAGGGCCCGTTTGAGTGCCAATGGTGGGTAAATGGCGGAAATTTTTGTCTCTTCTGTGGAAAAATTCATGCGCTTTTGGACTAAAATTACTTGCTTAATAGCATAGGAAGAAGCTATTAATCAACACGTAAATTTCCCCAGGGCCTAAAATTGTTTCCTCAGGACGATTTTCCCGCCCCCTCGAAAAGCTTTGCTGGGGAGGGGAGGGGAAGGGGGATTCCCCCTGGCTCCGGCAACCACGCCACTGCCTCCGACCCCAAAGGGCCGTCCATCAAATTAAATCGAAAAGAATGTAAAGAACAATAGAAAAATAACTTAATTTCCTAACGAGTTGAAACAAATCTAAAGAGATGGACATTTGTATTTATTGTCCAGTCGAGACCCTTTAAGGTCTCGATAATCTGACCTGGAGTGCCTTGATCAAATATGTCCCCTAGGCATTAGCATTTGTTTTGAATAGGGCGACTTAACAGACGACAAGAGTCGAAATAGGTACCAATCCACATGCAAAACAAACATAATATTTTAAATACGGAGATATAAAAGCCGGGTTCCTAGATAAATACCAATGGGTCTAGAGATTTCATTTCCCCCGCTATATTGTATATATTTTCTTTTAATCACTCTGCTTGTAACCGTAGCATCGCGGCAGAAAGATCCCTTTCCAAGCGTAAGTTAATCAAAAGATATCTGCGATCTTCTATATCTCAAGGCAAGTTAGCAAGCCTTGCAATTTTGCCAATTAAAAGCGCAGAAAGAAAGGCAATAGACTTAGAGAAGATGTGATAGACAAGAACAGAAGTTTAGAGTACATAGGTGTAGGAACCGGTGGCACTGGGGCATGTGCCCCTCCCACTTTTCCGACATATGACAAAAGTGCCCCTTTTGAAAATAAAAAGCGCCCCTTAATTATACTGTCAAAGGTGCAAGAACTGGTAAAATTTGCACACACTTTTAAAAAGAATATTATAAAAGTGCCCCTTTAAGTCTAAAATCCCCTTAATTATTGACCTAATAGTGGGAAACTGTCAACTTTTGTCAGTCCCATGTTAGGGGAAATGGGTTGCTATTGAAATTTTGCCCCTTTCTAAAAATGAAGTGCCACTTTTACTGTACTTTATTATATACAGACAGGGGGCGGACATACAGACATATGCATATAACTTGGGGAAGTGCCCCTAAGAAGTCGTGCCTCCCACCCTTGGAAAGCTTCCTACATGTACAAGTTGAAGATTTAGGCATAGATAGTTGACTTTTTATAACTCGTATTGAAGTTGATGTTAGGAAGCCCTACTTTGGGCTAGGCTGTAAGGTTTGATACGACATTGAAACATTTTAAAAGTAGAATGTTGTGTGAATAGACAGACTTTGAGATTTTGTTTCAGTTGTCTTGTATGTTTTTTTTAAATATAATTATTAATAATTTGTGAGTATATTCCTCTAATTGCATAGTAATACCCCTAAATTGTTCCTATTCAATGTCTCTGAAATCCAATAAACACCTCTAAATTGCTTAAAACGCGTTGGCGCTAACCAAACATGGTCAAATACTGAAATAGGAGAATTTTGGTTCAGGATCTAATTCGAAGCCAAGCATGTTCATATTCACACACCAATTGTCTGGAACGCCAAGCTGGCAAAAACTCGGTCGTAATCTAGTAGGCGGTCGAATATATGAGGCGATGATCAACTATAGAAGGCGGTGGTAAAAAATCGAATGTAGTGATAAAATTCCACCACCAAAGAAAATGACTGAAGAAAATTCATCACTACCTTTGATTATTGACCACCACCACATAGAATCTACCACCACCAAGTGAAATGTATTACCTCCTCACAGATATGACTATGACCGAAGAAAACTCATCACTACCTTCGATTTTTTTACCACCGCCTTCTATTGTTTATCATCGCCTCATAAATTCGAACGCCTATTCATTTACCGCCTAGTTATTGCCCACTTGGCGTTCCATACTCTTGGGAAGACATTGGTTGTAAACGCACTTCTTTTGCGAGCTTTTAAAATTGGGAACATATCTCTAGACTTACAAATATATTGATTCGATGCATATACTTGTTTTCCGAACGTATATTTCGCGACCATATTTGTTTGCGAACATGTTTTCAGGTTTTGCGAACATATTTGGTGATCCTTTTGGCGTTCCATAGTGTATATATATATATATATATATATATATATATATATATATATATATATATATATATATATATATATATATATATATATATATATATATATATATATATATATATATATATATATATATATATATATATATATATATATATATATATATATATATATATATATATATATATATATATATATATATATATATATATATATATATATATATATATATATATATATATATATATATATATATATATATATATATATATATATATATATATATATATATATATATATATATATATATATATATATATATATATATATATATATATATATATATATATATAAATGGCACAATCTAAGAAATGGAAGGTATTTTTGGCACGATCTTTGTATAAATTTCTTTCAAATGGTGCAACAAAGTCATACGGTGTTCTGATTGAGGATACTGTAATTCGCTTTCACAGTACTCATAGAATGGTTGGATTAGCGGTTAGCAGCCTGCAAGGAACATCTTATGTTGTTGGTAAGCTCAATTAGTATTTAGTTGGTATAGTTGGACGAGGGCAGTGGCGTGTCTGCGAAAGGAGGGGGAGGGGGCTATTGGAGGTTTTACCCCCTTAATTCCGTAGCCCCCCCCCCCATCCTTTTTTTGGTCAAAGCCATAAATAGGCCTATAATTAACTGAAATATCAACTGTTGGCAATGATTTAATCATATCGTTCATTTTGGACGATTATCCTCAATTTTGTACCAAATATCTTTAATAAGCTTTAAGCTTCAATTTGCACTCTGTGATTTCATAAAGAAGAAAATAAATAAGACCCTAATTTTTACGGAAATTTATTTTCACCAAGGCATCTGAAAGGCATGGGTTCTTGGTAGCCGGGACTATAGTTACTCTGTTCCATGACTGTCTGACTGTAAATATTGCCCGGCGGTGCGAAGGGAAATGTGTGTGAAAACTTTATATTTCACACGATAATATTATGATTGAAATGGCGAAATGGCGAGGGGGAGATGAAGGGGGGGGGGCTAACTCACAAAATCACACAAGATATATTTGAATATTATCAATAATAAGTATTGATTAAATACAGAAATAGTTTACCTATAAATAAACTCTATATTAAATTCAAAATAACTATAAGAACAATTTCACAGAACTCTCATTAGTTTAGATAAACTATCACACTATACATTGTAGTTTATTTCCACCGCAGGCCAGAGTATATTTAGAATATCGTTTCTCACATGAATGACGCCACCTGCAATTTTAATTTGGGTTTACTTGAAATTGACCATAACCCTACGTCCATCATTTTTGATTCTGATCATTGAAAACATGTGTTTATACTTGCGATAATCATTACATCATAAATTAAAACTAAATTCCATATCTGCATAATGGACACTCAAAATGTATCCCTAAAGGCATTCTTTATTCTGTAATATGTAACCTTTTGAACTGCTGTCACCCAGTGGTGTAACTAAGGGGGGCAAGGGAAGTCGCCCCGATCCGGGCCCTATAAGGGGGCCGTGAAAAAATATACCATTATACCTATATACCATAGGGGGCCCTGCGGGCCCTTCGCCCCTGGACCGTAGGGCCGTAGCTACGCTACTGTTATCACCTGGTTGCTCTCAATCTGTCAACGATTCATAACGAAGGCACTGTCACATTACAGCATTTTTAGAATGGAAATGGGCAGCAAATCAGCCTCTACATCAACCATGAAATGAACCTCCCAGTACACATACCAAAGCTAGGGGATGACAAAATTAAATACACGTAATAGAACCAGGGACTTTTCCTTGATTAGGATGCCCGACTATAGACACATCTCTTTACAGCTATACAGCTTTACAGACACATCTTTTTACAACTTCACAGCTAATGAAGGATTTGGTTAGAACTGTATTGCAAATGAGTTGAACTGCATGGTGCGGTATTAGATAATAGGTTCAGTCAGGTGTAGTGGCGTGGTGGCAGGGGGCCAAGGGGCGACAGCTCCTCCGGCCCCCAGCGAAGCTTTCAAGGGGGCGCCAAGTGCTCAAGGGGCGCGAAAATCGCCCTGAGAAATTTTTGTACGTGCTGATCAATAAACCTTTTCCTATATTCTGATATTATTAAGCTTGTAATAATTCCATTTTTGTAATCCAAAAGCGCATAATTTGCCACAGAAAAAACTAGCTGCTCCTGCCATGAAGGGAAAACAATTGTATTGAATACAGCTGGTAGAAACTTTTCGAGAGGGCGCCGTATGCTCACAGGGGCGCAAATATTGTCATGAAAATATAAACTTATATAATTTGTATTCTCAACGTTGTAAATATTTCTTCGCAAAGCTTTAATTTTACATCAAAAACATGAAAACCATTCGTAGATCCCAACTAAAGACACATATATAGTAATATAGGCTACATTTGAACATTCGTTCAAAAATAATATTCCTTGTAAGTTCGGAATTGACACGATTTTTAGCAATTTTCTGCTACCAAAAAAACGCTACTAGCTTCCTTGTGGCTTCGCCCCTCGGCGGCTAGGACGTCGACATTTGATTTGACACAATATTCAGCAATTTTCTGCTCTGAAAATTGTGAGAAATGCAGGATTCCGGTGGTTTCTCCCCCTCCCCCCTCCCTCCCTCTCAGCGCCCGTACGTGCCGTTTCACCCAAAAGAAGTGACACATTTTAAAGCCCTTTTCTGCTACTAAAACCACGAGAAACCCTGGGTCTCCACCAGGGGTTCGCGCCTTCACTCCAATAGCATGTCTAGAGTTGACACAATTGTTATCCCCCTCCCAAATAATGAACGTGTTACAAATTTATTTTCCTCGGGATGATCTTCTGCAATTTCAGGGAAATCTCTTTCAATTTCTCAGAAATTATCTCCAATTTTCGGGAAATTTCCTTCGTTTTCGGGAAATTTCCTTCCTTTTCATGAACTTTGCTTCTATTTTCGTGAAATTTCTCTCATTTTGGGGATATTTTCTTCAGTATGTGGGAAGTTTTCTATAATTTTTGGGAAATGTTCTTCCTTTTGCGGAAATTTTGTTCAAATTTTTGAGAAGTTTTCTTCAATTTTCGCAAAATTTGTCTTTTGGGAAATTTTCTTCATTTTTGTTAAAATTGCATCAATTTTCGTTAAAATTTCTTCATTTTGGGGATATTTTCTTCAATATTTGGGAGGTTCTATTCAATTTTTGAGAAATTTGCTTCCATTTTCGTGAATTTTTTTCTTTTTTGGGATATCTTTTTCAATATTTGGCAGGTTTTTTTTCAATTTTCGCAACATTTCTGTCATTTTCGGGAGATTTCTTTCATTTTCAGGAAATTTCCTTCCTCATCCGGAATTTTTTTTCAATCTTTGAAAAATTTTCTTCAATTTTCGAGAACTTTTTCTTCTTCTTCAATTTTCGAGAAAATTTCTTCAATTTTCGGGAAATTTTCTTCAATTTTCTAGAAAATTTACCAAAGCAGCGCATCTGGAGGCTTCTCCCCTCTGGACCCCTTCCAGGGCTTTGACGGTTTGAACCACTGATTTCTAGATTTAAAACACTGATTTTAAGCAATTTCCTAAACGGTTCAAGTCAATTTAGATCGATGTGCCCAACGTTTTACTCTTATGAACATTTGTTTTAATTCGTGAGGGGGGGCGCCAAAATTCTCTTGCCCCTCCAGAGAAACCTACCACGCCACTGGCCAGGGGTTCGTGACCCTATTAAGCTATACTGCTGTGCTTCATGCTTTTAAAATATAACAATTGGAAAGTGCCCCTCAGATCCAGGCTGTACCCCCCCCCTTTAAGATTCACAAGATTCAAACATCTACCGCCGCCTCTGTTTCTTGCACATCAAACTGTTCATTTATTGGGAATAGTACGTGGAATTCATCATATTTACCCCGAAAATAATTCTTCGTTTGTAATAGAAACGCGATCGATCGCAGTATAGCCAGATAGCTATAGCGTTAGGCACGGCCTATTCTGTTAGTATAACAACTTTACACATATTCTACCTGAAAATGCCACCTTTCAATACGTTTATTTTTCATCTTCACTTGAAAACCAAAATAAGCGTTCCAAAAAATAATTCTTCATTTTCTCATGAAACTTGTTTTCTTAAAATCGACATTAAGAAAGACCTGAACATAGTCTGTTCAGGTCTTACTATGTTTTCAGGCGATTTTGTCTTCTTTTTTTTTGGGGAAGGGGGAGGGGGTGAAAATAATCTTACAGGTTCTTTAAAAATGCAATGAATTTCCCAAAAAGTATATGCAGCCTCCATTTTTTTAAAGAAAGCAATGAAGGGGTGATGTACGTGAGGAAGTGACATCCCCTCTCAGACATGATTATGCCTAATCGGGCATGCATGATTGTGATATCTAGCTGACAGGCTGAGTCGGGCATGACTGAGATATACTGATACAAGTACATCCGGCATTCTACATCTCTGCCAGATTAAGATCGATGTCCGGTTAACTCGGGGTGGGTGGGGTGGGGGGGGACTTATACGGCCGTGAAGATAAGCAACAAAATATTATCCAGAACAAAAGTATTTTGTCTTTTGCGAAGAAACAAAAACATGAAGGTATAATCACTGGAATATTAATTTTCAACTTGTTTTTCAATGCTGGGTCACAGTTGGAATTGCAATTATAACACCCTTAAGTTACGCCCCTGTATACATGATTGTATTAATGAAACTTAAATATTGTTTGCAAGCTGAATATCCAGACCTGTATAACTCCTGAAGTTATATGGGCAGATGGACAGAGAAATTATTTTCACAAGAACGAACTCTAAATTCTGAATAGCATAGTTTTTAAATTATGACAAAGTAAGCACGTTGCCATAACTGACGAATTACTTTTTTTAGGGAAGAGGAAGGGGGAGGGTGCACATACTTGGACGACAGCTCTAATAGAATATTACACTTGTTTTGGACGTTACCAATGGCACCATTAACCACGTGATTTTTGTAACCAGAGGCGTAGGAAACAGGAAGGGGTGTTTGCCTCCTGAGAAGATTTCACCTTCTCAGCTGAATGCATCGCGGTTGGGAGGTAAAATTAGAAGAAAAAATTCTTGACAGCAAATTGTAAAGTTAGGTCAAACTAAAGAAAAAATAGGTGAAATTAAAGAAAAATTTGGTTAAATTCAGTATAAAACAATTTAGCTACATTTCCCAGAAATTAAAGTAAATGAAGGAATTTCCCTCAATTTGAAGAAAAATTCCCGAATATAGGAAATTTCTCGAAAATGAAGAAAATTGCATTACAAAATCCGCCCCTTGATCATTACTCCATCCTGGTTTTCTGTGCCTGTGGCATTCTAGTAACCGCATGAACGATTACGTGACATTGCTATGCGGCCACTGAAAAGTTTCGAGTTTCCTATTTCATTTCCACGTTACTCCATTTCTTATTATTTGAAAATTTATGGTCAAATGATTTCGTAATACATGGTCAACTCGTTTAGAGAATGTCTTTGAAACGGGATGAAAATGACAGTGACAGTTCCATCCCGTCCGTGTTTCAAGGGGCACTTTCTTCAAATGGCTTGAAATTAAAACAGATTTCACGATTTTTTCATCATCTGATATCTGTACTTCCAATGTATTACTTTACATGCTTTAATTCCTTTAATTTACCTTGTTTTTTTTTCTCTCCCGGGAAGGAGGGGGTTGCACGAGGGCACGTGCAACCCTGGTTACGTCCTTGCAACAAAACACCTATATTTTCCGAGTTATGGCTAATCAAAGTTTGGAGAACTGTAAACGTCACGAAAATAAGCTGTGATGTACTTACTGTATGAAGAGGAAACAGCTCCACCTCTCTTACGTAATAATGTTTGTCCTAAATGTCAGTTAAAGGATTAGTTCAGGGGTCATTTAATTCTATCTTATATGAAAGAGGATTTTAAAAGAAACAAAATACTGAAGAAAGCATTCAACAATCTTATTCCGTTAAGGAGATATTCAAGTTTAAAGTTTGGTATCATTTTTATAGAAACGACTGAAATCAGACTAGTTGTAATGTCATAGCCTCAGATTCCCCAAAGTCGTTATGTATTCTATCACATTTTGTTCTGCAATTTTGTGGCTTACAAACCATGGGATATGTTAAAAAAAGTAATAAAACTGAATCTAGGAAGGGTATTTATAATGTACCACCTTACTTTAAATAGTGACAACATTAAATAAACTTTCTTTAAAATACATAAAGACGTTGAGGAATCTGAGGCTTTGACGTCACAACTAGTCTGATTTCAGTCGTTTCTACAGAAATGATACCAAGCTTTAAATTTGAATATCTCCTTAACGGAAAAAATTTGTGAATGCTTTCTTCACCATTTTGTTTCTTTTGAAGTCCTCTTTCATATAAGATGAACATGCTTGACCACTGAACTAATCCTTTAATAATGAAAATCATCAGATTATTTTCTCCAGCTAAAATCAGATGGAGGGCATGATGAGGATTCAAAATTTCTTGGTCATATTCAACTGCTCCCGCTTCGTTGGTGAAGCAATGAAGAACAATAAAATAAAATAAGAATATTCGCAGGTTTTCCCTTTCATGCCTTTCTGAGGCAACAACTTTATATATAAAATTGCTTAATTTATTTCAATAAGATCTTAAGAATATTCCCATGGAATTTCATAAAATTTGATAGTGGACAATAAAAGAAACAGATTGGCGAAAAAACCAAGTTAATATCTTATTCCTATAAGAAGTTATTGAATATTAAAGATTTTTTTGTCTGCATCAAAGAGATTGTTGGTGTGACTCTAACATGTCTGAGTCATCATTATGATGTCATCACAGCACTGCATGTACTATTCTTTATGTATTTATTTGAAAATTAATTTCGTATTTTCTATATGAATTGGAACACTTTTTTCTACAAAAGTTATCCAGAATAGTGAAGAATAATATTTGCAGTAATGTTTTCCGATCTGTTCTTGTTGCTTATACAGGAATTACGAAAAATTGGTGAATAATTTTCTAAGAAATACATAAAGATTAGTACAGGAAGTGCTGTGATGGTATAATAATAATGACATAGACTAAGTACAAAAGTCATTTTTATGCGGGCATTTTTTAAAAATTCAATAACTTCTTCTAGGAAAGAGATATCAACGTGGTTTTTAACCAATCTGTTTTTTAAATGTTGCTCTATCAGATACATGAAATAAAATTCCATGGGATATTCTTTTTAAGTTCAAAATTCAAAAATAGTGTAAGTTGTTGATGGAATCTTTTTGTTAAGTTCACAGAATGTATATTTCTTCAAATCTAATTGTAGTTCTTGCTAGCTATCCATATATTTTTTTAAATATTGGACGTTATTTTTTATTTTTTTACAGCCCTTTTGCTGAATCACTTCAGCCTTAGAATTCTTGGAGTAGTTGGTGGACTTCTAGCTGGGTAAGGTTACATCGTAAGTGGCCTGCTGAGCGGAGAGTCATGGCATCTGGTCATCTTCTGCATGGTTTTGGGTAAGTGATTCCAAAATAAACTAAAATTCGGAACATTTACAGGTTATTAATAAAATTCAAAAATTAAGAAAATTTAATTAATAATAAGGTTATTTTTGTCATTGCTGGTTTTTGGTCCAAATAAAGCTTTTTAAGCTCTTTCTGAAAGATTTCATTCCAAGATGAAATTGTCTAAAATTGGAACCTCACTGCAAAAAATCTTGTTCATCATAACACAAATCATACTCTTCATAGCTTGAAGCGTAGCAAAGGGGGTAGGGGAGGGGGGCAGGGGGAACTACCCCAGAGAAGATTTATACCTTATCGGTCCATGCTTTCTGTTCAGTTTGGAGGTATCAAAAAATTTGAAAAAATGGTAAAATTGAAAGGGAATAGGGTAGTTTTACTGCAAGTTTTGGTCAAATTTGGCAACATTTCCCAAACGTTGAAGAAAATTTCCCGAGAATTTAAGAAAATTTCCCGATAAGTGGGCAAAATTTTGCAAAATTAGGCCAAATTTCCCGAAAATTGAAAAAATGCCCGAAAATGAAGTAGATTTCCAGAAAATCGAAGAAAATTGCCGGAATTTCCCAAAAATTGCCGAAATTTCACAAAAATTGGCCAAAATTTTAAACAAAATTTAGCTACCCGATAATTAAAAGAAAAAATATCTTGAAAATTGAAAATGCAAGTGATCTTTGCCTTTACGTCGGTTGTGGTCTGTGGAGGCATGAAGTTTTTGTTGTGGATAATACATCTGTGAAATTCGGAAAAACCAGCGCTCTTATTTTTCGGTCTAGTACTCCTTTATTTAACTTATCACCCTCGCGCATCAGTTTTCCGAGAATCGCAGCCTGAGATTTCTATTTTTATTTTTTTGTAGAAAAAGTACCGTATGCTGCTCTCGGATCAGTCATTCAGCGTACGTACTTTCGTTTCTTTCGACTTCCTACCAAAGTACGAACGATTGCTTTCGATAGTTGTCACTTATTTATTAGGCATGATGCGGTTGAACGCTGCAAATGACCGAAATTATTATTATATTTTGTTCCAACCTTTTTTCCTGGGGCATAACCAAAATAATTTTGTGTTGTTGGGGTCTTGCCTCTCCCCCCAAAGGGGACCCTTTCTACGTCCCTGATCATAACACTAATCAAATTCAGCACTGCAAAAAATCAAATTCAGCATTGCAGATCAATTTATCACAACACAAATCAAAATAAGCACTGCACATATCAACTTTATCACAACCAAATCAAATTCAGCACTGCAAAAATCAGTTTTTAGCACAATACACATCAAATGCTGCACTGCTCAACTCAATTTTGTAACATTACAAATCAAATTTACCATGATACCACGCATAAGCCTATATTAACAACTCCCTGGTATACCATATCACTGATCATACAAATCAAGTTCACCATCATACCCGGGATAGGCCTATGTTAACAACTCCCTTGTATATATTATATCATTGAGCGTGCAAATCAAGTTCATCATCATACCCGGGATAGGCCTATGTTAACAACTTCCTTGTATATACCATGTCATTGAGCATACAAATCAAACTTACCAGGGCTATGGTATATCCAGGGAGGAATACCATATGACAGAGCATACAAATCGAGTTCACCATCATCCCAGGGATATGTTAACAACTCCCTGGTATACCATATCACTGATCAAGCAAATCAAACTTACCATCATACCAGGGATATGGTATCCTCAAGGAGGTATACCATATCAGTGATCATACATATCAATTTCATCTTGCACAAAAAGGTCATTACTATATGTTATATAAAGAAGCACTATATAAAGGAGCACTATACAAAGGGCGCTTGCTTTTGCGAATTTTACAGATATATTATCCACAACAGATAAATTAACGTCAGGCCCCTATAGCCCACATAAGACGTGAGGGAAAAGGTCACTTGAATATTCATATTAATCAGAAAATTGTTTTCCCGTTACGTGCTATATAAGCATTTCAGTTTGGGGGACCCCCAAACATACGCCCTCATTTTTCGGTTTAGAGCTCTTAGTCTATTAAATTTCTCTGAAATTGATCTTTTTGTTGTGATTTATTTTTATCGAGCGTTCTGAAGTTCTTATCCCTTCAAAAGTGTTTCTGTGACGATTTTCGCACGGTTGAGGCTGCATCACTATCCTTCGGCTTTCTTAGAATTTCTTTGTTACCTCTTTTAATGGAGGTGTTCCGCGAAAACTATGAGTCACGCTTTACTTTTGTCTTGTGTGGTGCTATATTGTTTAATTTATCACTGTGTGGAGTTTTGATTGAGAACAAAAAACAAAAAAAATAATTTACAAAAATTCGGAAAAGAGACAAAGACTCAAACTACTGCACACCCTGATGAAAATAGTGAAATAACGATGAAGCTTTCATCGCTGGATACTGTATACGATGAAGATATGTCCCTTTTACAGCAAAGAGAAAAGTTCCCTTAATAAAGAAAGTGAATGGTTTTAATCCGAATGTGGGAAAGGATGCGAGAGTATCGAATGGTGAACAGGAAACGATAATTATTCACGACATGTCATACAGCTTGCTATCTACCAAAAAGGTTGAAGAACCTGGAATGTTGGCAATCGAAAATACCAGCATCTCAAGGGAATTAAGGATGAAAGATGTATGCAATCGGGCAGCGTATATTTTACAAGAATTGACCGCCTGGAAACTATGGAAAAGTCATCCAAACTTTATACCATTCAGTATTTTGACTGATTTCTTTGTTTGTTTTCATACTGGTCAATTTTCCTTGTTCCGCGAGGTATGGAGCAAGGCCTGTCTATAAGTGATGCCGTTTATTTGTCTACGTTTGCCGGAGTAACTTGTTTTGCTGCAAGGATAATCGCAAGAGTTGTATTCTATTTTGACTTGTGGAACATGCATCTTTTTCCGGTGTGTCATTCGTTTTATTTGGAGTTGCAACTTTAGTGAGTGTGCACACCACTAACTTCCTAGTCCTTGCCGCATGCGCTGGTTTTAGTGGATTTGCGCTCGCCATTTTAGGAACGACTTCTGCGGCCTGCATGCCTTTTCAATTTTGCTTTATTCACCTTAAACATGGAATATCGGTGGATTACTTTTTAACTGGAGTAATTGTAACCTTTTTTGGGCTGATTTCAGGTAATTAAAGTTCTATTAAGTGTTTAATATGTTATATATTCTTTGGTCAATGAAAATAATTAACTATATGAACCAAGACAACTGTACAGTCTTGACAGTGAGGGAACATGCCCTTTATCTCACCTCATGCCTTCCTTTGCCGAAGGAGGGCCAAGGAGCACCCATAGTGAATTATTTTCACAAACGTTATTTACGCCTCAAATTATGTACAACCTAGTTGTCATACTCCGAAACCGTTTCACGTCCTTTTGTCCTAAGTTTATGGTTTAAGGTATAAGCTTTCTAATGATCTTTTAAGACCAAGTGATACAAGATCAAACAGTCAAGCGAACATTGAATTGAATTAGAAGATTTCGTTATCATCTATGTAATATCCAAAATATATATTTTGGTCATAGGAACCACAATTCAGATTTGCTTGTTATCTCCTCGCCAACGAAGGTGGGTAAATGGGAAATATAGCATGTCTACTGTCTATCCGTTCGTCTGTCCGTCCGTTCGTCCTCATCCATTGTCCGTTCAACCATGGAGCTATTAATGGTCCGACCAAGTGCATTGTTTAGCAAGTAATTCATATTTTTCTGGCTCGCTTCAAAATAAATTTATATAAAGGAGACTCTTACCACCAAAGAACAAACAACAAATGCATTCCTGACATGAATAGCAGTTACAATATTGGTTTTGGCATGAAAGAAATGTAATGAAAATATAATTAAACGTCTTTGGGATGAATAGAAATAAAAACAATACGTCTTCTAATTTGGGAGATTAGCCCTATATTTGTTTTATAAGGAAAATATGAGGTTGAGTGTGTTTTTATGGTTAGTTTCATCTGTTCATATTTAAGATAAGGTTGAGGTTTTTCTGTTTATGTAAATTGTCTGGATGTAATGAGCAGTGGCGTCGTGGGTCATGTATCACTGTGGAGTGTATTTTTGCGCTCCCCCTCAAAAAATGTTAATAAGAGCACAATATAACATTATATCTAAATTGGAATGTACCATTTAAATGGCACCGTTTAAGAAATTGTTTAAAAAGGGATCTTGGGGGTAAAGTCCCAGCCTTTTGATTGTAGAATATTGCTAAATATTGCGCGTCAAATCAAGGGTCTAAGCCTTGCGTTTCTCCTAACTTTAGTAGTAGAAAATTGCTTAAAAGTGTGTCAAAGCTAGGGACGAAGCCTTTGGGACGCTGGAAGCTCTTCATTTCTCGCATTTTTGAGAGCACAAAACTGCTTAAAGGTGCGCTCTGCCGAAAAGTGAGGACGTTTAGTTTTTGCTAATTTCATAAACTTATTTTATATCTGTGGCTAATTTATGTAGAGTTTAAGCAATAGAAGTTCCATCACACTGTCTGCTTTTTATATACATATTCACCCATCGCGCGCAACTGCGCAAGCGAACAAATTCTAAAAACTCAATGGGAAAACACGTACAAATTTTGAGTACTCGGGTCGGGATTTAGATATGTTTATGATATTTTGGACCGCAAAGGTATTCGATTTAGTGTTCACTTTTCGGCCGAGAGCATCAAACCAAAGTTAAAGCACTGTTGAAGCACATCAAACTAAAGCTGAAGCTCAAGAGGCGAGGCCCCCGGACAGGCCTGAGTTTCTGGTGATTTTGAAAATTGCTTAAAACTCATGTCAAATCCAGGGCGTCGGGAGTTTTGGTGATTTCGGTAGCAAGGTGAATGGGGGATGTTAGGTGAAAGGAAAATGGTAGGTGAATGGTAGATGGTAAGTGAATGGTAGATGGTAGGTGAATGGTAGATGATGGGTGAATGAAAGATGGTAGGTGAATGAAAGATGGAAGATGAATGGAGGATGGTAGGTGAATGGCGATGGTAGGTGAACTAGTGAATGGAATATAGTAGGTTGATAGAGGTGAAAGGATGGGAGTTGGAGGAAAGAATGTTGGAAGAAAGATAGCATCTTGATTGTTAGATATAGGGATTGGGATGAGGGTGGGATGTCATGGGGGACAGAATGGGATGGCATGTGGGACAGTGTATGGAATGGCATATGGGACAGGGTGACATGGCATGTGGGACAGGGTGACATGGTGTGTGGGACAAGCTGACATGGCATGTGGGACAGGGTGGCATGTCAAGTGAGATAGGGTAGCATGTCAAGTGAGACAGGCTGACATGATATGTGGGGCATGGCGGCATGCCACAAGGAACAGGGTAGGATGGCATTGGGACATGACAAGATGGCATGGGAGACAGGGTTGGATGATATTGGAACAGTGGAGGGATGACGTGTGGGACAGGGTGGCATAGTAGGTGGGATATGGTGGTTTGGTATGTGGGATTGCATGTGGTGGGATGTCATCTGGATTCAGGTGAAATGGGATAGGAGATAGGATGGAATGGCCTGTGGGACAGGTTGGGATGGCATGTGATACAAGGAGGGATGACATGTGGTGGGATGTCATTTTGTGTGATGGCATATGGGTCATTTGGCGGAAAAACATCTGGATTTCATGCATGATTTCCTGTGGGGTTATGTTGTATGGAATGGCATGTGGAACAGAGGGTGGCATGACATGTGGGACAGAGGATGGAAGGTGTGTTATTAGTGGCGATGGGATTTGTATTGTATGCGATGTCTGGTTATTCTTACAGTTGTCGGATATAAAATCAGCAAATCGCATAATAATATTAATTTGTATTTTTGATTTCTTCTTTTCAAGACAAATTGGTCTTTTGACAATTCTGATTGATTATTCCGATCAACATACAATCTGGAAAAATTGATTGGAAGTTTCCTATTCGTGTCATGGCTGGATATTGAAAACAAAATTTGTAAGTACGTGAGAAATTTTGATGATCATGTCCATTTTCCATTCGAGAATTCTTAATAATAGTGTGGGAACTAGTTCCTCATTCTCCGCAGCTCGCATCAGTATACTTTTCACCACCTCTGATTAGACAAGTAATTACGATGGCATATTACCCTTTAACGGGCACCACGACAAGAATGGTCAATCTATGTAAGCGAGTAAATTCTATCAGAGCAAAAAAATATAGAAAGGAGAAGTAAGCTGAACATGAAGCTTAGAGAAACAGGTCAGATGTTATAGAAGTGGGAGATGAATTGTGGGGTAGGTTATTAATGAAGAGGTTGGAGATTAATGGTTGCGGGATGCTTTAGAAATTCATTGCAAATTACAATTATTATATTTCATTTACAGGTTTCCTTTATGATTGGGGTTTTATGTTGTTCGCCATGCTGAGCGGTATTGGAGTTTTGATATCCGTCGTGTGGTATATCTTCGATTGTTCTGTTTCTGAATGCAGTGAAGAATGAAGGTATGAAAGGAGAGACGTATGTTTTATTAAATCCAACACGCCACAACGCGAAAAACAAAACAAACAAAAAAACACATCTGATAAAACTACGCTGTCAAATTATGAAACGAAAAACCAAGAACAACGAACCGATGGATGCCACAAGGAATTTCCTTCAACAATTCGGTCCACGAACGGGAGAATTTTGTCATGCATCTTTTCAAATCTCTCTCAGAGCAATAAATAACGGTAAAATAGGTTTGAGCCAAAGGTAGGGAAAATGTATGCGAAATATGTATTGGTGCAACAGAACGAGATAATTATTTTCTTCTTTTTCATCAGCGCAAATTTGAATTTCCCCAGAAAACTTTAAAGTTATCTTTAAAAACTCATTTCAATAGTTTCTGAAGTGCAGATTTTAACATTTCAGTCACCACCAAAAGCTGATGTTATACAGAAATATTCATTTCAATATCATTTGCAACGTATACAACTTTAGAATTACAGAATCTGAAAAGCAAACAAATTTTAACTGCTGAACTTATTAGCAACAATTTAGATAAATGTTCACTGTGCATGTCTCGATCTCCCAATCAGTAGACCCCCCAGATCGGAAGCGTGGACCGGACTGTTCAACTGAATATTCATATATTCTAAAATTTGCATTCTGAACGATAGACTGATAGAAAACCATTAGTGGAACAAAATGGTGAATCTCGAATTCAAGGATTCCTCAATTAATTTAGAGAGGCCCTGGATTATGAGTTACTGGTGTGCGTGTGTGTTAAGTCGAATTCAAACGTGTGTGATCAGGTGATGTTGATAAAGGAATATACCCATGAGAAACAAATTGGTGTAAAAACCATGTTGATTTCTTGTTCCCTTAGCAGTTATTGTATTTCAAAGATTTCTTTAATGTGTTGAAAAGTGACCTTGCAGTATACAATGTGACAAGGGCGTAGGAATATGTTTTCTTGAAGGGGAGGGCGGGAGGGGGCACTGAAAGTTTATTTACCACAAACATCAACCCCCTTCCTCATTCAAGTCCCTTTTTTGTCCCATTTATTTTTACGATTGTGGGGAGTCATTATTAATATTATTATTTTTTAACACAAGAATAGACAATTAAGTTAGTATAAGACACTAAAGTACGTGGCAGTACATACACGCTCGCAGTGCAGTGAACTGCATGTACACGTACTAACTGCATGCTGTATGTTATACATACGCAGGCGCTACGTCGGTGTATACGACGTAATGCTACATTTTACGGCCAAGTGTGGTCAATTCATATGATTATAATTGGAGAAAATAAAATCAGACCGAGGGTATTATAAATTATGAATAAATCAGAAGAACAAGCGCCGAAAAGGTTTATATATTTCACAGAGGGTACAAGAAAGCCCAATAACGGGGTTTCTTCCCTAAAAAGTGTGTGTGTGTGTGTGTGTGTGTGGGGGGGGCATACTTCCGCCCCTCACAATTTTACTAAAGCCCCCTCCATCCCCTGTACTTCCTACGCTTGTAATGTGATGTCGTAAAGGCAGACCCAAGACAATATTTTGTGTCATTCTATAAAACAAAACACAATTTTTACTTTACTAACAGTGCAACTTACTGAGCAGATGCACATAGCATGTTATTGTAAATTGCATGTCATACTCCATTTCATAATCAAACACAAATTGTTTCCAATATTTTAGAGAGAATCAATTATTGAAGAAAAATACAATCAAGATTTCCTTTGATTTTTTTTCCTCCAGTTATATTTTAAAATCTTTGAAGCTTTTACAGAGACAATATAATGTAAAGCAATCAATACGCAAGATATAATAACAGAAGTCAAGATTCACATATTGAACTACAAAAGATTCATTTTACGTAAGCTATACAGGACATAGCTGAAGGCATATATAATTCACCAGGTATAATTTCAACGCGCAAAAAAAAACAAAGCTATAGGTAGCACGGAACTAATAAAGTATCACTCCGCTATCCAAAAATGAGAAGCCCTAGAGAAAAGGGTAATAAAAAATATTTTCGAGAGGTCCCATTTCATGGGACAGGAAGCTGAGAAGTTGAACATTTCAGGAATGGTAGAAAAAGGATAGGACTTGACTATACATATCCAAACTTGACGATATTTGTTTCAGTATAAATTTCATGGGGAACTATTTGTGAGGGTGTATAACACCTTTTCACTTCAGCCTAAAAAAAGATGGCCGAAACCTATGGTGACCCCCTAATGAATGTACCCACATACGAAAGATATTAAATGGTACTTTTTGGAAAACAGCACAAAAGATCCCAAATCTATAACATTCGGGTACAAAAAAGACCCCGAACCCGACTCTTCATCGTAGGCTTCAGTGGGGCAAATAATTAGTTCCGTGCTACCTACAATTCGTGTCTTATTACTGACGGATGATCAGGTAATATTACCAATGATCAAGTGATATTGTTCGCCATTATTCTGGATTTTAAGTACCTCGTTATTACTGCTATAAAGTGTGGCAATATGATAGTACTTTATTGTGAAGTACAATAAGTAAATGATTAAAAATGATTACAGATTAAAGAAAATCTAAAAGTGGCTATTGCTTTTATAGTATTTATCTAACATATAGAATTCTGTCTAGACATCAAAAAGGAACTTATCAAATTAAACTCGCATCATTTCTTTTATTTTTCAGTTATACAATTCTTCGCAAGGAAAATCATCAAATTTACTGCGCGCTTTAGATTGATAAGATAACCAAAATAAACGTCAAGAAAAGACAGCTCAAAATTATACCTGAGAAAAAGATTCACTGCCGCGGTTCAGATAAATTTTCACAACATTGCATTTCCAAAACAATTTTTCATCATATAATTCACAATAGGTACAGAGAGGTGACTTTCCTTTGTCAAATTTGCACACAAACACAAAAAATTTAGTCCCCCAAAATTCTATGGCGGAAACAGAACTTAAGGCATTGTTTCCTGGAATTCCTAATACGGTATGAGGCGTAAGAAAAAGAAGATCCAATCAATTGAATTGAAGCTGCTGTTATTATCTGTCTATTTGTTGGTAGCAGAAGGAGTCTTGTCTTAGATCTGCTTTTCATTTTTGGTGAGGCCATCTATGTAGAATCTATAATCTAGGAGATTATATTTTATGGTGACCATCCAAATACGTTTTTTACCTATATATATCGAGTCATATTTAAACAGCAGGTCTAAAAGCCATGATTAGCAAGAGTAGAACTGCTTATTCAACATTTCTCAAAGATATAGAAACCATAAAATAAAATAAAAAGCTATTGCGTTAGCGATACTTGGGGAGTGCGATGGTTTAATCTCACACAAAGCCTGTTAGCAGCCGTTCGTAGCTTTGGACTTGAATTTCAACTCCCGTTGTATGAACACAAGATATTGATATTTTCCCACCAATTTGTTTCTTCAATTGTCCTCTTTCATTTCCATAGTCACAACAGAATTGGCTTAAATGTACAATATCATTTAAATATATTTTAAAACTTTTGCACCCGGCAGTATATTAGATAAACGTGTAACTTTCAATCATACATTTTGTAGTTTGATAATCATAATGGGTTCTTGGCTTATTCAAAAGATTTTGAGAAAAATTGTCAAAGACAAATAGGTAATGTGTAATTATGCATGCATGAATATTGTAAGATGGTATTTATTGGGGTCAAATCGTCCCTCTTTCCGCGTAGTGACGAGTGTATAGTTTCAAGAATTGGATGAAATTCAATTCAGCTTAGTGACGAATGTTTTTAAAGCTTAGTTATATTGAATATGACAAAAAACAACAATATTAAATACATATTTGAAAAGATTCAAGATAAATTTACACGATACATGTATGTTTTTATTTATTTTATTTTTAATGAATTGTTTTGCGCTTCAAACATTTCTACACATTCGTCACTATGCGGAATAAGTTTTGAAAATGGCATTCGTCACTATGCATTTTAACATTCGTTACTCTGCGGAAAGAGGGACGTAATATAAAGTTACTCACTTTTTTGATTCAATTTTTATTTGATTGTATTAAGCTTTGTAATTATATTTTTTTGTAGTAAGAGATTCAATCCATCATAAATTCAGCTCTAGACAAACCAACCAGATATTGTATCATATTCGTTTGATTGAATTAATTCTTTATTGACTAAAAAAGAAGCAATATATTAAGAAATAACGACGAAAGAGCCAACCAGACAGAAACTTAACCGAGCAGCCACCGTCTCTAATAGGAATATCAATGGGATCGATTGTGCTAGAAAAGTGTCTCGTGAGAACGTCGGTGATCAAATGTCCACTTAACCAAGACGGTTGTGAAAAAAAAAATATGTACATCCAGGAACAAATCATGGATTTAATTGCCTCACCAATAAGTTCAGGAAACTTCAATCGCCTCCATTATAATAACTCTTACTGAAACATTCTCACCAAATATTAATGACGCGTTTCAACTTGAGTTGAACACGAAACAACAACAGCTAGACAACTAATCCCACCAAATGAACGAAAAAGCAGAATGAAGAACTTAAAGAAAGAAATGAAACCTTCAAACAATACTCACTGACAGAACTGTCTATGAATTCATGGCTTAAGGAATTCGAGAACGAGGACAAAGGTACGGCGTTAAGCAATTCGAGAATAAGGACACAAATACGGCTTACAGGAACTTGAAAATGAGAACACGGATACGGCTTAAAGCAATTCGAGAATCTGGACACAGATACGGCTTAAAGGAATTCGAGAATGAGGACACAGATACGGTTTAAAGGAATTCGAGAATGAGAACAGAGATACGGCTTAAAGCAATTCGAGAATGAGGACACAGATACGGCTTAGACGAATTCGAGATTGAGGACACAGATACGGTTTAAAGCAATTCGAGAATGAGGACACAATTACGGCTTACAGGAAATTGAGAATGAGGACACGGAAACCTTTTAAAGCATTTCGAGAATGAGGACACAGAAACGGCTTAAAGCAATTCGAGAATGAGGACACAGATACGGTTTAAAGGAATTCGAGAATGAGGACACAGGTACGGTTTAAAGGAATTCGAGAATGAGAACAGAGATACGGCTTAAAGCAATTCGAGAATGAGTACATAGAAACGGCTCAAAGCAATTCGAGAATGAGTACACAGATACGGCTTAAAAGCAATTCGAGAATGAGGACACAAGTACGGCTTAAAGCAATTCAAGAATGAGGACACAGATCAACTTAACATCAATATGGGTATTGTTACCATTTATTTCTACAAAAATAATTTCGAATAGACCATCTT
>JAIGNY010001301.1:0-7500 GCA_020152595.1 Chiridota heheva
GACTAAAGTAAAGTAAGGACTAAAGTAAAGTAAGGACTAAAGACTAAAAGTAAGGACTAAAGTAAAGTAAGGACTAAAGTAAAGTAAAGACTAAAGTAAAGTAAGGACTAAAGTAAAGTAAAGACTAAAGTAAAGTAAGGACTAAATTAAAGTAAGGACTAAGTAAAGTAAAAGTAAAGACTGAAGTAAAGTAAGGACTGAAGTAAAGTAAAGACTAAAGTAAAGTAAGGACTAAAGTAAAGTAAGGACTAAAGTAAAGTAAGGACTAAAGTAAAGTAAAGACTAAAGTAAAGTAAGGACTAAAGTAAAGTAAGGACTAAAGTAAAGACTAAAGTAAGGACTAAAGTAAAGTAAGGACTAAAGTAAAGTAAAGACTAAAGTAAAGTAAGGACTAAAGTAAAGTAAGGACTAAAGTAAAGTAAAGACTAAAGTAAAGTAAGGACTAAAGTAAAGTAAAGACTAAAGTAAAGTAAGGACTAAAGTAAAGTAAGGACTAAAGTAAAGTAAAGACTAAAGTAAAGTGAGGACTAAAGTAAAGTAAGGACTAAAGTAAAGTAAGGACTAAAGTAAAGTAAGGACTAAAGTAAAGTAAGTACTAAAGTAAAGTAAGGACTAAAGTAAAGTAAAGACTTAAGTAAAGTAAGGACTAAAGTAAAGTAAGGACTAAAGTAAAGTAAGGACTAAAGTAAAGTAAGGACTAAAGTAAAGTAAAGACTAAAGTAAAGACTAAAGTAAAGTAAGGACTAAAGTAAAGTAAAGACTAAAGTAAAGTAAGGACTAATTGCAGAACTTGCTGAAACAGTCCGTATTGGAGAGTGTATAGGTTGATCCCAGTTGTGCACTAGACTATGCACACTGAAGGCATAAAGCTTCAGATTTTTTAACCATGCATTAGGGAAAAGAAACAGGAGAAAAAAAACTTGTTTTAGGAATAGTAATTGATTTATATAGGGCCCCTTATATTCACGTATATTTAAAAGTGCTTTACAAACAAACATCAGAGCTAGTTATCATAGAGGAGAATTTCCCATATGGCGCATCATCCATCCATTAGCTCAGGGAAGTGAATGAACACCTCGTTTTACACTTCTCTTCTCGAGTAGTGTTCAGAGAACCAGGCAGGGTGTGACTGTCCTACCATCGAGAAATAAAGTTGTTCAGAACAAAAGTGTTTTACAAGGGTTTGTAAAAAAAGTAAAAACACTACTGACTGAAAATAATTGTAAGTTTAATGTAGAAAATAAATAGTTATAAGTGACACTTGAGAAAAATAGTAACAAGTAAATGCATCAATACAAGTAAATGCATCAATACAAGTAAATGCATCAATACAAGTAAATGCATCAATGCAAGTAAATGCATCAATGCAAGTAAATGCATCAATGCAAGTAAATGCATCAATGCAAGTAAATGCATCAATGCAAGTAAATGCATCAATACAAGTAAATGCATCAATACAAGTAAATGCATCAATACAAGTAAATGCATCAATACAAGTAAATGCATCAATACAAGTAAATGCATCAATACAAGTAAATGCATCAATGCAAGTACATGCATCAATGCAAGTACATGCATCAATGCAAGTACATGCATCAATGCAAGTACATGCATCAATGCAAGTACATGCATCAATGCAAGTACATGCATCAATGCAAGTACATGCATCAATGCAAGTACATGCATCAATGCAAGTACATGCATCAATGCAAGTACATGCATCAATGCAAGTAAATGCATCAATGCAAATAAATGCATCAATGCAAGTAAATGCATAAATGCATCAATGCAAGTAAATGCATCAATGCAAGTAAATGCATCAATGCAAGTAAATGCATCAATGCAAGTAAATGCATCAATACAAGTAAATGCATCAATACAAGTACATGCATCAATGCAAGTACATGCATCAATGCAAGTACATGCATCAATGCAAGTAAATGCATCAATACAAGTAAATGCATCAATACAAGTAAATGCATCAATGCAAGTAAATGCATCAATGCAAGTACATGCATCAATGCAAGTACATGCATCAATGCAAGTACATGCATCAATGCAAGTACATGCATCAATGCAAGTACATGCATCAATGCAAGTACATGCATCGATGCAAGTACATGCATCGATGCAAGTACATGCATCGATGCAAGTAAATGCATCGATGCAAGTAAATGCATCGATGCAAGTAAATGCATCGATGCAAGTAAATGCATCAATGCAAGTAAATGCATCAATGCAAGTAAATGCATCAATGCAAGTAAATGCATCAATGCAAGTAAATGCATCAATGCAAGTAAATGCATCAATGCAAGTAAATGCATCAATGCAAATAAATGCATCAATGCAAGTAAATGCATCAATGCAAAGTAAATGCATCAATGCAAGTAAATGCATCAATGCAAGTAAATGCATCAATGCAAGTAAATGCATCAATGCAAGTAAATGCATCAATGCAAGTAAATGCATCAATGCAAGTAAATGCATCAATGCAAGTAAATGCATCAATGCAAGTAAATGCATCAATGCAAGTAAATGCATCAATGCAAGTAAATGCATCAATGCAAGTAAATGCATCAATGCAAGTAAATGCATCAATGCAAGTAAATGCATCAATGCAAGTAAATGCATCAATGCAAGTAAATGTATCAATACATGAAAGTGGCATCAAGGTCTCCAAAGCTTGATTTTCATGAGGCTGCTTCTCAGCCATTAAAACCCTAAGCACAAATGTACACAAAATAAAAGAGTTTTCCTCTCACCCACTCCCCTCACCCACTCACCTCTCCCACTTCCCACTCCCATCTCCTTTCTGGCTCCCCTGTCCCTCTCTGCCTCACCTGCAACACTGAACTCTCCATCAAGCATTATGCTCTTAACCTGTCCCCTATACCTGAACTCCAGGTCTCTTCTCTCCTCACCCACCTCAAATCGCGGATCTATTAAAAAACAATCCTTCCTCCAGCATTATCAACTTCCTCCGTAACAACAACCTTTTCCACCATATCCAATCTTTCTTTTTCTTCCTTTATTCACCTAACCTTACACCCCTCCCCTTTCTTTTCACTTTAATTTTTCACCTTATTTTCCCCATTTTTTCCCTCTCAATCCTCCGTCTCCTCTCTGCCCTACCTCTTAGACCTTGATTTTCTAACACCCTCTTGGCACATTTGACTCTTGACTGTGGCAGTGCCATTAAACATCAACAAACCAAAACAGAGTACTAGTTTCTTTCCCTCAAAACTACCTGGGGCTAATGCAAAGTTAATTCATCGTTTTTTCTCAAAACTACCTGGTGCTCACGCAAAGTTCATTCATCAAGTTCTATTATGTACAGGAAGTGAGGAATTTTTGACTGTGTTAAGCTGCACAGATTTATTGTGTCTGTTGGGGGATTGATCATGGGTTTGAACAGATACAATAGGCTCCTATATGGACCATCACAGTGAGTTTTGCAATCAGCCCCAACCTCATCGTTGTTTCATTTCTTTTCTGCAAATATTGCTTATTTCCCTTTTGCATTATATTCCTTTTGATGTAACTTTGAATTAAATTAGCCTCTCTGACACATTTGACCTCACTTTCGAGGTGCTACCACACCAAACACCACCAACCCAGACATGCTCTACTACTAAATTTATCCCATAATTTTGTGATTTATTTCAATTCAGCATCAGTGGCTGTAGGAGTCTGTTTATATTTTTTTCCCATTTTCAGCATTTTGCGACCGATACCAAAGATTTATGTGGGTTGGAATGGTCCCCAGATGGGCGTGTCCTTGGTGTTTGGGATTCTCTCTTAGAGGTGAGTGATTTTAAAGTTTGGAAGGTTCTTATGTGTACATTGCGTGAAATTAGGTTAAAAAATAGAAAATGAAATAGAGAATAGATTAAAATTTTAGTCAAGGTATTCTTCCATTGCAGTTGGTCAATTGTTTTTCACATTTACCAGTACAAGATATTTAATATCAGACAATATTCGAAAATTAA
Organism: Chiridota heheva; assembly: GCA_020152595.1. Classification (NCBI taxonomy): domain Eukaryota; kingdom Metazoa; phylum Echinodermata; class Holothuroidea; order Apodida; family Chiridotidae; genus Chiridota; species Chiridota heheva. Next base: position 3,990 of record JAIGNY010001301.1, read on the forward strand.
CATAATTTCTGTCATGAAAGGAAAATGATAGAGTGTGAATCTTGCCTGAAAGGAATGCAAACAATAAATGCTTCGCCTGAATAAAACTAAAAACAATGATGTGACCTTGGAAGACATCAGTCTGAATGTAGATAATTATGCATTTAGCATGCAAATAAGCAATGCAAATCAGAGGTGAGCAAGATATTTGGGGGATAAAACTTGGTGGGGAATGAAGTGGGGCAGAGGTATGCACTCCACAGGGGTGTAGCCAGCCTTTTGGATTTGGGGGTCAAAAATGAAAAACAAATGCTGATGGCTTATGTTTTTTACAAAAATTGTCTTTAACTGTTCAGTGGCTAAATTTCACTAAAGAGCAAAAAAATGTCTTTGCCTCAAATTCTGGACCTTCTTTCAAACTTTCTGAACCTTTTTGCCAAATTTCTGGACCTTTTCACCTTTTAGGGAGGGGTTGGCAGGTCGAACGACAACTACGACCCCACCCTACAGGCTACACCCATGATTTACAGAGTTTTAAAATTCTGGACTATGTATGCTTCCATTCACATAAATACTCAGATCATTGTTTTCTGTTTGTTTTGATTTTGTTATGTCTTTGCTTTTTCTTAGCAGCTGCTTCGTTATTCAGCTTCAAATTTGAAGATCATTTTTAATGTGAATATTAAAACATGTAATTCCATCTTTCTTTCAGTATAACCTGTTATTGTATTCAGTGGATGGGCGATGCATAGCCACTTTCAGAGCCTATGAATATGCATTAGGTATCAAGTCAGTATGTTGGTCACCAAGCAGTCAGTTTCTTGCAATTGGAAGCTTTGATGAAAAGGTAACCTTGACAATTTGCATGCATTGGATATTCAAATATTATATATTTTTGGATTTATACTTTTATAAATATCTTTTGAAAAAGATCATTAATATCTGAGTAGAACCCAGCATGCCGAAAAGTTTTTCTATACAGCTTTCCGTACCCGACACCGGACTTTCATTTAAAAAGTCTGGTATAATGATACCCAACCCGAGTTCCCGGTATCACGAGCTTGTTTACACTCATAACAAAGAACCTCTCTCTTATCATTAAGACCTGTATGTAACTTTCAGTGATGAAGACCATACAAAGTCACAGTGCTGTGTGTACTGACCACATCTTGAAAGTGCACCAAAGCAGAAGTGAGGACAATGAACAGAGGATTGGATTGCATGCTGAAAGTGCACCCATGCACAAGTTAAATGAGTGAGGATGATGAGCAGGGGATTGGGTTGCATACTGGTCTGGCAAGCTGGTGGCTTGTGCAGTGTAGTGTGAAATTGCCAGTTTGGATGCTTCAGGCAATTTTGAGCAATTCTCCTATAGAGAGGAATATCTTCAGGGGGAGTAAATCCCTATTGAGACCTGTTCAACAGAAATTCATCCATACTGGGAATTGGGATACATGGGGTTGCAAGGAAACCAAAATTTGATGTGTTTTTCTTGATTAAATATAACTTGATTAACAGTTTCTTGTTTATTTACAAATTCAGGTGAGAATATTAAACCATATCACCTGGAAGACAGTGGTTGAACATCCTCATCCACCAGTGCTCTACAACACATCAGTGGTATGTATGTAATTTACATTAAGTCTGAATCTCGCAATACATAAGCCCTGACAAAATCTAAAATCTGTCCGGGTCCATATTGCTCACAACAGAAACCACAATCCAGCACAAGCAATTAGCAATTACACCAGGGGATTTCCACACACTTCACCTCACTTTCCATGGTCATAATTTGATATTGATAGTACATTTCACTCCGACTGTCGTGGTGCAGTTAAACATCAACAAACCAAACCTGATAGTAAACAAATTTCACTGCAGCTGCACTGACTTTCACACTCAACACAAGGATAAAAGTATTCCCCTGTGGTTAATGTGTCTGGCTTGAAGTAATAATTTACAAATAGAATGGTATTTAACAGTGAAGGTTTTGTTTGTTTATTGATGAGTGATTTTTATTTTTGGCCCTTAGACCCCCCAACCCGACACCCCCTATTTTCTCAAAATCAGGGATAATCCACACCATTCAACCCGAGAGACTCTTCACACTTCATTAACTAGCATCCAGCTATTGTTACACCATACACAACGCAGGGGTAATCTATACCTTCTTATCTGATAACATCTTCATAGTCTATTTACAGTTCACTTGTTAGCAACCAGCTACTGTTACACTGTACACAATAGGTCATTTATCTTATGTAGCTTGCTACATAACTGCTGTACAGTAATACGAATCAGATTAGTTCTTGGCAGAGCCTAAATAAAAATATGAATTATATGCTTGGGAGGACTTTGTGCAATACCCATGAATGATTGATGGACCATTCTTCATAAGGATGGTTATTTCATCATGAAGTGATGTTTTTGTTCAACCTTGTAGGCTTTTGAGGATTTTGGACTAAAAATCCATTGCAACAGACTTTCATTATGAGTTAACATGAGATAGATTGTTTATATTGACCTTCTTTACAGAGAGCCTTCTTTCCATTTCTGAGTAACAACAGGTATTTTGTTGTTTAATGTTTGACCACAGGAATAATGATTCAACTACCCTTGCAACGACTGGGTAGCTTAATTGAAAGAGCATTCACTTTCCAGCCAGATGGTTGTGGGTTCAAACCCTGGTCGAGTCATAGAAAAGGCTTAAAAAATGAGATGTGCTACCCTCCTGCTGGGTGCTCAGCATAAAGGATCGGAACATAGTTATATATACTGTAGGCTTGTGCGCTGTTTTTTTGGCATATATTGAGGCACATACAGTATAGTGTGCATATTTTCTTGCCCTCTTGTGATGTACTGTTTGTCAATGTAGCCATTGCACCCTCACAGTCCATCGCGTTATCCTTGCTTGCCCCCTGTACAACCTTCCCAGAGCTTCCCTCGCTGACCACAACTCAATAGCCAAGCTCTTCCATAAAAACCCTCCAGATAAAATGATCTCCTTCCTTCATCATGCTTTCCTCTACAACCATATTTAGTCCTCCTCTCCCACCACCCTCTCTCTACTTTTTCCTTCACCCATGCACCTCCTCTCTCGATCCCAGCTTTCTGGCATTTAGTTTTCGTGTTTCTCTCAATCTCCCCCTCTTTCCTGTCTTTCCTACCTCTGGAATGATCTAGCCTCTCAGGCACAATTTGACCCTCGCTGTCATGGTGCCGTTAAGCCTCATCAAACATACAAATTGTCTGTGAGCATTGCCAGGCAATCCCTGGGAGAATAAAAGGATCAGTATTTCATTTCATCATCTTTGTTAGTTTTTTTCTTTCTTTCAAATTCTTTATTGAGCTAAGAGAAGTGTCAGGTTGATATGTTTATTTTGTATTTGCACAAATTTTGTTTCATAATGCATAGCAATTAAAGGAATATTCCCATGTTTTTTCATAGTCTTTCATAAGAAAGAGAACAATTTTAGAAACAATTTAGTACAAAAGTAATGTTGAAATGATATTCCTACCAGGAGATACTCAA
>JAIGNY010001301.1:10000-62500 GCA_020152595.1 Chiridota heheva
CTAGGTTTGGCTGGGGAGTTTAATAACCTGGGATGGACTGGTGTTTTATCCAGGGGGAGTTAAATACTCTTGTCTGCTTAGCGCCATTGAAACCGGGTATGAGCATGGGCTCTATAAGCACGTGTTCTATGAGCCCCTCAGGCTTGAATGGATTTAACTTCTGTTTTGTTTCTTCTCACAGCTAAATTTTATTACAGATGTGTAAATTATCTGTAATATATTACTTTAAACTGGAGGTGACGTCTTTGAGAGAAGCTGATTATAGATATGTCAATTAACAATAATGTATCTTGTATTTTAACTTCACACTAGAGGTGAAATCTCTTGAGAGAAGCTGATTACAGATATGTCAATTAACCTTATTGTATCTTGTATTTTAACTCTACACTAGAGGTGAAATCTCTTGAGAGAAGCTGATTAGAGATATGTCAATTAACAATAATGTATCTTGTATTTTGAATTTACACTAGTGGTGAAATCTCTTGAGAAGCTGATTAGAGATATGTTAATTAACAATAATGTATCTTGTATTTTAACTCTACACTAGAGGTGAAATCTCTTGAGAGAAGCTGATTAGAGATATGTCAATTAACCTTAATGTATCTTGTATTTTAATTTTACAGTATAGGTGAAATCTCTTGAGAGAAGCTGATTAGAGATATGTCAATTAACCTTAATGTATCTTGTATTTTAAATTTACACTAGAGGTGAAATCTCTTGAGAAACTTGATTAGAGATATGTTAATTAACAATAATGTATCTTGTATTTTAACTCTACACTAGAGGTGAAATCTCTTGCAAGAAGCTGATTAGGGGTATGTCAATTAACCATAATGTATCTTGTATTTTAACTTTACAGTAGAGGTGAAATCTCTTGAGAGAAGCTGATTAGAGATATGTCAATTAACCTTAATGTATCTTGTATTTTAAATTTACACTAGATGTGAAATCTCTTGAGAAGCTGATTAGAGATATGTTAATTAACAATAATGTATCTTGTATTTTAACTCTACACTAGAGGTGAAATCTCTTGCAAGAAGCTAATTAGAGATATGTCAATTAACCTTAATGTATCTTGTATTTTAAGTTTACAGTAGAGGTGAAATCTCTTGAGAGAAGCTGATTAGAGATATGTCAATTAACCTTAATGTATCTTGTATTTTAAATTTACACTAGATGTGAAATCTCTTGAGAAACTTGATTAGAGATATGTTAATTAACAATAATGTATCTTGTATTTTAAATTTACACTAGTGGTGAAATCTCTTGAGAAGCTGATTAGAGATATGTTAATTAACAATAATGTATCTTGTATTTTAACTCTACACTAGAGGTGAAATCTCTTGCAAGAAGCTAATTAGAGATATGTCAATTAACCTTAATGTATCTTGTATTTTAAGTTTACAGTAGAGGTGAAATCTCTTGAGAGAAGCTGATTAGAGATATGTCAATTAACCTTAATGTATCTTGTATTTCAACTTTACACTAGAGGCAAAATCTCTTTACAGTAGTCATAGCATCATCAGTTTGGTAAGCTAGAGGTCTAGGGTTCGATTCCCGCTGGGTCTCCCTTCATCAGTGCTTCACAGCTGGTTTATCAAACAGCCGTGGACATCTCTATATACCTGTTAATAGCGGTTGAGAATGGGATGTAAAATACTTAACCTACAGAATTTGATTACAGATATTTAACTGTAATGTGTCTTGTATTTTTACTTTCCATTAGCGGTGAATTTGCGCTACAGCATTTGATTACAGATATGTAACTGTAATGTGTCTTGTATTTTTATTTTCCACTAGCAGTGAATTTGCGTTACAGTATTTGATTACAGATATGTAACTGTGATGTGTCTTGTATTTTTACTTTCCTTTAGCCGTGAAATTGTGCTACAGTATTTTATTACAGACATGTAAATTAACTGTAATTTGTCTTGTATTTTCACTTTTCACCAGCGGTGAAATTGTGCTACAGTATTTGATTACAGACATGTCAATTAATTGTAATTTGTCTTGTATTTTCACTTTCCACTAGCGGTGAATTTGCGCTACAGTATTTTATTACAGATATGTAAAGTAACTGTAATGTGTCTTGTATATTCACTTTCTACTAGCAGTGAAATTGTGCTACAGTATTTGATTACAGACATGTAAATTAACTGTAATTTGTCTTGTATTTTCGCTTTCCACCTGTGGTGAATTTGTGCTACAGTATTTGATTACAGACATGTAAATTAACTGTAATTTGTCTTGTATTTTCACTTTCCACTAGCGGTGAATTTGCGCTACAGCATTTGATTACAGATATGTAACTGTAATGTGTCTTGTATTTTTATTTTCCACTAGCAGTGAATTTGCGTTACAGTATTTGATTACAGATATGTAACTGTGATGCGTCTTGTATTTTTACTTTCCTTTAGCCGTGAAATTGTGCTACAGTATTTTATTACAGACATGTAAATTAACTGTAATTTGTCTTGTATTTTCACTTTTCACCAGCGGTGAAATTGTGCTACAGTATTTGATTACAGACATGTCAATTAATTGTAATTTGTCTTGTATTTTCACTTTCCACTAGCGGTGAATTTGCGCTACAGTATTTTATTACAGATATGTAAAGTAACTGTAATGTGTCTTGTATATTCACTTTCTACTAGCAGTGAAATTGTGCTACAGTATTTGATTACAGACATGTAAATTAACTGTAATGTGTCTTGTATTTTCGCTTTCCACCTGTGGTGAATTTGTGCTACAGTATTTGATTACAGACATGTAAATTAACTGTAATTTGTCTTGTATTTTCACTTTCCACTAGCGGTGAATTTGCGCTACAGTATTTGATTACAGATATGTAAAGTAACTGTATTTTGTCTTGTATTTTCACTTTAAACTAACTGTGAAATCTTTTGACGGAAATTGTGATTATAGATGTAAAGTAACTCCACTGTGCTATGGATTTAAAATTGTCTTACTGTTGTTTCCCTTACAGATGAGATACTAGAATCCTCCGTCCAAATTCCAGTCCTGAAACCTGATCCTGATAAACCTAACCCCAAGATTGGTATCAGTCTTTTGTCTTTCAGTCCAGATAACAGATACATGGCATCCAAAAACGGTACGTTTGATATAAACCTCTTGACCAGTGCTTGGTTGTGAATGTGTTATTGTTTGGTGTTCACAATCAAGGGGTAGCATAGGAACTGCCTGACAGTGGCTACATGTGGTAAATGGGCAGGTTCTATGGTGTCTGGTCAACTCAGCTGTAAAATGAGTACTAGCACTTCTGGGCAGTTAACTTGTGATGAATCTATGTCCCGGAGTCATGTACTGTCATCCACTTACGCCAAGGAAACAGGGCTAAGCACTGCAGTGTGATGGGCCTTCATGACGGGTGTCCATAGTCATAGGGGTGGCATATGAACTTCTTCATGGCAATCACAGGTTACAGGTGGGCAGGATGTATGGTGTTCAAAGGGCTGATATTGACTTCTTATAGGAATATTACCATGAATTTCATTTTTATGTATATGATAGAGCATATATATGATGGAGCATATATATGATATATATATATATATATATGTTGGAGCATATATATGATAGAGCATATATATGTTGGAGCATATATATGATAGAGCATATATATGATGGAGCATATATATGATGGAGCATATATATGATGGAGCATATATATGATGGAGCATATATATATATATATGATGGAGCATATACATGATAGAGCATATATATGATAGAGCATATATATGGAGCATATATATGATAAAGCATATATATGATAGAGCATATATATGATGGAGCATATATATGATAGAGCATATATATGATGGAGCATATATATGATGGAGTATATATATGATGGAGCATATATATGATGGAGCATACATATGATAGAGCATATATATATGATAGAGCATATATATGATAGAGCATATATATGATAGAGCATATATATGATAGAGCATACATATGATAGAGCATATATATGATGGAGCATATATATGATAGAGCATATATATGATAGAGCATATATATGATAGAGCATATATATGATAGAGCATATATATGATAGAGCATATATATGATAGAGCATATATATGATAGAGCATATATATGATAGAGCATATATATGATAGAGCATATATATGATAGAGCATATATATGATAGAGCATATATATGATAGAGCATATATATGATAGAGCATATATATGATAGAGCATATTTACTTCAAGTTATACCTTACCTTCCATGCTATAATATGCAATCTGGTCACACGACCTGATTCTAACGCACTTCTAACCGAACCTAAAAAACGCAGTAACCAGCCAAGCCCTGACCTCCATAATACCTCTGTACCACCTCACTCTTTTTCAGCGCGTTGTTGTCACTAACATCGCTGAAAACTGGTCATTTTTATTTTATTTTTAATTAACCTTTCTAACTCTTTTCTCTTCGGCAGCTTCTACCTGAAGGGTTTTACGCTGCCCGTTCTCATCTGGCTCGCCTTTTCAAGTCTTCCGAGAGAAGGGTGAGATAGCCATGGGTCCGAGATTTCTTCGGCCGACCTACACGACTTTACCCGTGTAGCCTACACTTAGGATAGCGGGTTTTTGTCTCCATTCGTACATAGCGAGTGGCTAGTTCGAGAGCGTCCTACTCTCGTGGTGGGTGTTTTAGGTCCTAGAGCACAGGTTGTGCCTGTCTAGGGGACCTCTCGCCCCGGGAATTAGTCTTTTTCTCCCTTAGCCCCACCCGCCTCGAGGTGACCCTAGCGTTATACTATGTATAGTGTTTAACACGTTAGGATATTTCAGTACACCTTCTCGTATGCATTAGGCCAATTTCCTTTTCCGATTTTGGCGCATGCGCATTGGGTCATAGTCACCGCTGGGTAAATGTGGGGTCGCCCTGTAACAACTCTAGGGAGCTACAGTTGTTATTAGCGAGCTTATTTTTCGTTTTCACGTTAACAGCATATGAATATTTTTATTTTTCTTACACAGATTTGAGATAAAATATTTAATTTTCAGGATTGAAATTGGGGTGTCGGAGAGACCGTGGGTGGGTCTCTCCGACAACCTAATTACAGGGAAAATAATCTTTCCTTTTTATCTTTACAGACCTCAAGTACACAGTGGTTGGTGTTTCCCACGCTACCCCGGCGCTAGTAAAGTCATTACGTTGGATGCGTTTTCTCGGGTTTCTAAAGTTTTTCAGATAGAAAGGTTTTTTCGTTTAAAATTTTTTTTTCTGTTAAAGCAAGTGTTGTTGTTCTGTTTAGAATGCTATGCCTCGTCTCTCTTTAGCGTGTCCGTAAGATCATAGTTACTTTGCCGTGTTTAGGTTTGTACGCATGGACTTACGTTCTTCTCTTAAGAAATTTATTTTTCAGTGAAGAATTTTTCTGTTTAAGAGAGTTTTGATGTTCTGTTTAGACTGCTAGGCCTCGTCTCTCTTTAGCGTGTCCGTAAGATCATACTTACTTTGCCGTATTTGTGTATGTACGCATGGATATATGTTCTTCTCTTTTCAGATATAAAAGAAATTCACTGAGAAGGTTATGCTCTTAGAGGCGTTGCGCCTAGAGCGGTAACGGTAGAGAGAGAGAGAGAGATAACCTCTTAGGGGCGTTAACGAACGTCGCCTAAGTTGTAAACACGGTTCCAAACGGTTCCATTGGACAGTCCCCGTCGATTCCACAGCCCTAGTACGCATAGAACGCTGGCTGCTGCGAGTCCGGGGACGGTTCCATACGGTTCCGGGAGTCCATACGGTTCCGCGGCCCGTTGTTACGGGGCGAACGGTTCCATTGGACGGTTCCGTGAGTCCATACGGTTCCGCGGCCCGTTGTTACGGGGCGAACGGTTCCATTGGACGGTTCCATATGGTTCCGCGGCCCGTTGTTACGGGGCGGACGGTTCCATTGGACGGTTCCATACGGTTCCGCGGCCCGTTGTTACGGGGCGGACGGTTCCATTGGACGGTTCCATACGGTTCCGCGGCCCGTTGTTACGGGGCGGACGGTTCCATACGGTTCCGTTGGACCGTCCCTGACGGTTCCGCAGCCCTATGTGCGGGCATTGTGCGGTTCCGGGGACGGATCCATACGGTTCCGGGATCCATACGGTTCCGCGGCCCGTTGTTACGGGGCGGACGGTTCCGTGGTCCATACGGTTCCGCGGCCCGTTGTTACGGGCAGACGGTTCCATTGGACGGTTCCGTGGTCCATACGGTTCCGCGGCCTGTTGTTACGGGCGGACGGTTCCGCGGCCCGTTGTTACGGGCGGACGGTTCCATTGGACGGTTCCATACGGTTCCGCGGCCCGTTGTTACGGGGCGGACGGTTCCATTGACGGTTCCCGGCCCGTGTTTACACGGGTCCGTATTTAACGGGTTAACGTACATCGTACGGTTTAATCCGGTTATACGCCCACTAGCTACGTGGTCAGGTGACAGGTGACATTCTTGACAAGAAGTATAGCATTGACAGTTATTTTTCTTCTTGGTCCTGTAGCCATTAGCTACGCAGTTCCACGGCTCGTGTGAACGCAATTAAGACTGTCTACGTTGAACGTTACAAGTTCCGTATTTATTTTCACCAGTATCATGGACATGAAGGACAGGTCCCCGAGTGTCGATGTTTTTACACACCCAGGATGTCTCGTGATGCGTAGCGTGCAAACGCTTCTTTAAATTACGCTCCGGTGACATCCATCTCACGTGTTATGCGTGCAGATTATGCTGCGAGTCAAATCCCTGTACTCTTTGCAGCGATTGGGATCTAGCGGCGTGGTCGGAGCACAGACTCCACCGCGACCGGTACTTTCAAAGAGCGGCGGAGAAAGTGGAGAAGCGACGGTCTGATAGGCCCTCTTCGTCTCCCCACCGCCACCCAGGTCCAAAGCCAGGAGGCGGGGCCCCGCCCACTCCTAGCGGAGCGCCTCTTGAAAGACGTACACCGTACGGTTAATCCGGAAGTATAGCATTGAGACAGCTATTTTTCTTCTGGGTCCCGTAGCCAACGGCTACGACAGTTATACGGTTCCACGGCCCATGTTTACGGGTCCGTACGGTTCCACGGTCCGTGTTTTACGGGTCCATACGGTTCCATTGGACGGTTCCGCGGCCCGTGTTTACGGGTCCGTACGGTTCCATACGATTCCACGGTCCGCGTTTACGGGTCCTTTCGCTTCCATTGGACGGCTCCAGTGAGCGGAACTTATCTTTAATGGGATAACGTACACTGTACGGTTCACCCGGTTATACGCCCACTAGCTACTACGCTACGTGGTCAGGTGACAGATGACTTTCTTTACAAGAAGTATAGCATCACGACAGCTATTTTCTTCTTGGTCCCGTAGCCATTAGCTACGCAGTTTCACGACTCGTGCAAACGCAATTAAGATTGTCTGCGTTGAACATTACCGTTCCGTAATTATTTTCACCAGTATCATGGACATGGAGGACAGGCCCTCGGGCGTCGATGCTCTACACACCCTTGATGTCCCGGCGTAGCGTGCTAACGCTTCTTTGATTTACGCTCCGGTCACATCCATCTCACGCGTTACGCGTGCAGATTATGCTGCGAGTCCATTCGTGGTACTCTTTGCAGCGATTGGGTTCAAGCGGCGTGGTCGGAGCACAGACTCCACCGCGACCGGTATTTTTCAAGGTGCAACCGAGAGTGTGCGGCTCCGGTGTTCGGATGCGTACGGCTCCGTAGTTTTGTAACGGGATATCGTACACCGTACGATTTACCCGGATATGCACCCGCTAGCTACGAGCTATGTGGCCAGGTGACAAGTGATAATCTTCACAAGTAGTATAGCGCCGTGAGAGCTATTCTATTCATGGTTCCGTGGCCATTAGCTACGCAGTTCCACGATCATGTGAACACCATTTATACGATTATCCGCGTTGAACGTTACATTTCCGCAATTACTTTCACCAGTATTGTAGGCATGGAGGACAGGCCTCCGTGCGTCGGTACGTTACGCACCTCAGAGGTCCCGCTTCGCATAGCGTGCAAACGCTTCTCTAGACCGTACGGGCCTGTACGACTTCAGAGTTTTTGCAACGGGATAACGTACACTGTACGATGAATCCCGAAGTTGAGTTCGCTAGCTAGGAAGCTGCTTGGTCATAGCTACGCTGTTCCACGGCCGTGTGCACTGCCTCTGTAGGATTTTCCGCGTTGAACGTCGCAGTTCTGCGATGTTTTGCGCCTATATCATCGACACGACGGGCAGGTCCCTAGTGTCGGTGCGTTACGCGCCTTGACTGTCCTGCGATGCGTCGCATGTAAACGCTTCTTAGGTTGCGCTTTCGTGTTATCGACATGTTCAAACCCGCGTACACCGCTGTGGTCCTCGGTTCCGCGATGGGACCGGTAGGCCCACAAGAGGCGACGCCCTACGGGGTCTTACGTGAGTTAGTCCCCTTTTTTACGGCTCGTTGTAGAGCCATTGGATAACTTGCACGGGTCCATTAGGGTCCGTACGGCTCCGGTAATCGGTTCCATACGGCCCCCACGGCTTGTTTTACGGCCCCGTAAGGGTCCGTAACACAACTTGGCGGCTCCGTCCGGGGCATGGGATGACGCTTGGGTCTGTAGTGCTGCTTAGTTCTACAGCAAGGTAACGTACAACGTACGTCACACCCGTTAGTTTCGGAGATCCCCACGTCCGGGTGAGCTGACTTGGTGAGATTTTCGCGTTGAACGTCACGGTTCCGCATAGTTTTTCACCAGTTCATGGACACGAGGACGAGTCCCCGTTTGTCGGTACGTCACGCTCCCAGGATGCGTCGCGTGTTAGCGCTTGCTCGGGTTTCGAGGCCTAGCGCTCGGGTGATAAGATTTCCTTCTTTACGGAAGGCATACCATCACGAGTGCTATTCCCTCCGTGTTACGTAGTTCCACGACCGTTCAAACTACTCTGAATGTGATTCTTGCGTCGAACGAGACCTTCGGCTCACATTCTACAGATATTAACGCGGTTTTACGTACAACGTACGATAAACCCGGGTAACGGAACTTCGGGATATTGCGACCGTTAGCCGCGTGTTGCAGTGTTCCGCGGTCGTTTTTCTTGCTGGGACGTTTTTAGCGTTCGACGGCAGTCCCCCACGCGTAGCCGCCGGCTTCGCGGCTCCATAGTGATTTTATACAAACGGAGTTAACGGCCTATACCAGCAGCGTGGCTGTGTGGTAGAGGACCAGTAGCCATGAACTACTGAGTTCCGCGGCCGTTTCTCTTACCGGGACACGTACTGAGTACGACGGTAGTCCCCTCTTCCCCCCGCAGCTACCGGTTTCGTAGCTCCGTGATGGAACAAACTCAGTTTACGACTCGTATAGCTTGCGTGGCACGTGAACTCCTTCGTATTTCTTACGGCCTCAGTTTATATATATTTTACCTATTCTCAACGGAACGCGTACTGTGTACTTCTTCCCTACGCGTAGCCACTTACTCGGTGGCCCCGTGGTGAATAGAGGTATAATGAGATAACGACTCACGTTACAGGTGTAGTACGTTCACGCTATCGTGGACCTAGACGGTCCTTTGGTACTGATAGCTACTACGTTCGGGACACGTACCAGTACCAGTTGTCCCCCTCGCGTAGCCACGAGCTTTTTGCTCCGTGGTGCACAGCGACATTGTTGGCGGAGGACTCGTGGTTTTTACTTGTCATGCTGACGCCTTTGTAGACCCATAACGGATCTATAATACTTAACGGGGTTGCGTACTTTGTACGGCGTAAGTCCCCCCAGTCGCCACGCGCTTTTCCGCTCCGTGGTGCAGGGTGTTTAACGGTCCGTGTAGTATACACAGGACGTCACCTCTTTCGTGATTTCTACCCCAGTGTTGGGGTTTATGACTCATACGGTTGACGTAGTACGTTACCCCCTACTTGTCAATATTACCTCCATGAAGGATATTTTTCTTGACCATAGGTGGCCTTTTGATAGACAACCTTACGTTTGGGGTAGCTATTACCAACAACGGCACGTATGGTTCATTCCATACTTGAACACCTTACAGCTGCTTCCTTGCGGTTTTACGGCCTGTTACTTAACTGCCCGTACAGACATACGGTATTCGTTTTCTCCGCGCCCGTAGCCGTAGGCTCCGCGGTTTCAAGGTTGTTACTATACGTAGTACGTTAACACTTTCTCCAGTCAACTTCTTAGACAAGTTTCGCTGTTGATAGGCGTGGCCTGGAGCTACGCGGTCCCGCAACTGCTACAGTTTTCGGACCTCGCTTGGGTGCCGTCGACTATGTTGTACGGCTCCGCGGTCTTACGACCCATGCCGTCTCACAGCTACATAGCCTTACACCGTTGGCAGCCCTTCTTGTATACGTTTTATATTAACGGCCTGCCTTTTGTTTCGCTAGCCTTTGATTTTTGGTCAGTCGGTTTCAACAACCTTTGCTCAGGGTCGGCAGCTTTTTCTGGACTGCGGATGGTGTCGTTCAGTCCCTCCGCTTTACACGTTCAGTCGGTGGTCACACCCTTTGGTGGTGGTGCGGGTGCTCCCACCTGGTGTACGGAGCGAAGTTTTCACCCGTCAGATATCACCGTCGGTGCCGACGGGGGCTTCTTGATCAAGGTCGGGGCACTTTTCTTGTGACCCCTTCTGTCAGAAACTTGGACGGGTACTTGACCTTTTTTCGTCTCGGCGCAGGACGAACTTTGGCTGCTCAAGACCTTGCAGGCTTCACGTACGAGCCTCGGGTCAGGGACGATTTTTGTCTCTTTCCCGGGCTCCGACGGACTGCATCTCAGTCCCGGAGCGCTTCTTTTGATGGTGTGGCCTCGGCCCGCCTTTCCTCGACGTAGCATGGCTTTTCTGAGGGGTTGGTCGCCCCTCCCCGTTGTGGAGGTGGGCCCTCTCTCAAGCTTAGTTCCGTCATGAGCTCTGGGATAACTTGCAGCTATCCACCAGGGTTTTTCCAGTGGGGTCTACGGTCTTTGACTCGCGACCGCTGGTAAGTTCTGGGAGATCTCTTCGTAGTGTGTCTTGTGACATTTTCCTCCGATAGATCATCCAGTGGCTTTCTTTTAAAGTAGTCTGCACTGTTCATAGAACGGCCGCGGTATGCACTCGGGTTCGGGGCATAACCTCTTTTCACGGGATCTCTCGTGCCGCCGTTCGAGAAACCGCTTTTTGCGGTTTTTCTCTTGTTTTTGGTCTGACTCACTTTTCGACGTTCGTGTTCCCCCGCTAACTTTAGCTCTTACGCGGTTATGCGCTAACGAATTTTTCCCTTGTCCGGGATTTCTTCAATTCGTTTTCGTTGGTACACGCTTCGTTCCCAATCGTAGTTTCCTCACCGGTTCTGTCTCGTGGACGAATCCGGTGTGGCTTGTGGCGTTTTTTGCGGACACTTTGCTGTAATTGTGTCCAAACGCTCTTCCGGTTGGCTTGTTTTTCTGGGCTTTACGCTCAGCTTCTTTCGAGGTTTGCCTCCGTTACTGTCAACGAATGGTGCCTTGTTCGGTTTGACTGTACCTCGCCGTGGTTTCCTATGTTTTAGTTCTTCCCACTCTTGAGGTCTTTCATCCTTCCGAGGTGAAGGAATTTCGTCCTTTAAACGGGATTCGGTTCGTGTGAGTTTTCGTACCAGCCATTAAAAAAAAAAAAAAAATGTGCGGCGATCTGAACTCCCTTCCTTCCTGTCCTCGGTTGCAATCTGATTGCATATTATAGCATGGAAGGTAAGGTATAACTTGAAGTAAATTTACCCCGCTAAGCGTAGCGGGGATATTTACGAGAGTTATACTTACCTTCCATGCATCCCGCCCACCTCCCCTCTCGTTCAGGCCTCGGTGGAATGTTGAGTGAGGTGGTACAGAGGTATTATGGAGGTCAGGGCTTGGCTGGTTACTGCGTTTTTTAGGTTCGGTTAGAAGTGCGTTAGAATCAGGTCGTGTGACCAGATTGCATATTATAGCATGGAAGGTAAGTATAACTCTCGTAAATATCCCCGCTACGCTTAGCGGGGTAAATTTATGATAGCATATTTATGATAGAGCATATTTATGATAGAGCATATTTATGATAGAGCATATTTATGATAGAGCATATTTATAATAGAGCATATATATATGATAGAGCATATATATATATATGATAGAGCATATATATATATATGATAGAGCATATATATGATAGAGCATATATATGATAGAGCATATATATATGATAGAGCATATATATATGATAGAGCATATATATATGATAGAGCATATATATATGATAGAGCATATATATATGATAGAGCATATATATATGATAGAGCATATATATATGATAGAGCATATATATATGATAGAGCATATATATATGATAGAGCATATATATATGATAGAGCATATATATATATATATGATAGAGCATATAAATGATAGAGGGTCTATAAAAGAAACAATTTGGTGTAAAAATCTTGTTGATATCTATTTGGTTCGCATGCGAAGCATTTATGCGAACCTATGTAATGGCAATTACGTCCGTCCGGTCGTTCGGCCGTCCACAGATTTGTCCTGAGATTTCCTCAGAAATGTAAAAGTTTTTTGAGAATTCCTCAGAATTTCCTTATAAAATATTAAAGTTTTTCAGGGGTACTTATGCTAGGATTAAAGACTAGTTCCTCAAAATGTCTACAATACATTTGATATTTTCTTAGAAGATAACTGTAAAATGATATAATTTTTCAATATTCTTCAGAGATCCTCAAGTCTCTCTTGTAGCACTTGAGATTTAAAATCCTTAGAATTCTTCAAAATATTTGGGCACCAATCAGTTATATCAGGCATGATTTTTTAAACTCCACCTTTATTATTGTGCTCATTTGCATAAAGTTACTACAGTATATGACCTGACCAGACTTGTTTATTTGCCATGGGATGCCATGTGGGACATGGATGGGGGCCATGAGGGACATATGATATAATATTTACCATGTTGTATACACCAAGGGCTATATCAGGCATAATTATTTGACTCCACCTTTTTTTCTCATTCATCAACTCATTTGCATATAAATTATTATATGAGCTGACACTTTAATACATAGTATGCTCAATCAGGGACTGTGATAGCTAGGATGAGACTTCTTATGGAGCTTATGGGACGTCATGTGGGACATGGGGTGGGATGACATGTTGGATGCCATGTGGGACATGGGGTGGGATACCATATGGGAAATGGGGTGGGATGCCATGTGGAACAGGGTGGAATGCCATGTAGGATATGTGGTGGAATGCCATGCAGGACATAGGGTGGATTGCCATGGGATGGAATGTCATGTGGGACATGGGATGTCATGTGGGACATGGCGTCCCACCCCATTTCAACAAGTCATTTGCATATAAGTTATTATATGAACTGACTCTTTCATACATAGTATGCTCAATCAGTGACTGTGATAGCTAGGATGAGACTTCTTATGGAGCCTATGGGATGTCATGTGGGACATGGGGTGGGATGCCATGTGGGACATGGGGTGGGATGCCATGTGGGACATGGGGTGGGATGCCATGTGGGACATGGGGTGGGATGCCATGTGGGACATGGGGTGGGATGCCATGTGGGACATGGGGTGGGATGCCATGTGGAACAGGGTAGAATGCCATGTGGGACATGGTGGGATGCCACGAGTAACACAGAGTGTGACATAGGTTGTGATGCCATGTGTGACATAAGGTAGGATGCCATGTGTGACATAAGGTAGGATGCCATGTGTGACATAGGGTAGGAGGCTATGTGGGACATAGGGTGGGAGGCCATGGGAACATGGGATGTGATGGTGTGATGCCATGTGATACATAAAGTAGGATGTCATTGGGACATTGGGAGGGATACCATGTGGAACATATGGTGGGATGCCATGTGGGACATCAGGTGGGAAGCCACTGATGCAGGACACAGGGAGGGATGCCATGTGGGACATAGGGAGGGATGTCATGTGGTACACATGGTTGGATTAATGTGGGACACACATGTAGGATGGGATCCATGTGGGTCATAGCATGGGATGCCATGTGGGACATATGGTGGAATGCCATGTGGGACATATGGTGGAATATGCCATGTGAGACACTGTGTGGTGGAATGCCATGTGGGAGATATGGTAGAATGTCCTGTGAGACATATGATGGAATGCCATGTGGGACATGGGATGTCATGTGGGACATGGGGTGGGATGCCATGTGGGAGATATGGTGGAATACCATGTGGGACATGGGGTGGGATGCCATGTGGGAGATATGGTGGAATGCCATGTGGGACATGGGATGGGATGTCATGTGGGACATGGGGTAGAGGATGCCATGTGGTACATGGGGTGGGATGGCATGTAGGACATGGGGTGGGATGCCATGTGGGTCATAGGATGGGATGCCCTGTGGGACATATGATGGAATGCCATGTGGGACATGGGATATCATGTGGGACATGGGGTGGGATGCCATGTGGGAGATATGGTGGAATGCAATGTGGGACATGGGATGGAATGCAATGTGGGACATGGGATGGGATGTCATGTGGGACATGGGGTAGGATGCTATGTGGGACATGGAGTGGGATGTCATATGGGACATGGGGTTGGATGCCATGTGGGACATGGAGTGGGATGCCATGTGGGACATGGGTGGGATGCCATGTGGGACATGGGGTGGGATGCCATGTGGGAGATATGGTGGAATGCCATGTGGGACATGGGGTGGGATGTTGGTGGGACATGGGGTAGGATGCCATGTGGGACATGGGGTGGGATGCCATGTGGAACAGGGTAGAATGCCATGTGGGACATGGTGGGATGCCATGTGGGACATGGTGGGATGCCACGAGTAGCACAGAGTGTGACATAGGTTGTGATGCCATGTGTTACATAAGGTAGGATGCCATGTGTGACATAAGGTAGGATGCCATGTGTGACATAGGGTAGGAGGCTATGTGGGACATAGGGTGGGAGGCCATGGGAACATGGGATGTGATGCCATGTGGTACATAAAGTAGGATGTCATTGGGACATTGGGAGGGATAACATGTGGTGGGATGCCATGTGGGACATCAGGTGGGAAGCCACTGATGCAGGACACAGGGAGGGATGCCATGTGGGACATAGGGAGGGATGTCATGTGGTACATATGGTTGGATTAATGTGGGACACACATGTAGGATGGGATCCATGTGGGTCATCGCATGGGATGCCATGTGGGACATATGGTGGAATGCCATGTGGGACATATGGTGGAATATGCCATGTGAGACACTGTGTGGTGGAATGCCATGTGGGAGATATGGTAGAATGCCCTGTAAGACATATGATGGAATGCCGTGTGGGACATGGGGTGGGATGCCATGTGGGACATGGGGTGGGATGCCATGTGGGAGATATGGTGGAATACCATGTGGGACATGGGGTGGGATGCCATGTGGGAGATATGGTGGAATGCCATGTGGGACATGGGATGGGATGTCATGTGGGACATGGGGTAGAGGATGCCATGTGGGACATGGGGTGAGATGCCATGTGGGACATGGGGTGGGATGCCATGTGGGACATGGGGTGGGATGCCATGTGGGAGATATGGTGGAATGCCATGTGGGACATGGGATGGGATGTCGTGTGGGACATGGGGTAGGATGCCATGTGGGACATGGGGTGGGATGCCAATTGGGACATGGGGTGGGATGCCATGTGGTCATAGGATGGGATGCCCTCTGGGACATATTATGGAATGCCATGTGGGACATGGGATGTCATGTGGGACATGGGGTGGGATGCCATATGGGAGATATGGTGGAATGCCATGTGGGACATGGGATGGGATGTTGTGTGGGACATGGGGTAGGATGCCATGTGGGACATGGAGTGGGATGCCATGTGGGACATGGGGTGGGATGCCATGTGGG
This sequence comes from Chiridota heheva, assembly GCA_020152595.1. Classification (NCBI taxonomy): domain Eukaryota; kingdom Metazoa; phylum Echinodermata; class Holothuroidea; order Apodida; family Chiridotidae; genus Chiridota; species Chiridota heheva. The sequence goes on from JAIGNY010001301.1 coordinate 25,940, forward strand.
ACATGGAGTGGGATGCCATGTGGGATATGGGGTGGGACGCCATGTGGGACATGGGGTGGGATGCCATGTGGGACATGGGCTGGGATGCCATGTGGAACATGGGGTGGGATGCCATGTGGGACATAGGATGCCATGTGGGACTTAAGTGTGTGATGCCATTTTGAAAATTGGCGGGATCATATGATATGGGTGTCAATTTGCATGGGCATGCGAACCATGACGGTATATACCGTTCTAGTTTTGTTTAGGAGTTATTGCATTTCAAAGATTGTGTGAGTGTGTTGAAAATGACCTCATAGTGTACAGTGTGATGTCATAAAAACAAATCTGAGGCAATTATTGTGGATTTTTTTGAAAATTAATTGACACGTCCTGAATTACTGAAAGCATTTTTTGTTTATTTATTGAGATGTGGTATAGCATACACTTTATAAGAATGTGATTTGCCCATCTGCTCATGACCCTTATAATCTTAGTTAAAAATAAAACTTTTGTTTTTATTTTATAGAAATACATAAGAATTATCTTGATTTACATTTTACTCTGAGAAGTCACTTTTCAACACACTTATGCAATTTTTGAAATGCAATAACTCCTAAATGGAAAAATATATCATCATGATTTTTACACCAAATTGTTTCTTTATTAGTCCTCTATATTAATCATGGGAATATTCCTTTTGCTTTGGAGATGGTTCGCAAGTAGGTCGTGTGTATAGTATCAACATTCAAAGGAATAACTGCCTGTACTCGTTTTGATGAGGGTGTCTTCAAAATTGTGAGCAAAACAATTTTGTATTCAATTTCTTTGAGTGGTCATAATTCGTGGCATATATCCAGCCTCCAAAAAGTGTTCCCGCCCCCTCCCCCACTTCTTCCGAAGCACCACTGATTACAATATTACTAACAGCTTTAATTTAAGAACAGTCTTACAGTCATCGATGTAAAGTTGAATTATTTTCAGTTTTCAAGCCATGGCAGGTCAAAGGTTGAAAAATTGAAAGTCTATACATATACAACACATGATTCCAGACTATTCTTAAAATCAGTTGGTATCCATTTTGTATTTTATTCTTGCAGATAACATGCCGAATGCGCTTTGGGTCTGGGATGTGCAGAAGTTATGTCAGTCAGTTTTACTGCTTCAAGTTGGAAATATTAAGTGTAAGTACACTACTTTTATAAATACAATGTTGCTACACTTTAATAATCATGATTAGAACAGTGAAAGAAAGTTGAATTCATTTGAGACATGTTGTACTGGTCCTGAGAAAAAGTATATTTCGTCCTAAGAAAGTTGTAGTCTTCATGGAATGTTCTGCTTAGGGCAGGTTGTAGAAATCAACAAAATCCACACTTTAACAGAATTTGACAAACCCTGGCCATGTTATTTCACGTTACACTGTCAACTTTTTTTGAATAATTTATGTAATTCATACACCATTTCAGACTGTTTTGTATTCATTAAGTCTGATGCAAACAAACTACCATGCATGTCATTACACACTGCTCTCTTTTGGTCAGTACTGACTGACCATTATTTGTTGGCAATATCGTATATATATATATATATATATATATATATATATATATATATATATATATATATATATATATATATATATATATATATATATATATATATATATATATATATATATATATATATATATATATATATATATATATATATATATATATATATATATATATATATATATATATATATATATATATATATATATATATATATATATATAATTATATATATATATATAATTATATATATAAAACAAAATAGGAAAAAATGACAATCTCTCTAGCCAACATAATTTTTTATAAACCAAATATTTTGAAAACTCCTGTTTCCTTCTTCAGTGGTATGAAGTCAAATGCTAGGAGTTTTCGAAATATTTGGTTTATAAAAATTATGTTGGCTAGAGACATTGTCATTTTTTCCTATTTTGTTTTGTTTGTAATGGCCAATGCGCTTGAAACTTATCTTTTATTTTTATATATATATATATATATATATATGCTCTATCATATATATGCTCCATCATATATATGCTCCATATATATAATGTAGCAATTAACTCTATTTAATTAATTGTTTTGCATGCTCTGTACTGTAGATCAAATGTTTTTTCTTTATGTATTTCTATAGAATGAAATGCAAATGTTCATTTATTTTGAGTGTAAAGTACATGAGCAGATTGGCAAAGCATGTTGTTGCAATGTGCATGTTACACCCCAGCTCAGTAATTAAACAAGAAATGTTTCCAATAATGATATACAAACAGAAATCCATTTTGAAAGAAATACATCAACATTGTCTTCACGTTGGATCTGCATTATGGCATCACACTTAACCTTTAAATGCTCAGCGTGTTCAAATGTGACTGCAATATTTCAGACTTTTTTGCTTTTTCAAAATTATTTTTTACAACTGTCCTTTTGTTTTCTATCCTACAAGTTTGGTTTATATGAATGCTAAGACAAAAAACCTTTTAATAAATGATTTAAAATAAAGAAAATTTCGACATAAATATGAAAATTGTGCAATATTTTAAGCTTGTCTTATTTCTGGTGAAGAATGAAAATGCAGGATTTTTTCACATATTTAGATTGTTTCTGAAATTTCCTTTCCAATGATACCAGTCTTAATTTTTTTTTTTGCCAAAGTAAAACATGCAAATACAATAAAAAATAAACAATTAATCACCACTGTAATTACTCGCGGAAAAACAAAGTCCTGCATCCGGCTCGGTGTTCGTGAACATCCTGAACACTAATGGCTGCACTAGACTGGGTATGTCTTAGTGCGTGGATTTTTTTTAGTACTTAGATTGCGCTATGAACAATTCAATTGAAAATTGGTGAAATGGCCTTTCTAACGGTATATTCCGCATAGGGGAGTTGTATCGTGATTAGAAACCTTTTGCCAAATTTTGATATCAAAAAGGCTAAAAATCATGATATTTTTTACAACTTTTGCCCTCAAAAAAGATATTGATGATAGGGGCAGTCAAAATTCGAGTGGAATTAGATACTTTGATGTCTTTGCAAGTTCCTCACGGGGTTTCTAGCAAAAGCAAGGTCTGGAAGTATGGCAAGTAAGCTTTTGAAAAAGATTGTTTTTCGTTAAAAAAAAGAAATTCTTCTCTATTTCAACCAATCTTTTATTTTAAATCTTCAACATAACCTTCTTCAAAAAGTTACATTTTCTAAAAGAACTATGCGAGCTCTTTCAAATGATACCAGGAAAACTGCTGTGGGCATATTTGACGTAGCAACATAATTTTTTTAAAGTGCATGTCCAAATTGGTCGTGTCACGACTGCATTGTCATTTAAGGGTTAGCACAACACGCTGGTTTAATCTTTCAAATACAGTAACTCTCTAAACGGAATAAGATATCAAGATCGATTTTACACCTATTTGTTTTTTTAGTAGTCCTCTATCATATACATGAAAAATCAGAGTATTCCTTTAGGTTATAATTCAGTTAACCCTTAATGTGATTTATCACTGATTGCAAGGAAATGAATTTATTACATCATTCTTTTGTATCAACTGCAAACACCAGTCCTTTTGAGAAATTTATGAAGGTTTTAAAGTTCATCTATGTGAACAAAATTGAACTGAACTTTTTACACCCATGACTTGTCCTTCTCCTTAAAATTTGTTCAGCAAATCATACCCACAAACTTGCTGTAGCAAATAATGAGACTACTTATCTTAATTAAAATAACCACTCAACCACACAATAAGGACTTCTTCCACTGCTAATTTGATACTGGATACCAACTTCCACAACAACCCAAGACCAACAGGAGAACTAGTGCAATGGAGCCATTAATAAGGAAAATTCGATCCTAATTACTTGTGGTTTCCAAAATAAAGAGGACAAGTGAGAGAGAGAGAGTTGAACACAATTACAATGACGGGGTCGTCGCCTGCGTATTCGGTTATGATAGTACAAATGCTGTCACGAAATGCTTAATACCACCCGGACGAGAACACAGGTACGACGTACGGACAGACATAACATCGACAACCAAGTCAATGTCCACGGCCTTTGATAACCAGCTGTGGTGCACTGGCGTGTCTACCCACCCCAGGATTGAGCCCGGGGCCTCGTGATCTGTAGACAGGTATGATAACCGCTACACCACAGTAGGTAGAGGACAGGTCTGACCTGACCTGCTTTTATATCAGGTCAGGTCTGACTGTTCATAACTTTAAGGAGCAAAACAACTAATGCATTCTGTATCTAATTCTGTCCTGTATTTATAAGAGGGACATGACACACCACTGAAACATAACCATGATTTTTCCCTGTTAAGCCAGGTGCCGAATGGAATCCAGTTGACGCCCAGCTCGCCATCTGCACTGGGAACAATAAGCTATACATATGGTCACCAGCAGGGTGTGTGTCAGTAGAAGTTCCAGCTGAATGTAAGTCCTATTTGGGATCAATGTTTTGCTTTTTCTCTGGAGATATTAACTTTAAGTATCTGTTTTGTGCTTTAAAGATTGGTTTGGTGGTGTTAGTTTAAGGACTATGGACATCTAGCAGAATAAAGATATGTGAAAGAGCATGGAATTCTGAGTAAAACAGTCTTTACAATTTGTAAAAAGCTTATTTAATTTCAAGTTATCACTTAACAAAGTTTCAAGATTTGTTAATTTGTGCAGGATGTGAGATATAGTAAGTGGAACATATCTACACGTGTGCAACAAGAGCCACGTGACTTCTGATCAATTCTCTCATACTATTTTGCTCAGTTTTCACTTCACTTTGCACCAATTTTTGTTTTATATCCTCATTTTTCTCTGTGGATGGGCTTCTGTTCTCGGTGAGATCGTTACTTTTGTATTTTCCCTTTAGTTCTGACCAGACTTTTGCGCCTTTCGTTACTAGTACAGCTGTTCTCATATAGTAGTTCCGCGATTTTTTTCTAGCTGCCTCGGGTCTCTCGGCCCTTGGTTTTTTTCTTTCATTATGACGAACAGCTTGTGCACTGCCCTGGACCCTCCCTCCCCTCCACGTGACCCACCTGCTACCGTCATTGACCATTCCTCAACCCTAATCCCAAAAATCCTAATTATACATGCCACCAACAAGCAAAAAAAGCTTTTAAAAAGTTTCTCCCTTCCTTATACATTAAGCGCTCTACGGCCTTGTCGGTACCCTCCCCAAGGTCTCTACCCTCAGATCTGGCGATCTACTGGTGCACTGCACCAGGGACACTCAAGCCATCACCCTCCTCTCCACCAACTCCCTAGCCAACACTGGTATTGACATCACAGTCACCCCTCATCTTTCCCTGAACTCCAGCAAAGGTGTCATACGCACCAGAGATCTTGCGTACTGAACAGATGATGACCTCGTGAAGGAACTGGCTAGCCAACACGTTATTGAAGCCCGTCGTCTCGTCCTCAAGAGAGACGGAGCCAAAACACCCACAAATACCATCTTCCTTACTTTCGCCACACCAACTCTCCCCTCCCACATTATTGCCGGCTACCTAAGGATCCCAGTCGCCCCTTACGTTCCTAACCCTCTACGTTGTCACAATTGCCAGAGGTATGGCCACGGGAAAAACTCCTGCCGCAGCCAAGCATGCTTTGGTAACTGCGGAGCCCCAGACCATGACAACACCTCCTGCACCAACACCCCACTCTGCACAAATTTTGATGGTAATTACCCAGCCAACCATCCCTCTTCTTGAAAGACTGCCCCACCTGGCTTCAGGAAAAAAAAAAAGTAAACTTAAAACCCTTAATCCCAACATAACTTACCCAGAGGCCAGGAAGCAATTTCTCCCTTCCCTCCACACCAAGCCTTCCTACACGAGCGTAGTCTCCTCTAACACCGCCCCCCTAACAGAACTAACACAACTAAAACTGACTCACATGCCCAAACCGAACTCACCTGTCTCTTCTTACCTAGTCCTAAGCCCATCACCATTGTCAACATCCCAACCACACCCAATACCCACACCACCTCCACTTCTCTCCTCAACCTCTCTTCCTACTCTAAAGCCCCCACCACATCAAACTAAAACCAATCAGGCTAACAATCAACAAACCAACCAACAAACAACCAACCAAAAAACAACCAATCAACAAACAGCCAGCCACCCAAACCCACATGCATGACACTGAAGAGATTATGGATTGTTCGATTACCGAACACACCACACCGATCATGCTCCCAAAGAAACAGATCAAAAGGAAAAAAACAAGCCAACTCAGACCCAACAGATCTTTCTCCAGCTAACCCCTGCCTCCTTATGGCGTACACCACAAACAATTACAATAACACCCACAATATCATACAATGGAACATGAGGAGCCTTAAGACCAATTCTGAAGAAATTGACCTTCTGGCTACCACCTTCAACCCGGTCGTTTTCTGCCTACAAGAAACTTTTTTAAAACCACCGACCATTACTCCCTCAACAACTTTGCTTGCTATCACAAACTTTAAGTGGGCGCCGACAGAGCCTGTGGGGACGTCTCCATTCTCAATAGACCCTATATCCTACACAGCCCTATTCAGGTGCACACCGACCTTTAGGCCATCTATATATCTATCTTCCTTCACAAAACTTTCACTCTTTGCAATATCTATCTCCCCCCCAACACCAACATTTAACCAACCAGCCGTAACAATCTGTGTTAGTGATCATTACCTTCTTCTTATACACTCCAACCTTCAAACCCCTACTGACCACACCCCCAATTGGAACCTTGAGAAGGCTGACTGGCCCTTTTTCGAAACCCTTAGTGACTCACACCTCTCCCCCATCTCCTCAAGGATGAGGATCCCATGTCAAGCTTCAGTAATATCCTTATCAACATTGTCTTCTGCTCAATTCCCAAAACCTCCAAACCCCCAAATCATCCCCCCAACCCCTGGTTCTCTGATGACTGCAAAACCGCCATCAAGAACAGGAAAAGAGCCCTCAGAAACTTCAAAACTAACTCGACCACCCATAACCTCAACCTCTTTAGCATCAGCCGTGCCGAGGCCATACGCACTATCAAGAACAGTAAAACCAACACTTGGAACAACTTCATCTCTTCTCTCACCACCAACACCCCCACTAAGAAGATTTGGAGATTGGTTAACAGCTTCCATGGCAGAGTAGGCAAATTTTCCATCTCTTGGAATGGTGACCTTCTCACCGCAAAAAAGGACATCGTTAACCACCTCGCCCCCTCTTTCAGCAAGATTTCGTCCTCGACCAACTACTCCAATGTCTTCGAAACCAAAAAAGCTTGCGAAGAAAGCCGGAGAATCACTTTTCCCTCCGACAACTCAGAAAGCTACAACACCCCTCTCACCCTTTCTGAATTAAACCAAGCCAACCACGACGCTGCCTGCACCTTTAAGGACCCAGATAACATCTCCTACCAGTTCCTGAAACAACTCCCCATCAAGGCCATTACTACCCTACTTCAACCACATTTGGTCCTTACACTCCTTTACCCCTATCTGGAGGACAGCTATTGTCATCCCCGTCCTTAAAGCGGGGAAGGACGGTACCGACCCCTCCAGCTACCGCTCCATCGCCCTCACCTGCTGTCTCTGTAAAATTATGGAAAGGATCATTAATCAGAGACTAAACTGGTTCCTTTAGACCAACAAAATCCTCTCCTCTCACCAAAGCGGCTTCCGAAAACGTCGCAATATTCTAGACCAGCTAATTACGCTCGACACTGCTATCCGGGAATCCTTTGCAAAAAAGGAATACCTCATTGCCATATTTTTTGACCTCAAGAAAGCTTTTGACACTACTTGGAAATACGGCATTACCCGCAAACTTCACACCATTGGCCTCAGAGGCCATCTCCCCATCTTTATTCAAAACTTCCTCTCACCCAGGCAGTTCCAAGTTCGTATTGGCCACACCCTCTCCAATCCATACCCCCAAGAAGAGGGCGTCCCCCAAGGCAGCATCCTCTCTCCCACTCTCTCTTCAACCTGAGCATTAATGACATTGCAGATAACCTTGACCCCAACATCAAACGTACACTCTACGTGGATGACTTCACTATCTTCTACTTCTCCCCTAGCTTTCCTATTGTTGAAAATAGGCTCCAAATCAGCCTCAACCAGCTGCAAGTCTGGAGCAACAATAACGGTTTTAAATTCTCCAAAGACAAGACAGTCTGCATGCACTTTTGTCATTTCAACAACCTCCACCCCAACCCAAACTTTGTGCTCAATGGCAATCGCATCCCTAAAGTTGAACACACAAAGTTTGTGGGTCTAAATCTAGACCCCAAGCTCACCTACAAGCAACACATTACCAAGGCGAAACTGAAATGCAACAGCTCCCTCAACTCCTCCGACTCCTCTTCAACACCACTTGGGGAGCGAACCGCTATGCTCTCCTCAAAATTTTCAGGCTCACCATTTGTACCAAGTTTGACTATGGCATTATTGTCTACTGTGTCGCTCACAACTCATACCTCAACCACATCAACACCATCCAAACAAAAGCCCTCAGGCTTTGTCTAGGTGCCTACAGGACCTCCCCAATCACCAGCCTTCATGATGAAGCCAACGAACCCCCCTCTCTACTTGAATGTAGAAAGCTTAGCCTCTCCTATGCTTTTAGGGTCCTCACCAACACCCAGAACCCTGTTTACAACCTCATTAGGTACCCCAATTTCTCCACCCTCTTTGATGGGACTAAAACTCTATCCCCTCCCTTCAGCTTACGCATTAAATCAGACCTTTTCCATCTCGGCATCAACCCTGCCTCTCTCGGCACCTACTCCTGGCCCACTTTCCCTCCTTGGGCCACCCCCCCTTCCTTCTGTCCACCTGGGCCTCTCCACTCATCACAAAACTTAAACCCACCCTAACCTGTTCATCAATCTCCACAACCAAATCAAAGACCAACTCTCAAATTACACCTCCATCTATACTGATGGCTCCAAGGAAGGCAACAAGACAGCTGCTGCTGCCGTCATCCAAGACATCACCCTCAGTAGCAGACGTCCCGACTACTCATCATCTTTTCAGCCGAGTCTAAGGCCATTCTCCTCGCCCTCAACTTTATTGAGTACTCTCTGCTCAGCCACTTTGCCATTTTCTCCAACTCAAAGGCTGTTCTTACTTCTTTATTCAATCTTAAATGGGATAAACCCACATCCCACCACCTCCTCCATAAATTCCTTTTGCCCACGCTGTCCAGGAAAAGTGTTCTTTTCTTCTGGATACCCAGCCATTTTGGCATCCCTGGCAATGACAGGGCTGATGCAGCCGCTAAGCTTGCCCTCAACTTCCTCCCTACCCCTTTTCCCAAAACCCTGTCTGATATCAACCTGCTTCCCTTGTTCATGACCGCTGGCAAACCTCATGGAACTCCTAAATTGATAACAAACTCCATGTCATCCAGCCCACAATTCCGATCAAATCCACCATCAACAACCTTTCTCGTATCGACAACGTTCATATTACCCATCTTAGAATTGGTCACACCCACCTCACTCACTCCCACCTCCTTATTGGCTCCCCCAACCCCTCTGCAACAATTGCCACTGCACCCTCACAATCCATCACGTTCTCCTTGCTTTTTCCCTGTACAACCTTCCCAGAGCTTCCCTTGCTTCCCACAACTCAATTGCTGAGTTCTTCCAGAAAAATCCTCCGGAAAAAATTATATCCTTCCTTCATCATGCTTCCCTCTACATCCATATTTAATTATCCTCTTCCACCCCCTCTCTACTTTGTTTTTGTTTCAACCATGCACCTCCCCTCTCGATCACAGCTTTCTGAACTTTTGTTTTTGAATTTCTATCATTCTCTTCTTGTTTCCTTTCCTCCCTACCTCTAGAATGATCTGACCTCTCAGGCACAATTTGACCCTCGTTGTCGTGGTGCCGTTAAACCCTCATCAAACAAACAAACAAACATCTCAAAATCTTTATGTAATTCTTTAAATTCTGTTCTTCAAATTCAGCTACTTGTGATTTCAGAATGTCTGTTGTAAATACTGTACATGATGATTCAAGGTGTGATAAGTTCTGTAAACATTTGCCCGAAGTCCAATGCTATATTTCAAACAATATTGACTGAGGAATAAAAAACAAAGGTTTTACAAAAGGTGATGAAGGATCCTTCCCCCTCTGATGTCACACATTATTGCACAATAACAGCTAAAAATTTAAAATGCTGCAAATTGGTCAATTTTTAATCAATTTTGATGTTATTTCTGCTGTTTTAATGGTTTAAATCATATTTTAAACCAATTAAGCCCATGTTTCCTCTAGCTGTCCATAGTTTTTTAAAGTTAAATTCTTTTTCTGGGCCATAAAGACCCTTAGGGGTGATCATCCCAGTTTCTGTGGTGCAAGCGGATAAGAATTAATGCCTTTTCTTGCATTCAAAAACTAGTCCGTCACAGGTTAAATCCCCAGAAATACTGGTACTCACATAACAATAGATTTGACTGAAGCAAGTGGTTCACTGAGAGTCAAACTCATATTCCAAAATTACTGGGTTCGACTCCTGACAAGAGTGAAGCAATTGTGATGTAATTTTTCTCAATCTTGAAGCAATTGTGATGTAATTTTTCTCAATCTTGGAGCAATTGTGATGTAATTTTTTGCTGCTCTGATGGTCTGTAATAGATTTTGAGGCAATTTATCTACTGTTGCCTCAACACATTAACACACCTTCAAGATTATTTGCTGGGGATAGACATATTTATTTTTGTTTTGTTTTACAGCTTCGTTCCAGGTAAATCAAATTAAATGGCATCCGGAAGGAAAGGCCATCCTTCTTTCCGGAAAGGACCAAATGTGCCTCTGCTTCTTAGATGAAGACACGTGATAAAACCCTTGGAAAAAACTAGGTCTGCAGCTGAATGCCCATATTGAGGAACACACCATATTGAGGGACACACTATATTGAGAGATATGCCATATTGGGGGACATGTCATGTTGAAGGACACACCATATTGAGGGCCTTCTTCCAAGGACAGTTTACTTTTTGAAGAATTACATTAGCTAGAAGTGAGTTTAATAAGTCAGACGATTACTCTCTGAGATGGAGAGAAAATGCATCGTTTATTGCAATTTTATAAGTTGATTAAGTAGAATTTACCAATGAGGAAAATGCTGCCACAGTATTTTGACAGGTCATTACAAGTGAATACTTCTAATACTTGGAGGACTATTGTAGGATTCCTAGGTCTGCACTTAAATTTTCATATTCAGGGACCTTCTTTGGCAAAGCTCTTTTCTGTTTTACTTTTTAAAGAATTACAATTTAAAAGTCTTAAAATTGAAGTCACTTTATACTTTTTGTTTTCTGTACTGTAGAGAAAGTGATCATGTACAGCAGTTTTAGGGATTTATATCAATTGATAAAGTAGTTCTTATAGAGCGCTTTTCTACACACAATGTTTACTCAAACGGTTAAATTCTTAAACAGCAGCATAAAATCCATGATGAATATCTGCTGCAATGGATTTTCAGTCCAAAATCCTCAAAGCCTACACGGTTGAACAAAAACATCACTTAAAATCACTCATCAATAAACAAACAAAACCTTCACTGTTAAATACCTTTCTATATGTAGATCATAACTTCATGCCAGACACATTGCCCACAGGGAAATACTTTTGTCCTTGTGTTAGGTGTGACAGTCAGTGCAGCTGCAGTGAAATTTGTTTACTATTAATGTCAGATTATGACCATGGAAAGTGAGGTAAAGTGTGTGGAAATCCCTGGTGTAATTGCTTGTGCTGGATTGTGGATTCTGTTATGAGCAATATCTACTGTACCCCGATAGGTTTTAGATTTTGTCGGGGCTTAAGACACAAAATGCATTGCGAGGTTTAGACTTGATGTCAGTGCCATGAATTTCATTGGACGGTAAAAAAATAATTTAAAAAATCGTGCAAAAGTTTTATTTTGACACAATTTTTATTTTGACAAATTTTCTGAAATGTTAGCAAAAGGCCATGGATATGTTGTAGACGAATTTCTGTTATATATATAGCCAAGAAAGTCATTGCCTGCATATGTGGGACTAGACTGTTTACCATACAGGAAATCTTTGCATGTGTTCAAATTAATAAATGTTGGTGCTTCGATATTTGTATGGACATCTTACGCAGATGTAACTTCATGCCAAAGTTGTAAATTTCTAATGTAAATAGAATAATACGGAAATAACTTTTGGGAATTGTGTGTGCTTGAAAAAACTGAAATTCTGATTTTGATAAAGTTTTTGAACTACGAAAATAATCCTATTTTAATATACATCATTATTTGTAGCATACAATGTTGTGATATTTGATGTTCAGATATTGTAGGAAGGATTGTAAGCTTTGGGTTGAATCCTAGTTCATAACCGATCTGCCTATTTGTTTTACAAATGTTTTGGTCATGTCTATGTATGCTAGCTTTTACATGTAATCATTTTAGCATGTGTGTTTCCTCAAGCAACCTGGACACAAGGTTATTCCTAAATTTGTGCCTATAGCTTTTAAGATTTTTGTACGTTAAGCCCTGTAATTATGCACTTGTCCCCATATATTTTCTCATGTCTCGTTTAAGAGCGCAAAAAGCCACATGTATGTCTTTAACCCTTACTCTACCACGCAGTGATAATATCGCCGTTTTCAAACTACCTTTTTCTAAAATTAAAATCAGGACCTTACCAAAATCCTATAGGGGTGTGAATAGCTTCGCTGCAAAGATCTCGCAAAGATCTTTCATAATATATATAATTTTGGGGGGAGGGGTCTATATTCAGATATTTCAGTTTTTGGTTCAAATGTCCCAAAAAATGCATGTTTTGAAGAATCGACAAAAAATGCTTGGAAAATAAATTTAGATTGTTTTTTTTGTTTATATATGTAGACAAGTGAAATTGTTCAAATCTAATCAAATTTTGCTAATACCTAGTCATAAATTTTTAATCATTTGTAAAATATGTCAAATATTGTGATTTTTGACCATTTTGGTTAAAAATTGTGTAATCCACCCCTATATCGTAATGAAAAGTTTCAAAACACCTTTGTGTAGCAAAAAAATTGGTCTTTCATGTGCATTCACAATAAAAGACGTACCCCCTCTCTAAGCCTCAAAAACATTGTTATTGTGTCATGACTCAAGTTATATTTAGAATTTTTGGTTCCGATGCGATAGCATCTGGAATCTATGCAGTCATGATGGCGTGTGTGCTTGTATGTGCGTGTGGGTGTGTGGTTTTGGTGAGTGTATGTATGTGTGTGTGTGTATGTGACGGCCAGCTCGTAAACGCAATATCTCATGAACGGTACTTGATTCATGTCATATGTGGTACACAGATATCCCATGGTCTGTAGGTGTGCCCTATTGTTTTTTACGGTGATGTCATGCATATTAACGAGTAGGCGAGGCTTAATGTAAAAATTTTGAAATGTTTATTTTGTAACAACCACATGTTTTTTGTTTCATGTTTGGTATAATTATGATGTTAGCTGGTGTGTACATGATGTAAAACATTTTGAATTTCATTAATATGCATAGTGGGCGTGGCTTAATAGGGTTTTGCTGTACAGAGCTTATTGTAAACACAGTATTTCAAGAACAGTAAACTGGAGTAATGTCATATGTGGTATACAGATAGCTCATGGTCTGTAGATGTGCCCTATTGGTTTTGATGGTATTATACATATTAATGAGTAGGCTGGGCTTAACCTAAAATTCTTCAAATATGATACATGAGCAACCGTATGTCTGTTTTGCATTATACTTGCTGTGATAATGTTGTTAATTATTGTGCACATGCTAGTGTTGTCAATAGGTATGTCTACTTTATTGATATGCATCATGCATAGTGGTCGTGGCTTATGAATAAATATCCTGGAACAAACATTTCATGATATGCAGTGACGTGACAGTTAATACGAAACTTGCAAATCAATCAGCATACGAAAAAAAGCATCAGAACCACAAACCCTTTTGGTTCTGGTTATACAACACTTCCTCTCACAACCATATATATTCTTCTGTATGTACATATTTTGTAAATTTCATAACATATTTGTAAATAAAACTAATTATATGTAAATACGTTGTGGAAAAACAAATAAATGAACTGAAATAAAATGAAAACTAAATCTGTAGCTTGGATTTCTCCAGTAATAGCCTGGTAACCTGTTTACTGTACAGAACTGTATATGTCGAAGCACAGTTGTTTACACTGCAATATGATCTACCCTGCATTCCATTAAACATGGATGACTTGCCTATGGGCAAGCTAGGGGGACCATTGACCAAATGATTTTTTTCTTCGTAGTTTAGCCAATACATTAATGCTTGAATTATATTTTTAATGAAGGATATACTATTTTTACCCCCCTCCAAATCATGTTTTACACCCCACCCCCTCCCCTTCAAATCATTTTTTACCCCTAAACTTTCTTACAGCAACCTATGACTATACTATTTTATTTCATTTTATTTACTTGTGATTTTACAACATATTGACATATAATTACAGAAGAGTTTTATTTACAAATATATTATGAAATTTACAAAATATGTATATACAGAAGAATATATATGGTTGTGAAAGGAAATGTTGTATAAAACTCTGGTGAGCTTAACTGAGTACAACACTCCCAAATTACAGAACAAAAATGATATTATATGGCAGGACAAAACGCCTCCACCCCCACACACCAACAGATATAATCGAAGCCACGGGTCCTTATCCCACCCCACCCGACCCTAGGTAAAGTAAGGATGTAAGTAAGGATGTTAGTAAGGATGTAATTAAGGATGTAAGTAAGGATGTAAGTAAGGATGTTAGTAAGGATGTCAGTAAGGATGTAAGTAAGGATGTAAGTAAGGATGTTAGTAAGGATGTAAAGGGGATGTAATTAAGGATGTAAGTAAGGATGTAATGTAAGGGATGATTAGTAAGGATGTAGGATGTAAGGATGTTAGTAAGTAAGGATGTAAGTAAGGATGTAAGTAAGGATGTAAGTAAGGAGGGATGTAAGTAAGGATGTAGGATTAAGGATGTTAGTAAGGATGTAATGTAAGGATGTAAGTAAGGATGTTAGTAAGGGATGATAATGTAAGGATGTAAGTAAGGATGTTAGTAAGGATGTAAGTAAGGATGTCAGTAAGGATGTAAGGATGTAAGTAAGGATGGAAGTAAGGATGTAAGTAAGGATGTAAGTGAGGATGTAAGTAAGGATGTAAGTAAGGATGTTAGTAAGGATGTAAGTAAGGATGTAAGTAAGGATGTTAGTAAGGATGTAAGTAAGGATGTCAGTAAGGATGTAAGTAAGGATGTAAGTAAGGATGTAAGTAAGGATGTAAGTAAGGGTGTAAGGATGTCAGTAAGGATGTAAGTAGGGATGTAAGTAAGGATGTCAGTAAGGATGTAAGTAAGGATGTTAGTGAGGATGTAAGTAAGGATGTAAGTAAGGATGTTAGTAAGGATGTAAGGATGTAAGTAAGGATGTCAGTAAGGATGTAAGTAAGGATGTCAGTAAGGATGTAAGTAGGGATGTAAGTAAGGATGTCAGTAAGGATGTAAGTAAGGATGTTAGTGAGGATGTAAGTAAGGATGTAAGTAAGGATGTTAGTAAGGATGTAAGTAAGGATGTAAGTAAGGATGTCAGTAAGGATGTAAGTAGGGATGTAAGTAAGGATGTAAGTAAGGATGTTAGTGAGGATGTAAGTAAGGATGTAAGTAAGGATGTTAGTAAGGATGTAAGTAAGGATGTAAGTAAGGATGTAAGTAAGGATGTCAGTAAGGATGTAAGTAGGGATGTAAGTAAGGATGTAAGTAAGGATGTTAGTGAGGATGTAAGTAAGGATGTAAGTAAGGATGTTAGTAAGGATGTAAGTAGGGATGTAAGTAAGGATGTAAGTAAGGATGTAAGTATTTATAAATACACCGAAACTTGGAGCTTCGTATTCATTAAGATCCATGGAGGCCGCCATTTTAACTTGTGATGACGTTATATCAATGTGATTTTTACTAAGAGAACGGTAGTATTTGTGTAATGTAACTTGTGATGCATGTACACGGTATCAGCAATGACTAAGCCAACACAGAATCATGTGTCGAGAGGGCTGTTCAAAAAGTCAACGTCCCCTCAACAGAAGTCTTTTGTTATTTTATCGTGAAGTCCACGATGAAATTGAAAAGTCCGCAGTCAAATCTAATGAATATTCATTTGATATAAGTTTTACCTTTTAAAAATACCCCCTGCGTTCTCTTTCAAAATCCCCATATCTGACGTTATCACTAATTAATATGGCGGCCTCCATGGATCGTGTAATAAATACAAAGCTCCAAGTTTTCACGCCTTATCTTATTTTAATTTGCCAAATTATTCTCAGGTTCTAATCTAGAGACACCAACTTCCTGCCATGATCTAGTGTCACCCTCGGGCTATTTTCTGTCCGTACAAAATTATTATTATTTCCTTTAATAGGATATCTTGAGTTCTCACGACTCAAGTGATACCCAGTATCGTCCGAAGGTCGGTGTTTAATGGGTGAGTGACTATGGAATTGAAAACTATCTTTTTCTCTAGAAGTTTTACTTTTCTGAGAATAAGGCAATTGATTATTAAAAAGTTCGAAAAATTAATTCCAACATGAAAATTTGGTTTTGATAACGGAATTTTTGTGTCTTTCGTTAAAGACGAGCAGTTTACCAACAAACCACAGCCTTTTGAATGATTATTTCCCACATCTCTCATCAGGAGTCATTACCCCTGGTCCCAATTTGAAGGGTCCGTCACCCCTTTGTGGCAATAAATTACCTTTCTGATATATCAACCTTCCTTCATCAGGGGCAATTACCCCTGGCATATGCTCCCTCTCAATTCCCCTAATTTCTTATACCAACATTTTTTACATCACAGACAGAGTTATTCAAACACTTATCATGCCGTGATAACACGCCCCAGCTGGTATTCCCGATGGAATGCAGGCCCCCTCCTGACTTACATGTCTGTCTGGCCACAACACTTTTTGCAACATTTTTGTCCTCTTTATTGAAGGAGTGCCGCAAGGGGCAGTTTCCCTTACCAAATTACCCATTGCTACAACACAGACAGAGTATCATTATCTCTCCGTGATAACACGGCCTCAGCAGGTGTTCCTGGTGGCGTGCAGGTATTATCATAACTTAAAAATTTCTTGACATGCAGATTTCTGCCGGACTTGCACCTTCACCGCCCAACGAGTAATTGACATCTCGTGGCACACTCACATCATTATCCCTCCGTGATAAACAGCTTCACCAGGTGTTGCTGGTGGCGTGCAGGTATTATCCTGACTTGCAAAATTTCTTGACAAATGTCACGTTTCAGTTGACACCTCGCTCTCTGCAACGTAAACTTGATTTGCACATATCTACAATGTAAAGATGTAAATCAGTAAATTTGCAGTTCGGGAAATTGCAGTCTGAAATGCAACATAAATTATCCGAACTGGTAATTGTAGAAACTTGAACCTTATGAACTAAATTCCACAAGCCTAACTATACATTTACTACTAATAAATAAAACAATACAAAAACTGTTGTTCATATATTTGGGTAGCTTTTATTATACTTTTAAGAATGGGTAAAGACATAAACATACCTATACATTATGGGACGACATTTTGTGGAGTTGTTGATTATTATGATACAAACAGCTCTCCGCCATTGATGTAGGTGCTTACGAAAAACCGAGAGAAAAAATGATGACATAAAGTTTACTAGACCCAAAATGAGGGCATCTTTTTGATGAATTTTCAAATATTTATTGAACTCTTTAGTCTCCCAAAGTTATTGTTTATAAATCTCAGGTAGTAACGTGGTATAAATAGACCTATTGGTGTTTGAGAAGTTTTGTAGCCCTCCACGCCACGAGGATCAAAAAGCTTTGCTGCCCTAATATGTCGGTCTAGTACCCCTTTTAGCTTTCAAGTTTTCTGATTGGTCAGTTTTGCAATTTTCTCTGTCTCAGTTGGTATCGAGAATTACATGATAGGATGAGAGAAAATGAGGTCAATTGATTAACATTCTTAAACAAAAAATTGTTTAAAAAGCTTTATAAAACCTTTTACTTCCAAATAAGTTACTTTTTCTTCGCTTAAAAAATTATTGTTCCCATCGGGAAATCAATTACAAGTATCATAGATAAACATCTTTATTAAAATTACTAACTCACTAAGGCTTCCTTATCCATATTCTGATGACTGTAGGAAGTTATTCTCTTTCTTTTTTTCTTTTTCTTTTTTTACTTAATATGCCATTCTCAAACCAAACAATTTCGTTTATTTTATCTACTTCAAGAATTTGACAACTTTATATTTTTATAATATTATATATAAGTTGATAGAACTTTCAAAAGGATAGAAAACGGATAAATTGCCAATTTTTGTATTGCAATATTTGGCAGACTCTAACAAAAGATTCAATACCTTTTAGAAAGAGACGTTTCTAGGAATGCTGAAGGCAGAAACAGGAATATGTGAGAATATGATGAAACAACTTTTGTTTAAAATATTTTACCAAAAACTCGAAAGAGAAATTCGAGTATGAAGGTATGTACGGGTAGGTATTAAGTCATGCTGTCAAATTTTCTTTATCTTTCGAAAATTCATATAACGCCATCATTAGGGCTAACGCCTTGAGCCTCTCAACCGTCACGATTACGTAATACCCAGGTTCCAATTTGTCACAGAGACACGGGGACTGTGATCGACTTCCTTCAATATATATTCCCGGAATAAGAATTCACATTCGACGAAAATTGACTAAAAACTATTAGGGCATTCGGACATTGAGATCAAAATCGATCATAAATGATCAAATTTATGATGTATGACTGGGTGAGGATTCATTGTCTTTTGTAATTTTTCGAACAGTTGAAGGGTTGCAACAAATTGTGATTGAAAGATTTTGAATTTTTTCCATACCGTCAATTAAATTGTAGAAGAAATACACCTGAAATTTTTCGGTGACAGAAATCTACAAACGAAAAAAAGAAGAAGATTAATACATAAAGATTGCGAGTAGTCCGCTCAGTCCTATTCCACGTAATGATCATCCACAAACTCTGATAAGCCATATCGGGAGCACTAATTCCAAAATACGAAGACTGTTTAATCTAAATGTAAAAGTTTGTCTAAAATACTATCTTCGTGTCTCAGATATGCATATCAGTATTTATAAAACTATATAATGATGCATATGATCAATATGTGTAGCACTTTGGAGAACTAGTCGATTTGATAGGATGTCATTTCTTAGGCAGCTGTTAGGAATGCCAACATCCTTTTACGTCCTATCTCTGACCTGCTGACACGACACTTGTCAGCTAAAAGTAATACATGACCATGATGACTTTTTCTTAGTTTTCAATTTGGCTGACCAGCTGACTCCGGGGAAGTTTGCAAATTATTTTCAACCTCCATGTGTGATCCTTACCCGATAACTGGAATTACAGCAGCTCGGCGATCTTGCTTTTTCTTTTGCTCATATTCCACCCAATAAAAGCCATTGATTTCTGACGATGATTTTCTGAAATGAGAAAAAGCACGAATTAAATAACACTAATAAATTTGATGAAAATTAGATGTGAGCACGCGTGGGCAGGTACGTAACTTAAGGGGGTGAGGTGTGACCCCTTAAATGTTTCGTCGGGCAAGAACATGGCACTGAATATGTATGGTAGGAATTTATTATGATTGTACCTTTATGTTTTTGTCACATTTCGCAAAAAGACAAAGTACTTTAGAAAATGCTTTTGAAAACATCATGATTATGTCATTTTCACGGCTCAGGGAGAGGTCTGGACACCGCTCTTAGTCGGGCAGAGATGCAGGGCGGCGGAAGATGTTTGACTCTGGGGGCACAGGATCTGAGGGGCACTTTTCAACTGTCGTAATTTAAAACTTAAAAAAATGCAAGATATTGTGGTCCAAAATTCGGTAAAATTAAACATTTGTATACTAAGATCTACAAAAATTGGCAAATTTATAGATCATAGGTCTTGAAATTAGAAAGATTTGGACTTGTAGATCATGATTGGCCAATTGTATTGGTCATGAATTGCATATAGTTGATGTCTAAACTAATGTGAAAAGCAAATAAGGGGCCCCTAAAATTATTCAGGAGGCCAACATTTTCTTGGTGATAATAAAATGCAACTCGGTATATCAGTAGAAATTAGACCAGATGGCCCAAATTCACACCCAGTCTTCAGCGAGTCGGTAGAAAGGGTCCCCATTGTGTGTATGTGTTTGTGTGTGTGTTTTTTCTTCGTCAGAATCTAAGCTAAAGGCGCTCCACGAGTAAAATTTGGGGTATTTTTCTTGATGTTTGTGTTACTTTCTTCAATCTGTCAATTCGGGGCACCTTTTAAACTTTACAAAGAAGATTGGAGAGGGCACGTCGGTTTAGCCTATGTCATGACATGGCCCGGACTACCGGATCCAATTTGAAAGGGTATACTTTTCCTCTCTTAAAGGGACCTTTTTCAAACTTTTGGGAAGCGGAGGGCACGCGCCCCCTGTGCCCCGGTTCCGACGCCTAAGCAGAGATGTCAAATGTAAGATAATACGTCCCAGTTTTCAAATCCGAGAATCAACATCATCGAGAGTGGAGATGCATGCATGATTCTGATAGGCTTATATCTAGACGATTTGGGAAGTATTCCCAGTACATCCAAGGATCCAACCAGTCATCCAATCCCCACCCCCCCCCCCCTCACACTTATTTTTTTTCCAGAAATAACTTATCTAAGGACACTCGCCGTCCCCCGCTTTTTGGGCAACTTTTGGTTATACGCTTTCAGGGTAAATTTCTCCTCTGCCTAGTTTATAAATGGTAGCCCTAAATATTTATCATTAAAATATTTAAATAACATTTTGGAACTCTGTTTTAATCTTCAGCCACTTTAGTGCATTAAAAATAAGAAATCTTCAGAGCCATCTCGAACCCAACCCAGATTTCGCGCAGGGGCCCTCAGCGGGTACACGCTGTTACGCAATATCGCATTTGGTACTAGACTATATACTGTTCTGCAAGCTGCCAAGCCAAAATCTATGGAGTGGGATCTGTTCCCAATTGTTCAATATTGCACGCATGCGTGTACATGTATACTGTATACAGAGGTGAAAGTTTAAGGGGTGTGCGGGTATCAAACCTTCACTTTTTAACGTCGGTGTTTCATTCTGTATGAAGTTATATTTCCGCAAAATCCATATCCCCCGGCGGGCTTCTAGACTTTTTTCTAATTTTTTTTTCAATTTTCAGAAAATTTCGTTTATTTTCGGGTAATTTTCTGGAAAATGTTTGTCAATTCCTTGGAAATGTCCCTTTTTTTTCAGGCGATTGTCTTCAATTTTCGGAAATTTCACTCATTGTCTGGCAACTTTCTTCAATTTTTGCTGTTGTTAATTTTCAAATTGTTGCTAACTTTTACCAAAATTACCATTAATTTTACCATTTGTCCAATATGTTTTCAATTTGTTTTAATGCTTTACAAATTTTATCTCCCAACAGATAAGAAAGCATGCAACCCCGCAGGAAAGTGAAATGCTCTAAAATAATGGTGGTGGTGGTGGGAGGGGTGGGGGGGGGACATAGAACGGATGGAAGGAAATACGCTACAAAAAATACGAAAATAGCATAAATTATCAACAAAAAGGTTAAATATTCAACTTCTTACAACAGTTTGTATGTCAAGGCCTTACAATAATAAATCATGCACATTTTTTGTGACATCACAACAGGAGAACTTATTGATTTCTTAATGTTCATATTGTCTTCCGACCCTTTACCAGCCTGCCAGCTTTGGATGAATGGAAGTAGCTAAACACGACCGAGATAATTTTCAGCGACATTTAAAAAGAACAAATCTTCTAAAGAATATCTTGTTCAAATTGTAATGCTCTTTCTGGATAATATAAGTTTTATTTGTCCATACACCTTTAAAATAAAAGGTCTGCACTACAAACTTTTCTTTTTTTATACTTCATTTCCATTTTGATCTAATTCATTACAAATCTAAATATATACAATTATCTCGTGATATATGAGTGTTCAACAATCAATCCAACACTGTCCAACTGTCATGACTGTCCAAAGAAATTTAACTTGTATTTCATTCTCTGCAATTCTTTGAAATTATTGTGTTGATAATATCTTTGATGCTTTGTGGCGGAAAACAAAGTGATGTATAAAACAAATCATTTGACAGTCACCTTTGCATTTCTTTTCCCGTTATTCCTGGGTGAGTACATCCTTGGTTTCTCCTGTCGCTTCTGTCTTGTATTATCACCTCAGCACCTCTTAGGACATGTAGGAACTTCTTCTGTGCTGTCTATGAAATAGAAACAAACTATATCCAGATATTAAGAGCATCTCTGAAAGATATACGGCATACGTCTAATATGTATTCGCTAAAACACTTCACAATAATAAGTTCACATAATTTAATGATATATGTTCATTTCTAGTTTTTTTTTCTTTAGTCAGTACGGCTAAAGGTAGGGTATGGTACTGAAAGAAACAAACAAGTGTTTTCATGTTTGATAAAAGTAACATTTCTATGTTTAGAATTAACAATAAAATGTAACATGTCAACTGATGAACAAGTCTGTTATTGTTAGGTAACTGCATCTTCTCTTTCTAACTGTCTAAGAAAGTTTCAAAGATATATGCACATGCATGTAGACTGAGGCAACATTAGCTAAATTACCTAATAATGCAGACCATGAAAGGAGCAAAATATTTCATCAAAATCGTTTTCAGCGTTTTGCATCAATATGCAAATTTGTGATGTAGTACAGGGCAACTGTGATGTTTTCTATTGTATATATCCTTCTCATCATTTTCAGCAGTGGCGTATTCAGCTTCCGGTGCCAGGGGGCAAATATCGAAAAAAGCTGTATCGAGAGGTGTGAGAAGCTGGGGTCAGATGGAAAACTGCCCCATGTAAGATTTCACCTTCTCGGGCATGTTTTCTTCTTGGTTGGGAGGTCAAATTAATATAAAGTTAAATAAAAAAAAGGTAAATTTGGTAAAAACATTGGAAATTTGGGTTAAAATATTGGAAATTTTGGTAAAATTATTGAAAAGTTTGGTAAAACTATTGGAATTTTTTAAATTTTGCTAAAATTATTGGATATCTGAATTTTCAGATAATGAAGAAAACTTCCTCAAAATTTCCCGAACATCGAAAATATGCCCGAAAATGGAAAACAAATGAAGAAAAAAAGTGCCCGGAAGCGAAGAAAATGGTCCGAAAATTGGGTGATATTTAATCATTTTTTTGCAGTTAATTTCCCCAAAAACATGCATTTTGTATTCTGGCTACTGGTTAATCTCGCTGCTAATATTTTATTTACGGAATTTCGCCAACGGAAAGTTTCCCCCCCCCCCCCCCCCCTTCCTTCCCCCTTCTCCACCCGCTGAATACGCCACTGACTTTCTAAGTGACTAAGATTAGAAAAGAATTTTAATTTTTAGCTGTCCTCCCTCACCATTTCATAAAGGGTGTCGAAAAGAACTCTGGCAAGAAGGGGAGGGGAAGGGAGGAAGGAAGGGGGAGGGGGGGGGGGGGGGCACAGTATTTGAGGGACACTTTGTTTTTAAAAAGGACACCATTTTAAGTTTTCGGAAGAGTAGGGGGCGTACTCCCTGGCCCTGGGTTCCAAGACATATGGTTTTAGGGTAGGCCACACATTTGTTCTTTCTCCAAATGTATACTACGTAAATTTAGTATCTTAGCGTGATTTTGACCCCCCCCCCCCCCCCATCCCCTTCCTTTCTCCCTGGCTTTTTCCACATTGCGGTAGGCAAATCCTGCCTATGGGTTTGAGATTAGGGAGCCAGGACCAATATTGGCAATTGCCCATCAATCGAATAAGTAAATTTTGTTGTTATTGCTTTGAAAATTATTGGGGGCCATGGCCCCTTCCGTCATGGCCCTCGGTATCGGGCTTCTGGTGTATGATATGCTTCAATTGTGTCAAAGAAATACTTAATGTATGTTACACCTTCTATATATATACTATATGTAGGATTTTTGAGTGAGTGAATTTATATTTCATAGTATTTGTTTTAAAGCTTCAAGAATTACCTAGAATACTGAATTTCATATAACTTTCAAAAACGCACCTTCTGCCCCGGTCCACCCTCAACTTTCAAAAGAGCACCGCCTGCCCCAGTCCGCCGCAACTTTCAAACCAGCACCTCCTGCCAGTGGTCCCTTTCCCACGTGGTTCCGACATCGCTGCCTGATAAATTTAGCATTAAATACACTTTGATTTGTCACTACTCCAAAACTGAAGATGCTATTTTCAAAAATTCAAATATTGATCTGCTCTGATTCTAATACTTATTCAATCAGTGTATAAATGGCTACTTTTCTTTGGACCTTTAAGAAAAAAATATTATTCCTAAAAACATGACATTATTTTCTACGAAAAGGAGGAGATGATGTGACGAGAGATGACATTGAATTAAACCAAGGAGCTGTGTAGAAGCTCCTTGATTAAACTTCGTTAATCACTTTTACTGTTTTAGCAAGGTTAAAACCATAAAATTGTCTTCCATCTGTCCATGGGAATAACAAAAGTATGAAAAATATTTCATAAGAAATAAGTTTATTCCCCAATGGGAAGAGAAGTATATATTTATGAAGATAATGAACATAAGCATAGTAGATAGGTATAATTGTTTGTGTGGGGCGATTGATTGTGTTTTAATATAAATTGAATTTGTTTTCTATAATTTAGAGTTTTAGTGAATTGACGGCGTTAATTTAAAAGAAATTTATCAGACAAAAATTCGTTTAAAAAATTGAGTTGTCTTCATTCCCATACATAATAGTTTTGCAAAAGTGCAAAATAGAAGAAAAACAGTTAGTTAAAGTAAGTTAACCTAACTTGTGAAGTTGCATTAAAATGCATTATAAATGGTTGAGAAATATCTGAATAAGATGTTTGTTTTAAAGTTATCTTTTCATATAACTGTCAAGCCTGCATGACAATTGAAATAATCCTTTCAGCTACATGGACTAGGTTCAAGTTACATGCATGGACAAGTGTCGGCAGCATAAGTTAATAAAATGGTTTAAAACATTCTTTAAAAAGTGAAAGAGAAATCGTACAAATTGGTAAAACAATTGCCAAAAGTTAAACGTTTGGAATTTTAAGGGACTGACTCATATTCAGATCATGTCTTAATCTGTTAATGCCCAAACTCGTGCAAATTAGTATTTAATTTTGTGAAATCAGGATGAGAAAACCTACTTTCGGTAACAAATATGACATGATAATAGGAATATCTCTGCATTTCCTTGTGTGAACTGTGTTTTTGTTTAGTTTTCCTAAAAGAAAAAAAACATTAAATCATGTTTTCTTGGCACAGAACATTTTCGGACCGTGAGTGCTCATGTTTTATAATCGAAACTGCATGAAAAGAAAGAATATCCCTAATATGCATAATCAAAGTTTCTGATTGTTCGAGATATTAGTTATTCCTATAAATACTGACAGGTCAATAAATAACTGAGGGGAAGTGCCGTCACTAGTAATAGTATAGGACACACTTGAACTGGCAACCATATGGGTCATTATAAAGTCTAGTAGTTTTATAGGCTGCATAGGAAAAACCTCAAATTTCAATGATTGTTTATGTATTTAAAAACTCCGGCATTCCTGGTCCCGTGAAACTCTTAAAATTGCAAGATAAATTGATTAACAATCCATTTCCTGCAAAACAATATTTAAAACGTTTTCTTCTTGGCTGCAAGGGGAAATTTGAGACTTTTTAGGATCTTAAAAATTATATTCCAGGTGTTTTTTTTAAATTTTGTTTTTATTACCAAAATCATGGGAAATCACATTATTTACATCTGATCATATTCATAAACAAATCTTGAAATTTGGGGTGAAACTACCCTCCAATTATCAATATCTTGACTGCATGAAATAGTCATTTATTAATTAGGTATGTAAACAAACGGCTGTTTTTAACTCCAACATATCTTTCAGAATAGCTTTGTTTTTTCCGATTTTGCACCTACTAGGAGGGAGGTTTTGCACCATTTTGTGCAAGGAATGGATTGCTAAGAATTTATCTTGCACTTTTTAAGAGTTTCATGACCAAAGACGTATGAGCTTTGAAATAAGAATACAAATTCAACCAATAATAACAATACACGTTTCATTGATGAAACAACATCCACGCTGATTTTGGCAAATATATCAAATAATTTTGTACCTCGGTATTGCAAATTAACTTGCTCTTTCAAACGAAGTTGTCACTTGAGGTTTCCAGTTTTCTAACCGTGACAGCATGAACAGCTAGTAGTTTTCCGAAAGGCTCCCTGAATTTCTACATTTGATTTGCACACTTTTTACGCAAATTCAAAATGTCATCTCACAGTGATAAAAACGTCCTAATAAATATGCTATCGCTTGAATGCTTGATTGGATGAGAGCGAAAGTATACTTCTGTATTGGATTTTATGAATGCTACACATACTCTGCCCTCTGTACGTCTATCCGTTAAAGATTTGGCGGTATTACTACTAGCACACGAAACAATATGACCTGATGACCAGGCACTTGTTGACCAAGGATATTTTCGGCAACGTGTTCACCTGTTCACTTTTGTCAATATTTCTGCCGTGCGTGTCGTATTTCCTAATGATATGTATGATTATGCCATACAGGCATGTGTGCCACTAACGTATATCAATGAACATCTAGGGGTGTCGCGAGCCTGCGTTGACATATTGGGAGGGGGTGTCACATCTTGGGGAAGGGGGTTCAAGTAATTTTGCCCGATTTTTTTTCTTGATCAAAATCCCAGAATTGTAGGTAACATGGCTTTTCACATATAATGTAATATTTGTAGTACAAGTTATATATTTTGAAAGGTCTGGAACGGGGCATGAAGACTCTTTTTCTGTGTTATTTTTGTATGTATCATTATCATTATTTATATATTTTTGCTTTTTAAAATTTGCAGTCAAGATTTTCGAATGAAATTTAAGACCATGATTCGAATAAAAATGAATGACCAGGGGCAGATGTAGCGGAGGGGGTGGGGGGAGGTATCACCCCTCCTTCGGTGGCAAGGTGCCCCAATTTTCTCTAACAATGTGCCCTTGTATGTATGTCGTTGTGCAGTGACCAACCCTATACCTCGTTCCCTGTCCCCCGCCTTCATCCGATGCTCACCAAATGTGAGCTTCGGATGAGGGTAAGTGTATCGAATTTTATATCCATAATGAAAATTCAGACCACAGAAATCAATTAAATATGATTCTCCCTTCAATTTGAGCTAATCAAAAACCAAAACGTTTTCGGAGCTTTACCCACTGACCCCTCGTTAGCAATTGCTTATCCAGTTTTCGGTGCCAGAGAAAAAAAGTGCCCGAAAATATGACTGTATCATCTGTATTTTAGCTAAACGAAAAATATTAACTGATTAAGCTGTTGAACAAAGTGAATCACTGCCAGTTTAATATAATGGACGATTCTTAAACAAATTTGGGAGATTTTTTTTACCACATTTATTGGCACTAACTTGAATATTTTCACCACATAGTTTACTTTATTGCCAGGCTCGCAGTCAAAGCTTTTCTGGGATGGGGCACAGACACTGTGACTCAGTCTTCAAAAACCTTTTTATCATTATATTTTTCGTTTGACTTGACGCAAGAGGAAAGAGACCTTCGCAAGAGTGGGCAGGCACGTAGGAAGGAGTCGTTCTCTCTCGAAGGGAAGAGGAGGGGGGACACCAAAAGTTTCCCCCGATTACCTCCGTTCAGGGGCGTAACGAAGCAACTTTACTTTGGGGTGTAGAACAATTTTTTACCTGGTCAAGGTCAAAATTACCTGAACAAATAATTGTAGCCATATATATATTTATATATATATGCTATATATATATATATATATATATATATATATATATATATATATATATATATATATATATATATATATATATATATATATATATATATATATATATATATATATATATATATATATATATATATATATATATATATATATATATATATATATATATATATATATATATATATATATATATATATATATATATATATATATATATATATATATATATATATATATATATATATATATATATATATATATATATATATATATATATATATATATATATATATATATATATATATATATATATATATATATATATATATATATATAGATATATATATATATATATATATATATATATATATATATATATATATATATATATATATAGTATGTATATAGATATATATATATATATATATATATATATATATATATATATATATATATATATATATATATATATATATATATATATATATATATATATATATATATTGATCAAACCGGGAAATTTTTCTGTGATTCTTCTAACGTGGTTTACTGCGTGATGTGTTCGAAATGTCCGGAAATTTCTTACATTCTGACATTGGTGAAACTGGAACCTCTTTCCGATTGAGGTTCAATAACCACAAGCAGTCTATTCGCGATTTCGATGGTGACAGTGAGGGTTATCACGTGGCAGGGCATTTTAATTTGCCTAGACATAAGTTGGAACATTTGAAGGTGGTTCTCATCAGGGGGAACTTTAGAAGCACGGAAGACAGAAAGTTGTTTGAATTGAAATTTATGATTAAAACTAAGAGCCACATCCATGGACTTAATAAAGACCTGTCTTATCTTTCTCCTTTTTCTGTTTTTAGGGAAAATGTTTCCACTTCCATTTCGTCTCATTAATCCTTCTCTTGTTTTTGTGCCTCAGCGCATTTTGGCGCCGGTTTTTGTTTGTTTGTTTTTTGTGGGTTTTTTCTGCGCGCTTTTCCCCTTTTGCGCCTACTATTTTACGCGTACGATTTTTGGCGCTCTTTGAAATGTGCTAACGTGCAAGCTATCATCGCTGTTATCTTCTAGCGTCATTTAACTTCATACCACTGAAGAAGGAAACAGGAGTTTTCGAAATATTTGGTTTTTAAAATAATCTGTTGGCTAGAGACATTGTCATTTTGTCTATTTTGTTTTATATACATATATATATATTTTATATATATATATATATATATATATATATATATATATATATATATATATATATATATATATATATATATATATATATATATATATATATATATATATATATATATATATATATATATATATATATATATATATATATATATATATATATATATATATATATATATATATATATATATATATATATATATATATATATATATATATATATATATACTATTCTTAACACAATTTGGGCGTCAGGCGATTTTTTTTTCATTCAAATTTGGGCGAGTTTTAAGCTAATTTATCCAATTTTGACCCCTTTCTGATCTGTCTTGGGCAATTTAATAAGCAAATATGGGCAATTTGTAACAAAGTTTGGGTGATTTTTAACAAATTTAGGCATCACTTAACCAAAATTGGACAATTTTTAACCCAGTTTGGGCAATTTTAAGAACATTTGGGAAATTTTAGTAAAATATTGGCGATTTGTAACCAAATTTGGACAATTGTAATCCAAAATGGTCGATCGATATACCTGAATATGGTCAGATGGTAGAAAATGATTTCTTCTTCTTTACGAGGAATTTTACGATATCGGCGGGTTGACGGGAAAGAGATGGCTCGAGCGGGAAAGCAAAACCCTGTCAAGGGGCCCCTTGTCCCTACCCCCCCTCCCTCCTCCTTCTTCTCCCTCGCTTTCTACGCCACTGAGAGAAGGGTACGACCCACGCTGGCCACGGGTAACTGGTCTGGCCTAATATTATTATTCCGGCTTTTTTTCGTTACTATCTCTTAAAATTTATTTATCAACAATATCGATTGATCTGAGAAAAATGGTTCTTTAAATTTTATGCTGCATGTATGTGCGATATTGCCAGAGAATCTCGAAGACTATTAAGACCAGATATGCTGTGCCCCCAATGTAGTTTCAAAAGTTGTTGTGACCAGTGGAACAAAGTCAGTGATATTTCATGTTTTTAAAATTGAGAAAAATACCATATTGAAAGATGATTTGAGGATGTTAGAGTATTATGCCATGCATACTAACAGTCTCTTGATAATGGGTGGGATTTCCCTCCCAAAAGTGTGTGTGTGTGGAGAAAAATGATGCAAACAATTGCCATACAAAAGAGACAAATTCTAAAAAAGTGAGGACAAGTGCCCCCTTCTCCCCCATCCCTCCCCACCTCCCCTCAAATCCCGCCTATGCTCTTGATGAATTCAAACATGGAATTGCAATGTAGCAATCCCTGATTCAAACAACACAAATACAGGTCAAAAAGAGCAATAGTGAAATATGTGTAGGCAGTTACCGCCACTGGAAGGACAAATCCATAAAACTTATTACAGCACTTAAAGATATCAACTAATTTTTTAGTTGGGAGTCCGCGGAATATCTCAAGGATACCTCGATGTGTCTGCTTTAAAGTTCATGAAGGTCATGAAGCTATGATCTGAGAGCTCCATAAGAACAAGAATATATAATATCTCTCCTTGAAATAAATCCCCAGAAGTTTATGGTAACGTCCGAAGGTAGTGTTAACTCATGGAAAGATAACATATCTTACAATGTATTATGCATCTTGGTCTTGGGATATGCAGATAAAGCCAAGCCGTTTGATAAATAACCAACAGCAATCCATCCCTGATATAAAATAGTCAATTTGAATATTTCTCATAGGCTTAATTCAGAATTTTTAATGTTTATTGGGATTGGTATTCAGCAAAGAAATTGGGCTTATGATATTCTGCTAAATGCTACGAAACGAAATAAAGACAACATGCAAACAACACTCACAATTTCACTAATTGAAATCAAATAATAATGTTTTTTTTCGCCAAAGGAGATGCGAAGCAAAATATAAGGTTACTGCTATTCATTATTATTATTTTTTTGTTTCGCAAAATATCATTAGCGTGGCGGGGTATTGACTGATTGATATTCTGTAAAACGAAACGAAATAACCACTAAACTTCGCTTCTTTTATACACATTTATCAAAAGACATTGATATTGCTGCTCTAAAAGAACGTTTTGAAAAAACCGTCTTTAAATTGTGAAATATAACAGGTATGAGACATGCTGTCTCCAAATATTGATTAGCCATAACTTAAAAAAATTAAAACTGTGTGTTCTTCTAAAAATTCCATGCTCGTTTTGTTAATAGGAGTCATCTTTTTTTTTTTTTAAAAGTTGTATGCAGTGTTGTGGACATGGGCATAACTTAATAAAGGGGGAGAGGGGGGGGTGGTGGGGTGAGTGGGTGCTATAATTTTGTTCGTACGTCAATTCCAATTTTGACTACTTCGTCGGGGAAAAAATGGCCCAGTATCGAAAAATATTGTAGAAAAATTAATATGCTTATACTTTTATGTTTTTGTCGCAAAACGCGAAATATTCTTTTGAAAATGTTCTGAATAATATCATAGTTTTGTTATCTTTGCGGCCTTATTCCCCCTTCAGTTGACAGGACACCGATCTTAGTCAGGTAGAGATGTAAAATCATCGTATAAACTTGTTAAATTAGAGTATATCTCAGCCATGCCCGAATCAGCTATATATCTGAATCATTTCTCCCGACCGCCGACTCGGCATGATGCTGACAATATCATCCTTGTGCACTTATTCGGGCAGAGATGTAAAATGTTGGATGCAGCGGCGTGACCACGGGGAGGAAGGGGGTATGAGGGTATAGTTACCCCCACTTTTCTAAAAAAAGGTTAATATTTTATGATTTACTCTATATTATTACTTATTTTTTTATTTAGTAATGCCATGTAAACAGTAGATGGAAATGTTAACCCTTCTCTTTATATCCATCTGCCGTGATTGTCAGGCTACTAAAAGGTATGCAAATTTGACACTCTTAATTCCCCCTCCCTTTCTAATTGGCTGAACACCGATCTCAGTCTGGTAGAGAGTAAAATCATCATATAAACTTGTATCAAAGTATATCTCAGCCATGCCCGGCACAGCTAGATATCCAAATTATGTCCTCTCGGCATGATGCTGACAATATCCTTGCAACTTAGTCGGGCAGAGATGTAAAATATTAGGGGGAGGGGGTTTTGACGTTGTATTCACCCCCATTTTTCAAAAAATGTCCTTCAGATTCTTATCTTATGATAATGGGGGGGGGGAGTAGTTACCCTCACTTTTCAAAAGAAAATGTCCTTCAGACTCTTATTTTATGATTTAGTCTAGGCCTAAAATTATTGATTAAAGTTTAGTCAGGCTACTGAAAGGTATTCAAATTTGAACCCCACAATTGTTCACCCTCCCTTATTTTACCCTGACCACGCCACTGGTTGGATCAGGGAGCCGTAAATGCTCTGGTACTATTTAAATCAGACATACACCTCAATCATGTCCGAATCGTCTAAAAATCAGAATCATGTCCTCCCGATTCGACATCAGGACTCAAACAACTTCATACTTGGGAACTTAGTCGGACAGGGATTTAAAATGTCGGATGTACTTTAAATCAGAGATACATCTCAGTCATGCATGCCCGATCGAATCGTCTAGATATCAGAAATAATATCTCCACTTGACTCCACATGATACTGATTGGGCTCAGTTTGGGCAGTTGGAAGATAAATATAAAAGACGCCCGCTAACCCTCGTTTAAAATCCAGAGCCCCGATAATCAGGGCCCATTCTTGGGCAACGAAAACTATAAATCTTCAAAAAAATTCGGCAACTTCGCACCTGGTTTCTGTCGCAGCTGCGTCAATGAACCCTACAATTTTGGCAGAAATTTCTTCCCTGCCTGTTGATTTTAGAAATGGTAGCCCAAATCCTGATTTGAGTAGATTTTAACATTAAAATTTAAGTTTCATCTTTTCATCAATTACATTTTGGATTTTTGTGTTAATTTTCAGCCACTTTGGGGCCAAACAAATTATTTAGACCAAGGCTTTACCCATGAACGCCTGAACAATTTTGCTCGAATTTTCTTAATTTTCATTAGAAATTTATCTGCCAATTTGGAAATGGTAACCCTTATAATAATTATCTAAGTGGATTTTAACATTAGAATTAAAAAATAGTCAATTTGTGTTGTTTTTCAGCCATCAAAAACAAGATATCTTCAGAACATGCTTCGCCCATTTTGCTCGACTTTTTTTTTCAATTTTTAGGGGAAACTTTTCTTCTGCCTGTTTAGAAATGGTAACCTAGATTTAACATGATAATTTGAAATTGTCTTGTTTTCATCAATTAAATTATCGAACTTTGTGTTTATTTTCAAACTTTTTGTGGCAATTAAAACAAGAAATTTTCAGAGCTTCCGGAGGCTTCGGCCCTGGATCCTTATTAAGGTTTCGCCCCTGGACGCCGTCAGGAGACCTTATGCGGATACAAGCTGTTTCGTAGTTTCGTGTTTGGTACTTGAGCATTGTGCTTCTAAACCAAAGTGTCTGGCGATGCTGCTGGTTGCGGAGGAGGGGGAGGGGGGTGGTCTGATCCCATTTGGTCTATATTTTGTGACTGTAGACACATGTACTGTATATTATATTGTTTATAGATAAATCGGCAAGTGCAAATGTCAGAATGTTCGTCTGAAAAATGTCTTACATATTCTTTTTTGCCCGAAGTCTAGTTACGCCCCTGGGTATTGAGGCGTGACCTCCGGCTGATCGTCCTAGCTATTTTCGAGGGGGGCTGGAATGCTTTAGATGCCGCGCTATCAGATGACTGAAGAAGGCTCAGAGAATTGGGATGTTGAAAGTGTCATAATTAAAATGATGAAAGTGATTGTTACATGCAAGTTCGACATAACAAACTGAACATAGCTCAAGTTAAAGCGTGTATTTTCGACTGTTCCCCTATTCCCTGTGAGTATGTGTGTGTGTGAGGGTGCGTGAGTGTGTGTGTGTGTGTGTGTGTGGTGGTGGGGAGGGAGGCCAACGTAATGGGATGTGCAGTGTTACACCTCCTATTTTTTTTTCCGTAGGTTAATTATTATTTGTTTCTTCGCAAAAAGACTAAATATTTTTGAAAATGTTTTGGAAAAGATCATAGTTAATTATGTTATTTTCATGGTCATAAAAGACGGGGAGGAGGGGACAGCGATGATGAGTCTGACAGAGCTGGGACATGTGGAATGTACTATATAAATTATACATATTTCTGAATAATGCCTTATACTGAGTTAGATATCAGAATCATGCCGTTCTCCTGATCGACATGATGCTGACAACATTATACTTTGGGCAGTGGGCACGATATTAGTCTGTCAGATAATAATGTAAAATTTTGGATGTATAGGCCTACTGTTTAAATCAGAGATATATCTCAATCATGCTCAACTTAACCGGACTATTTGATGGAATCATGTCCTCCCGACTCGGCATGATGCTGACAACATCATACTTCGGGACTGATATATTCTGATATTCGGGCAAGATGCAACATGTCAGATGTACTGTCATGGCCGTACGAGGCGGAGGCTGGGAACGGTCATCTCCTGCCGGCACCGATCTAAGTCGGACGGGGAATCATGTCCGACTCGACTAGATATCGGGGTCACGCCCTAATCACTCGGCATGCTGACAAGTAGATTCTTGGGTACCGATGTTAGTCGGGCAGTTCGGGAGCAACCCAAAAAACTGGGTACTTTGAAATACCCGAAAAATTGGGTATTTTTATGTATTACGTCATCGCATGAGCCTACACATTTGTCTAGCCCACACTAAACATATGGGGTTTCTCATTTTCCGCTCCGGAGTGTCCAAAATTTCGATGGATATCCTGAAATTTTGGAAACTGATAGTAAATAGATATTCAAAACTTTTTGCCGCTGCTTTTTGAAATTCACGGTTGCCTTTTTGAGAAAATTAATAAAACAGATTATAGGCAGTCTGTTTTGTTAATTTTCTCAAAATTGCGACGGTAAATTTCAAAAAGCAGCGGCCAAAAGTTTATAATATCTATTTACTATCCGTCTCCAAAATTTTAGAATATTCAATAAATTTTGGACAATCCGGAGCGAAAAATGAGAAACCCCATATGTCTAGTGTGGGCTAGTCAAATGTGTAGGCTCATGCGATGACGTAATACATAAAAGTACCCATTTTTGGGGTATTTCAAAGTACCCAGTTTTTTGGGTTGCTCCCGAAGTGTCGGAAAGAGATGTAAAATGTGGGATCAGAGATAGTAATTTCTAAACACTCATGTCCTCCCAACTTGGTATGAAGCTGACAAGTTGACAAGTTGACATGATTCTCGGGTCACCAATCTTAGTCGGACAGGGATGTAAAATATGTTGGATGCAGTGACGTAGCTATCTTCCAAAAAGGAATCGAATTTTTTGCTGTCCTTCATCCGAGGGCCCTTGCTAACGCTATTTCTTATGAATGGGGAGGGGAGTGAGGACCTTTCCCTATCACTTGAATTTGCCACAAGCTGACACTCGAAAATACCAGAGATATATGGGCCTTATGGCATAGTGATGATGCCTGGAGAATCGGCTACACAGCATCAGAATCAGGTCCGCACAACCCGACATGATACTGATTCTCGTGTTGGCCAACAGGAACTTTCGTATAAAAGAAACCCCTTCAACACATTTAAACTCATGATCTTGAATGGCAGAGGCGGACTGGGACTGGTTTTGAAGTTGTTCACAAGGATCCTCATGAATTAAACAGTTAAATCAGTTTTGTTGATAGGCGTATCCGGTGTATAGGAGGAGCATTTTCCTTCCACTTTAGATCCATAGTTATATCTTTTGTACAGTTGTATGGTGATTTTTGTTGTTGTTGTATCTTTGTATGATTTTAGATTTGATGATTTAGCCCCTCCCCCGCACTTTCTGTAGGCACATTTTATGTGTAATTTTGGCCCTACTTTCAAATCCCGTCTACGGTTTTGCTGATGTATTATTTGCCTTTACGGGTTCAAGAAAGGAAAGAGTGTTTTGACCCAATGAGATTCCCTTCTTTTATAAATCTTTTTCAAAGTTAATTTTTGGTTCGCAAAATTGGTCGAAAACTATAGCAGCACAATATACAGGTATCATTTTTCTTGGCTTCCAATGCTTTTGGGACCCTTTTCACAGTTATTATTCTAAATACTTGAATATATATGTCCAATAATATTTTGTCCAAAATTTCTGGATGTTAAGGGGACATCTTAAGAAATATATGTAATTGTTGCTACTTTTGTGTCTTGAATTCTAGCCATTTTGCTCTTTGGAGCATCAAAAACAAGAAATCTTCAGCGCATACGGGGATCTACCCTTTGTACCTTGCCCGGTCTTCGCCCCATACCACACTGCGCCCGAATTATCTCAATTTTAGGGGAAATTTCTTCTTTGCCGGAAATGTTAACCTAAGATAAGCTTTGGCTGTTAGTAGATTTTTAACTTTAGAGTTTTCTTCTTTTTATCAATTGATTTTTTGGTCGTAAAGTTGTGTTTTATTTTAAACAA
>JAIGNY010001301.1:67500-82358 GCA_020152595.1 Chiridota heheva
GTATTTATCATACTGGAACCTGTAGTTTTTGTATATATTCTTTCTTGTTTTAAAGAATGAATGTTTTTGTATTAAGCTATAGTCAACAGTCAAACTAACAAGCATCCACGTTTCCTTTGTTTTAGGCTGCATAAGCTACATAGTAAATCTAATGAAAGTACAGCATTGTCTTCTATTTTGAACTCAGAAAAGTCTTTATGTAATATAGTAAAGCCAATCACCTTTGGTTGTTCCATTCGTCTTTCCCTTTTCACCACTCTTCGAATTGACTCAAAGTAGCCTAAGCTGAATTTTGGAGGTCATCAAAGCCTAAAAATACGATTATGTTACGAAGAAAACAGTTTTTAAATACCTGTATCATATGTCATGGTAAAGTTTTGAGTGAAACATTTCGAATTTCCACATTCAATTGTAGTGGTGGGTTCAATCGCCAAGTTCTGGTATATCTGACATGCAGTGTTGAATGCAATTCCGTGCTTCCCGCATGTAATCTTTTGGAAAACACTACACGATATGCCATGAGCTGTACAATGATAATGTCAACTTTTACTACTTACTGTATTAGGGAAATAGTTATTATACATTTTCAACAATACATTTCCAACGGATAAAGTTACGTGGCAGAAGTGTTCTTTTTCATTAAGTAAGATGTATGAACAGGTTTAGCCACTAAATTCCCAGGAATGTTAAGTTAGTTAAATACATCCGAGCCATTTATCCCCAGTCTTCATGGCGCAAACAGATGAGATCACATGCTCCTTCCCCCTCCCCCTTCACCCCCTGAACGGGACGCCAGTCCATCGCAGGTTAATTTTCTTCGATGCTGGTACTCATCGTACAGCTGATTAGACTGAAGCAAGTAGAGTAAAGTGTCTCACTCGAGGATACAATGCAGCGCTCGCTGCGGTATTCGAGCCCGGTACCTTTCGCATATGAGCAAGACTTCTTAACCAATGAGCCACTGAACCTCAAATTCCCAAGAAAAAACCCTTAGATATTAGAAAACAATGCTGCTAAAATTGGTTACAACTTAACAATAAATGAATGGGCATACGTGTATTCCTTCTTTGTTTTTTAAAGGAAAGGTATCGTCCAATAAACAAATTTAAAGTGAACGTGGCCGTCCTGGTAACGTCACTTCCGGCTTTCAATTTTCCTTATTGATCGCGAAAAAATCTGCGATGATATCGATCTCACATCCATCGGACCGAACATAGTTGCCTTCATGTGTTATCGATAGAATAATTAAATTGAAAACAAAAAGTGACGCTACCGGCACGGTGGCGTTCACTTTTGAATTTATTCATGGGTCAGTGCCTTTCCTTCAATCATGTTCAATTGCTTGACGGAGGTGGTTCTGACAAAATTTCATCATACATCACAAATCCTCCAACTCTAGCATCTATTACCCGAAACCAAGTATGTTTTTTTCTTCAAAATTTAACGGATGTTCTATGCAGCTTAAAACTGTTAAGCTGTGTATCATATTTGAAATCGTTAACGCTTTTTTTCGTTTCCAATGCGTGTAGAATCTTACACATCTATTTGAATTTCGTCTTCGAGATGCAGTGCTTAGGGAGTCTTAAGCGAGTGTGGTTCGATTTCCGTCGCAAGTGCTGCATTGTGCCTATGACAAGATACTTTACACTGCTTGCTTCACTCCACTCAACTGTAAAATGAGTACCAACATTGTTGGGGAGTTAACTTGCGATGGACTTATTGCATCAAAGGATTGGTTGAGGGGTCAATCATGTTTATCTTATATGAAAGAGGACTTTAAAAGAAACAAAATGGTGGAGAAAGCATTCAAACATCTTAATCCGTGAAGGAGATATCTAAGTATAAAATTTGGTATCATTTGTGTAGAAATGACTGAAATCAGACTAGTTGTGATGTCATAACCTCAGATTCCTCAAAGTCTTTATATATTCTATCATATTTTGTCCTGCAATTTTGTGGTATATGTCAAAAAGTAAAAAAATGAATGAATCTAGGAAGGGTATTTATAATATACCACCTGAAGAAAGTTTCAATAAAAAATAATTTAAATAGTGAAAACATCAAATAAACTTTCTTTAAAATACATAAGATTTTTGTTTGCTTTCTTCGCTAGTTTGTATCATTTGAAGTCCTCTTTCATATGAGATGGACATGCTTGACCACTAAACCAATCCTTTAAATTCATTCTTAGAATCTGAGTAATCCTTGACCTTAATGGAAAGGTATTGTCCCATGAATACATTAAAAAGGGAGCGCCGCCGTGCTGATAACGTCACTTCCGGTTCCCAGTTTTCCTAATTGATTGCGAGATATCTATGATGTTATCGATAACACATGTAAACCCCTACGTTCGGTCTGGCAGATGTGTGATCGATAACATCGCAGGTTTCTCGCAATCAAAATGTCAAAAAGGAACATTGAAAAGCAGAAGTAACGTTATCATCACGGCGGCGTTCAGTTAGGAATATATTTTTAGGACGATACCTTTCCTTTAAAGTTTTGCCTAAAGTGCTTGCCAGTTGTGCAAGAACTCACCTACTCCAATGGATATAGCAAACAACAGCATATATTTCATTAGTTCCATTTTGAGCAACCTGTAAAGACAAAAAAGATATCGACATCGGTGAATTGTCAGAGGATAGATTAAATCTAAATGGAATTGACAAACATGCCACGTATGTTTGTTGGGTGTGCATATTCCTAAATTATTATGTTAGTCGAGTATTGCCAGGTCTCTTAGTAATACTAAAATAATATTTTGATAATTGTAATTGCATAGTTACAATAAATAAAGTTTCGATGAAATTATCATTTTCCATATCTCCACCCCACTTAAGCTGTTAAAGTGAAATAGCGCATTAGATATCCAAATATTTTAGTAAACATATTTTCGCTCAAGTCTAGCTTCCCAATCATGTTATGTAAGTCAATCTGATACTGAACGCCAATTGGGCTAGACTATATTAATCGCAAATTACACAAGATTTAAATGCAGTCACTTCGAGACTTGTACAGTGCTCGATCACACAATTGTCATTTGCCTCAAACTTATTCCAATTGCATGAACTTTTTTATTATCATATTGATATTTCTATGGTCAAACTTGTGTGTACCGATAGAGTATGATTAAAGAAACACATTAATGAAATTTTTATTTCTAAAGGGCTCACTTATTCAAGTTTAAGAAAACTTGAGAGAATTGTGTACAACCACTGTATATATATATATATATATATATATATATATATATATATATATATATATATATATATATATATATATATATATATATATATATATATATATATATATATATATATATATATATATATATATATATATATATATATATATATATATATATATATATATATATATATATATATATATATATATATATATATATATATATATATATATATATATATATATATATATATATATATATATATTATATATATATATATATATATATATATATATATATATATATATATATATATATATATATATATATATATATATATATATATATATATATATACTGGTAGTAGGTCAAGTGTGACATCGCATCGATCAAAATCTTGTTGTATCAAAGGTTTTTTTCTTCTTTTGTTTTCTTTAAAAATATTATTGGGTTACATGGACAGATGATTAATGCGTGTTTATACCAGGGATTTGTTCAAATCCCTATTCATACAAACTTTCAAGTTTATTGGATGTAGAATAACATTGTAAACCAGAAACTGCTTTAGTTGAAATGGAATCAGAAAACCAAATGTTTTGTGGTTCCGATGCATTCTTTCATTGTTGCTTGATTTTCAAGTTATAAACTAAGTGGCATTGCATAACATGAACTATGCTAATAACATATCTTCATAAGCCATGTCCACCATGCATATCAATAGAATATAACCGATTTCATGTATGTCTATGTAAATATTTGTGCTCTTATAGAGGTTATTTGGTAATCCTTTAAATTCCATTAGAGCTTGCACAAAACTAGCCTGCATAATTACTGTACACTTGCGACAATGGATGGAAACATGTACACTCAGGCAAAGATAACGAGCAAGGTGATTAACAGATAGTTTTCCATGCTGGTGCACTCAAAAGGGGAACTTGTGCACTCTAATGTAAACTCATTTGTATGTGTACCTAATATGACATGAATTCAGTGTATCGTTCTTGAGATATCGTGCTTACAAGCCTGCTGTCACAAACAAACACCCCCCTCCCCTTCCCCCGCACACACACATACACGTACCCATACATCACACGCCAGCATTACTACATAAGCTCCTTATGCTATTAGCATAAATAGGTCGTTAAATACCTTTTGTTTCAGTTATTCATACAGTGTAGAGGGTGCGTGACTTAAAATGGAAGCACAAAGATTTTAACTGTGGACGGTGGAATCTAACCGACAAACCGCCTATCAGGTACATTATCTTGTGTGTCGGAATCCAATCGAATAAACGTAGACGTATTATTAAGTGCATTAGGGAGCCAGTCAATGCACAAAACCACATCATGACAACACTTATACATAGTGAATACGCATGATACAATCAGAGACTAACCAATAGTGGACTAACTTTAGAATGTCAAAATAAATTAAGAGCACCATCAAAATGATGAGAAATGATGAGATTGACAATTAAGGTTATGCAGTTAGTTGCTACAAACAAGGACAGTCCGCGTTTGTAGGTGTGTCATGTTGTGTACATCTCCTTTATTTCCCAACCGCTGTTTTTGGCCAATTTAGGCGGTTCAGTAAAACAAACAACTGTCCAACATTGACCTTTAATGTCACTCATGCACAGTAAATATAAATATTGAGTGGATAAATTGTTTACAGAACTAATTAATCTCTGAACAATAAGTGCAGCTGGTATAAAAATGTGTTTTCATAGCAAGGATATAAGTGGGGATTTCTGCATGATTCTTGAGCAGATGTACACGATATGGTCCTTAATTGACAGGTATGTATGCAGACGAACGTCCACGGTTGGCGCCATGATGAGTCAGCGCACATAACATTTGAATACAATACCTTATCACCATTTAATATGCAGCAATAGGGTAACAAGATTTGGTATCAAGGTTTAGTATACAAGCCACCAACTCAACAACTAAGAGACTAAGCGTCTTTCCAAATTGCGTTCTTTTATTTTAACCACGCCTTGATTTTCTTGCATAATTTGGATGTCTTCAACATGATCTTGTTCTCCGAAATATTCCTTCATTTTCTTCAGAGCTTTGATTTTCTGATTGTTTGCTGTATCCCCATCGTCTCCATTGTGTTTTTAAAAGAATTAAAAATTATGTTTGATTCGTCCCTCCAATTTGTAGGTGATGGCTTACAGTTAAATTATCTTTGATTATCTGCTATAGGTCTCATGATATGGTAAAGGAATTTTCCTATATATTCCCGTGTATATCAACCATGTTCCGATCTTATTCTGTCTACGACTATTCAATTTCAATTATTTCATTAATCAATACTCAGAATTGAACATTCAATAATTGTATCAGTGTAGTATGCAGCGTGATGTGATACTTGCAGATCCAAGACAAGTCATCAGTGTAGTATACAGCGTGATGTGATACTTGCAGATCCAAGACAAGTCATCAGTGTAGTATACAGCGTGATGTGATACTTGCAGATCCAAGACAAGTCATCAGTGTAGTATACAGCGTGATGTGATACTTGCAGATCCAAGACAAGTCATCAGTGTAGTATACAGCGTGATGTGATACTTGCAGATCCAAGACAAGTCATCAGTGTAGTATGCAGCGTGATGTGATACTTGCAGATCCAAGACAAGTCATCAGT
This sequence comes from Chiridota heheva, assembly GCA_020152595.1. Lineage (NCBI taxonomy): Eukaryota > Metazoa > Echinodermata > Holothuroidea > Apodida > Chiridotidae > Chiridota > Chiridota heheva. The sequence goes on from JAIGNY010001301.1 coordinate 73,340, forward strand.
GTAGTATACAGCGTGATGTGATACTTGCAGATCCAAGACAAGTCATCAGTGTAGTATACAGCGTGATGTGATACTTGCAGATTCAAGACAAGTCATCAGTGTAGTATACAGCGTGATGTGATACTTGCAGATCCAAGACAAGTCATCAGTGTAGTATACAGCGTGATGTGATACTTGCAGATCCAATACAAGTCATCAGTGTAGTATACAGCGTGATGTGATACTTGCAGATCCAAGACAAGTCATCAGTGTAGTATACAGCGTGATGTGATACTTGCAGATCCAAGACAAGTCATCAGTGTAGTATACAGCGTGATGTGATACTTGCAGATCCAAGACAAGTCATCAGTGTAGTATACAGCGTGATGTGATACTTGCAGATCCAAGACAAGTCATCAGTGTAGTATGCAGCGTGATGTGATACTTGCAGATCCAAGACAAGTCATCAGTGTAGTATGCAGCGTGATGTGATACTTGCAGATCCAAGACAAGTCATCAGTGTAGTATACAGCGTGATGTGATACTTGCAGATCCAAGACAAGTAATCAGTGTAGTATGCAGCGTGATGTGATACTTGCAGATCCAAGACAAGTCATCAGTGTAGTATGCAGCGTGATGTGATACTTGCAGATCCAAGACAAGTCATCAGTGTAGTAGCAGCGTGATTTGATACTTGCAGATCCAAGACAAGTCATCAGTGTAGTATGCAGCGTGATGTGATACTTGCAGATCCAAGACAAGTCATCAGTGTAGTATGCAGCGTGATGTGATACTTGCAGATCCAAGACAAGTCATCAGTGTAGTATGCAGCGTGATGTGATACTTGCAGATCCAAGACAAGTCATCAGTGTAGTATGCAGCGTGATGTGATACTTGCAGATCCAAGACAAGTCATCAGTGTAGTATGCAGCGTGATGTGATACTTGCAGATCCAAGACAAGTCATCAGTGTAGTATACAGCGTGATGTGATACTTGCAGATCCAAGACATGTCATCAGTGTAGTATACAGCGTGATGTGATACTTGCAGATCCAAGACAAGTCATCAGTGTAGTATACAGCGTGATGTGATACTTGCAGATCCAAGACAAGTCATCAGTGTAGTATACAGCGTGATGTGATACTTGCAGATCCAAGACAAGTCATCAGTGTAGTATGCAGCGTGATGTGATACTTGCAGATCCAAGACAAGTCATCAGTGTAGTATGCAGCGTGATGTGATACTTGCAGATCCAAGACAAGACATCAGTGTAGTATGCAGCGTGATGTGATACTTGCACATCCAAGACAAGTCATCAGTGTAGTATGCAGCGTGATGTGATACTTGCACATCCAAGACAAGTCATCAGTGTAGTATGCAGCGTGATGTGATACTTGCAGATCCAAGACAAGTCATCAGTGTAGTATACAGCGTGATGTGATACTTGCAGATTCAAGACAAGTCATCAGTGTAGTATGCAGCGTGATGTGATACTTGCAGATCCAAGACAAGTCATCAGTGTAGTATACAGCGTGATGTGATACTTGCAGATCCAAGACAAGTCATCAGTGTAGTATGCAGCGTGATGTGATACTTGCAGATCCAAGACAAGTCATCAGTGTAGTATGCAGCGTGATGTGATACTTGCAGATCCAAGACAAGTCATCAGTGTAGTATGCAGCGTGATGTGATACTTGCACATCCAAGACAAGTCATCAGTGTAGTATGCAGCGTGATGTGATACTTGCACATCCAAGACAAGTCTTTTATCAGTTCGGCCCACGAGATTTTTGTTTTTATAACTCACAATATATCTTTTTAAATTCAAATCTCTCTGTAGAATTACATATGTAAAATAAGTTCGGGCCAAAGCTAGGAAAAATACATGTGACGTATATTAATTTCATTCGTCAACATGATGATACATTGTTTTCACCAGCACATATTTAATTTTTACTGCGGAATTTGATAGTAATTTTTGAAAATTCATATCAAAATTCTCTGACGAACTGATTCTAAAATTAAAGTCACTAGCAAAAACTCAAATTATATACACAAAAACAAACAAACATTTTCAAAGTCCAAAGATATTAATTTCAGTATCATATTCAACGTGCAACATTATTCAAACTATAAAATTTTAGTATAATATAATTTGAAAGGGAAAAGGTGTAACGGCTGCTCTTATTGGCTACAGTTTAAATTATGATCACTGCGCATATCTCGATTTCCAAATCAGGAGATCTCGCGATCAGGAGCGTTGATCGGTCTGTTTATGCATTTTCTCAACCAGGTTTGGAGATTCCGATGCACAATGGAATTAAGTTTTAATTATTTGTACTCAATTACTTGACACCAAATTGTATTACAGAATGGGCTTTTATAACAAAAAAAGGATACACTTGAGAAATACTTGCATAACAACACAAACAAGCTGTGTTTGGCAAAACAATTGTCAGTCATTCCCACATGCATATTAAAAATGCAAAATGTTATACCATAGCATGTGGTTGGTAAAGTATAAATATTTAAAGAGTTCTAAATTAAGCCCCGAATATTTATCAATATGCTTGATCTAGGATGTGTAGAACAAGTGGGATAGGTGATGATATTTCATTTTCATTGATGAGGATATAATTTAAGGGAATATTAATAACGCGGATGATATGAATAGTAATAGTATTAGTAATATATGAATAGTAATAGTAATAGTAACCAGTAAGGGAGAATCCTGGACTTTTGGTGTAATGATAAATACATCAAAATTTGGAGCTTCTTATTCATTAAGATCCATGGTCGCCGCCATTTTAACTATAGTGATAACGTTAAGTCAATGGGGATTTTGAATGAGAACGCGGAAAAACCGATATCATTAGATTTGACCGCGGAGTTTTCAATTTCATCGTGGAACTTCGCGATAAAATATCAAAAGACTTCCGTTGACAGGTCGTTAACCTTCTTGAACAGCTTTTTCGACACAGGATTATATGTTGACATAGTCATCGCTGATACCGTATACATGCATCATACGTTACAGTACACAAATACTATCGTTCTCTTAGTAAAAATCCCATTAATAAATCGTTATCACAAGTTAAAATGGCGGCCTCCATGGATCTTAATGAATACAAAGCTTCAAGTTTTGGTGTATTTTCTTATTACACCAAAAGTCCAGGATTCTACCTGACTAGGCCTATAGTAATAGTAATATATGAATAGTAATCTTAAATACAAATTATGGAAACAGTTCCAATATCGCTCGTAAAAAACAAATGAGCAGTCTTGGTTGATAACGCTTGCAAAATATATGAAGAGAAAGTTACTACAACACTCAAAACTTACAAGAAATACAAATCTTCACATTTTAGAGAAGTGTATTTTTTGTTAAGAAATAGTTACTATGATAGAATCAGAAGGGAGAAAATAGCGTACTATAATACTAAAACACATGAACTGTTGGAAGCAATGAAACTGAAAGAGAACAAAAATATTGGGGGCTTTTCTTGGGGCTTTTTTTTTAAAGAGAAGGTCTCTACACCAAGTACGTTGATCTCCCCCTGCAGCTTGCCAAGTGGTATTATTACTTCAAAGAACATTTAATGGCTGAGGACAATATGTATGATCATGAAATTCATGATAACAATGAAATAATTCCTTGCGACATATTAAATGTTGATATACATTATGATGAAGTCATTAAAGCAATTACGAGCCTTGAATATGGCAATGAAGGAAAAATTGATGGAATTACATATCATACATTATTAAAAAATGTCCCAATTTCTTTATAAATATTTTAAGCAAGCTACTTAACAGATGCTTCATTTCTGGCATATTTCCCGGGCAATTGCGAGTTGGCATGATAAGACCAGTTTACAAAAAAGGTAAAAAGACATGTAATTACAGATCAATGGCATAAGCTGAGTAAAGCGTTTACACAAATTAAAGTGCTTATTTTGCTGATTAGTTTATTGAATATGACGTCATTTGCCCTGAACGTTTCCTAAATAGGTTACTACAAATATACAAGGATGTCAATGCAAGGGTGAAAAATGATGATGGCCTTACAAGTGATTCTCCTTGCGCTAGTTATATAGGTGTCAGACAGGGTGACTGTCACACCTATGTTATTCTCCTTATACATTAACCTATATAAAAGCTGTTCCCAACTTATAACATATTTCATTTGATTAATTTGAAGATTTAAAATACTTAATTTGTTTTTTACATTTTTTGCTTAATTTTGCATCTGACGCTCACGATGTTTTTGTGTTGGTTATTGTGTGGCTAGTATAGAACCACTTAACATATATGTATATGGCGGTTCTAATAGCGCACTGTACGCAACCTCAAGCATGGGCGCTTATAAGGAAGTAACTTCGGGCCTAACTTGCAATTCCTAAAAAGTGGTGCAATTTTATTTTCGGAAAATCCCTGAACGCTTATTACGTCGCATACAGTATTGTATGTGTAAACAGTGAACAAAAGTAAAGTAATGGTCTTTAGAAAAGGTGGTGTGAGTGTTTACAATAAGTTTCATAAAATACATTTTATGTTTACCATTCAACTCAGACAATGTCGTCGATCCCTCTTGGTAAACTTTGAACTCCATGATCCCTTATGTACTTTACCGTGATTAAACAAATCATCTATTGGCTGCAGTTATTCATGCATGACAGGACTTCTACACCAGTAGTACCCGCCACCAATACCATTGATTCATGGGGTTTTCCTAGTCTTTTGGCCTTGGTCACGCATGGTTTAACCAGGGTCGGAGATATAGATCGTCAAAACTGGTGCTACGATATTCATGAAATGGACAGACTCGAAATCTATGAAATACTTTAAAAAAGAAGCTACTTTGAAGCATATGACATGGCATTAAATAAGTAATGTAATAGAAGGTTAGTAGCTAGAATTCGTTGTGGAGCTCTCAAGGTGAAGGTCCACACAGTACAGGTAGATACAATAACATTATTTACAACGGATGTCATAGTAATGAAATGAATGACAATGAATACCACTTTTTGTTAATTTGCTGATTCTTTCAGATATTAGATCAAAAAACATACCAAGTTACTATAAAAGTAACCCATAAGCATGTTACAACCTACTATATAATAAATCTCAAAATACCTTTTTATTCCTTTGAAAATGGCTTAAACATGCCCTTACAGCCAAAAATGACTCTCCCTTAAAATGTTGTGTTCGTTACGCTAAGTACATTGTTTGACATGCTTCATTATCATTAAATCTTGTACCTTATGTATATATATATATATATATATATATATATATATATATATATATATATATATATATATATATATATATATATATATATATATATATATATATATATATATATATATATATATATATATATATATATATATATATATATATATATATATATATATATATATATATATATATATATATATATATATATATATATATATATATATATATATATATATATATATATATATATATATATATATATATATATATATATATATATATATATATATATATATATATATATATATATATATATATATATATATATATATATATATATATATATATATATATATATATATATATATATATATATATATATATATATATATATATATATATATATATATATATATATATATATATATATATATATATATATATATATATATATATATATATATATATATATATATATATATATATATATATATATATATATATATATATATATATATATATATATATATATATATATATATATATATATATATATATATATATATATATATATATATATATATATATATATATATATATATATATATATATATATATATATATATATATATATATATATATATATATATATATATATATATATATATATATATATATATATATATATATATATATATATATATATATATATATATATATATATATATATATATATATATATATATATATATATATATATATATATATATATATATATATATATATATATATATATATATATATATATATATATATATATATATATATATATATATATATATATATATATATATATATATATATATATATATATATATATATATATATATATATATATATATATATATATATATATATATATATATATATATAAATATAAATATATATATATATATATATATATATATATATATATGTATATATATATATATATATAATTAGCTGCCAACAATTCTGAATTCTTTGTTATATGATGTATATGGGTCAAGGACCTAGGTTACAAAATAAACTTTGATTTGATTATATTTAAAAGTAAAATTGGCTTCTTGCGGTGCATTAAATCATTATTTTGTACCTTTGATAAATTAGCAGTTTTTTCAATGTCATTGTGAGTACACTTTTCGTGTTTTGCTCACTAGTTTGACCGGGTATCTCTCTTATTTGTTGTCATAAGTAGTAGGTAAAAGGCAGACTCCCAAACTTTACGGCTCTAGCCGATAAAAAAAGTTGTATAATCTTTGATTAAGTTCGTTTAAATTCCCATAGGCTCTAGCCGATAAGTTTAGAAATCTATACTTTCCCTTATCGACGCCCGAAGATAGATCGATTACGACAAATCCATAGAGTTTTTTTTTCACGCAATTTTACATAATTCTTTAAATTCGTCTTTTTGCATATCGTGACTTACGTGATCGACGTATGTGATTTAGGTCTTATTATTTTGCGGAAAAAGACATATAAATTCGTATTTTCCCTTAACGTTTGTCTAGGAAGTTTAAAATAATTTTGACAAAGATAAAAAGAATCCACGTTACTATGTCTACCTCGCGTGTAGTACGATGCGCACTTATTTTGTTTTTCCAATAATAGATCATCGAATATCATCAAGTTATTGGCCAAAGAACTTAAATCTCTAGGATCCGGCACGTCTTCGGCAGAGTCGTAAAAAATACATTCTGTCTGATTTTGTATTGGATTGTTTCCCCATTTCTTCTATAATCGATTTTATAGGATATTTTGATTTAAAGATACGCTCGCTAGAGTTGAGTAAATTCATTAAAGATTCTTTCGATATATCTTTTCTTCTATTTCAATTTCAAGAATTTGGTATTCGGATTGAAATAAACTTTTTCCAAATACGAAAGTTTATCGTTAATCTAACCAAGCTTTAAAAGATTTAATAATAAAGTCGTTTTTCCACATCCACTTTTTCCAACTATCAATCCCCTGATACTTTTCGGTAAAAGAGGGCGATTATGTCGTTTTACATTCAACACGTTTTACGATAAAAAAATTATATCCATTTTATTTTTATAATACCAATATCGATATTTTAACAGCCCTAGCATGGTAGTGGCATGTCCAGGATTAAATACCGATTCTATTTCATGTCCGAAAAGTCGATAACTTATATAACTAAATAAGTGCATTATTCGTAAGGAAAACGTTATCAGCGTCGGCATAAGCGGTGCCGTTTTCACTAATTTACCTTCGATGATTAAATAGCTCCCGCTAGGATGTATAGATATATCTTGAGTTTCTATATTAATTTCTATTCTTACGGAAGATATGGAAATCCATCGATATTTGACACCGGTAAATTAACTAACGCTCACGTTATGCTAAACTCCTACTATTAATTATAACCAAAATGTTATAATCATCAATTCAGCGTGGCTTATGGTAATGCCGCCTCATTTAGATATAAATTTTACCACATGGATGATTTAATTAGTAATTATAATATTACCCCCGCAGATTATAAAGATCTTTATCCTTTATGCGTATTTGATGTGAGTAAACAGAGCGAACGTATGAAAAACACGACCACCTAAATCCAAGTTAAGGCCCAATTTAGCGCGAATGTACCGGATAATACTTCGGCTTACGCAGTCGTAATATCCGATAAATTTATCTACATGCAGTCGGACGGAAATAAAATAAACGTGGTTTATTAATTTAAAGATTTATAAAAGTATTTAAACATTTTTTTTTTTTTTATTATAAATAAACGATGATTTCCGAACAATATAGCGTCGCAGAATTACAAAATATAGCTAGAAATAATAAACTAAAAGGTTTTTCTACTTATGAGAAACAAATTGAACTAATGAAATTATTAAGTGAAAAAAATATTTTACCGGAAGTAAAGAATGTTAGCAAAAGACTTTGTCGTCTACGAAATAAATCGTATAATCCAAAAGAAGTATCTGTAAAATATGTAGAAAGTGGAAATATCGAAGTTTTTCCGTCCATTCATAGAGCATCGATATATTTACAAGTAAATCCAAATATTATTAGACATTGGAATAGCAGAATTTATATATAAAATACGATATAAAATTGAATAAAAATTTCAAAAACCCACAATAAGAAACGAGTTATGTTTCTTATTGTGTTTTTTTTTTTTAATTCTCAAATTTCCCACCTACATATCCAAGAATTATCGAACCATTAGATAATTCTTGGATATGTCGGCTGGAAAGCTTGACGAGAATTGGGAAGGATTAATGAATGGTTGGTGCGGTGAAATAGACGGGAGATGCGTGGTTGATGAGGAAAAATCGAATGGTTGATGAGGCGTTGGGCGGGTGATGAGAACCTAGGATTTATAGAATTTAATCAAAGATTATCTCACTTTTTTTATCGCCTAGAGCCTATGAGAATTTAATAAAATTTAATCAAAGATTATACAACTTGTTTTATCGGCTAGAGCCTATGAGAATTTAATCAAAGATTATACAACTTTTTTTATCGGCTAGAGCCGTAAAGTTTGGGAGGCCGCCTTTTACCTACTACTGTCATAAGCTTTTAAATTGCGTAAAGAACGATAAAACTCATTTGTAACGCTTAAAGGAACGAATCTAGCAATGATCTATTTTTATTATGAATTGGGTGTCATTAACCTATTAACTCAGACACTCTCAAGACTTTCATGATGATTGTATAATGGTATATAAATGCATGAGCTATCTTTGTAACCACTTTAGCCATTTCGAATCAGCTGTTTGGTCGA
>JAIGNY010001302.1:0-22500 GCA_020152595.1 Chiridota heheva
AATTCTTATCGACTCAGTCGGGAATCTGACCTCTCCTGAGACCGTTAATGAGTAATTTTCATTTTGCGGACGCCGTGACCTAAGAAGCACCTCCGGTTTTGTAAAAGGGACGGCTTACGATCTAAAATCTGTCACTCATTTTTGCAAATGAGGTTGGGAGTTTTTAAATTCATGCAAGAAACCCCAAATTTGAACAAATTGTTCCTATATTTAGGAACTATTATCTGACGTATAACTTAGAAGCCCCGCCTGCTTGTCGATCAATTTTCTCGTGGATTTCCGAACTTGGAATTGTAAGCTCAAGAATTTGGCTGAAACCAAACAGGTAATTTTCTATTTAAAACTTTGGCGTATTATGATTCGGGTGATCAATTAAATATTTTTGTCGTGTAATAAAGGGTTTGAAATTACACATATATTAAATTCATCCATCTTCATGAATAAGAAAGTACTTAACTTGAAGTCTGATCTCGACCGTGATTTTACTTGAGATAAAACCCTAAATAAAGCCTAATGTTATCGTTAACGTTAAACGGTAATGGTAGGCTGTTAGGCCTACAAGATTTTGTCAATGACTTATCTAAGTTACTGTGCACTGTTTGCAGTAGGTCCTCTGTGACTTCAGAGTATTTTGCACCGATTATGGAAGTTGTAAACACTTCAGAAACAATACTCGGCAAGGTCCCTATCAATTTGAAGCTTATACTAGTCCAAGACCAACCCTGATAAATCATTAATTGGATTATTTTAAATTTAGGCCGGCCTATAAGGCTATATATTTTTTATCTATTTATGCAGCTTACAATTGTATAGGCCTATCATAAATGTCATAAATGTATGATACTAATTACTATGGAGCTGGGCAGCCGTGACAAAAAATATGAACTAGGCCCTAGGCATACCCTAACCTAACCCACACAATTTTCATGGCTGGCTTGAGTCACCGATAGTCCTACTCATTAATAATACTGGAAAGTTTGTTTCCTCATTCATGCCAAAGATTTACGCCAGGAACTTCTGAATGTTTTTATTTACGCCACACCAGATATTCTAGCTTAATGTACTTTATTGCTTTTGTCAACTTTTAAAGCCCAATTACGCTAAAGCATTTAGAAACTGCCCATGCATGCTCCACGCAGAAGATCTTCGGCATAATGCACTTGTCAATTGTATGACTCACCCCACTACCCCCGGCATGGGTGAGTCAAAGGTGGGTCACTGCATTCCAAATTTTGTCCCACGTGTGCGTCACTGCGAAGGTTTGGTCAGTCATATATGTGACTCTGGGGTGCGTCATGGTCAGTCATCTTTCCACTGATGTGAGTCACTTAAATGACTAAGGGGTGGGTCACTCACGGTAAGTCATTAGTCAACACCTAACACAGTATGTGCGTAATTTTCCATCGTATGTCCGTCATTTTTTTGACTGTCATGTGCATCAATTGTGCGTCAGTTTTTTGACTGTGGTGTGGGTCATTTATATATGTACGTCTTTGTCAGTCACCGAAGTGACTAAGGGGTGCGTCAAATCCACGTTTTGCATAGGCAAAAATGGTCAATGACGCACCCTGTCTGGGAGTAGTGGGGTGGGTCATACAATTGACAAGTGCATAACCTACAGTACATGTTTTTTAAAATGGGCTCGAGAATACTGTGTGGTTATTCGCAGGACTGCCCTGTGAATAAAATCACTCTTACTGCAAATAAATCACTCCGGCTCGCAAATAAATCACCGTGACTGCGAATGAATCACTCCGACTGCGAATAAATCACTCTGACTGTCAGACTGTGAATAAATCAATCCGAGTTGGAGTATTAAAGGGCCCACTGAAGTGAACATGGGATAGGCATGTGTCCTTTTTATAATTATATGTGTAATAATTTAAATCATAATTTTCAACAAATGGTGATATAGGAAATATGTCCACTCAAACATCTGGCATAAACTCAAAATGTAAAGGACACATAACTACTCAAAAGTATCTAGCACTTTTCAATTATTGGTTCATTTAAAGTTCAAACAACGTCCTTAAATAAGAAAGTTCATTTCTAAAAAAAGCATATTTAAATATAAAAAAAATGCTGTGATACTTTAACAATTTATTTTTGTTTGTTTAGGAAAGAAATATAGCAGTAATTATTCAATATCATGACAGCCCTAGCCTATTTTATGTTTATGAGACATTTGCTGTATTATTCATACAATAAATCTTTTCATTCACAGGTTGCTCGATACAGGTGTGGTCAATCTTGCTTCATATTTAACATATAAGTAGGCGATTTCATGCCAAAAAGATCAAAATGAATATCTTGTGTCTCTTGTGAAAAGCCTACTATATAATTAAAAAAAAAACCTTTCTGTTGTTCTTAATTCTTACAAGTTGTATGAACATATCCATCCATTTTGTTTTAGAATTGTCTAAAAATGTATTTGAATATAGAATACAAACACTGTATGTTAGATATGAAGTTCTGAAGACAGCTTTCGCCTCTGTCACTATGAAAAAAAACTCTCAAATTGGTTTGTATAGTATAAGGTTTGTATGTATCACACGCTTTCTAAGTTCTAAATTTAACTTGAACTTTTCAAACACTATCCTGAACCGCCTTCATAGCACTAAAACATGCTTCTACCTCAACATCTACGACTCTTCACTTTCTTCTTAATCCCAAGCCACTCCACTTTTAAAGGAAATAATATTTAACATTCCTTTCATAGATTGTAGAAAAACTTCTAGAAACAGCTTGGTGCAACCAAAAAAAATCCATTCAAAATTGATAGTTTAAATAATGATATGAAAATAGGGAATTGTTTTATAAAACACCTTGAATTTTAGCTCTGTGATTCATATAAACATTTCCACTCAAATTCTTTGCTACTTTCTTTTTTACTAAATACATTGTTTTTGCTTTAAATGGCATTTTTGTGGATGCATGATTGCAGGTAAAGAGTGATATGTAGGTAATTGCCAACATAACTCATAAATCAAGTTTTTTTCACCACTTTCAATCTGTTTTTCTACTCTACCATAAAAAAAAAATGAAATTCTATGAGATCATTTCCTTAACCCCATTCCCTTAAAGCACCCTTTATTCATCAAGGATCATACCTCTTAAACTCACTCCTTTTCCATCATCATCGTCATCCTCCTTCTTTCCCTCCCATGCGTTGGTGAGTATTATGAGCCATTTCAATCAGTTAAGCTTGGCTCAGCCTTCCTTTTGTATCCCCAAAGTATATTGAATGTAAAAAGGAGGTCTATTGAAGACCAGCTTTTATTTTATCATGTCTTGATACATAGAGGACATATGCAAATTACTTGCTCTTGTCAGACAAGTGAAGCACATGCCTGGCCCCTATGAACCTAATTTACCAAAGCGTTGATGTTATATTCCAATTTTTAGGTAACCCATGAGGGTCATGACTCACTTTCATGCAAGATCTTCACATTACATGTATGACTCATGTACTAATTACACCAGAGTTGTATCAAGTCTCCATTCGGGTCCCAATTTACAAAACTGAGTGAGCAACTCCAGTTACAAAATCAGTTACTCGTTTACAACTCTTGAATAACACCCACTTATCCGTATTCTAAATCTCATTAAATATGCATCCTGCATCACAGTTTATTAAGCACATCACACTGACTGTTTAAGTGCTGTTTATCACATATAAACTAACAAACAAGCAACTTCACTAACATTCAAAGATTGAACATTTACAAAAATGAATGCTGCTTATTGTGCAATAGAGCTTGGCATAAACGAGTGGATGGTGGTTTGCAATGGAAATCTTGAAGTAACAGTAAATAAACATCTCATGTGTGGAAACATGAATAAAGTGTTTTATATTCTGTACAATACATGCAGTATTTGTTGATATGGTTTGGAATAACTATTTTGTTCAATTATTTTTCTTCACATAAGATAAAGAGTGAATTGGGAGCCTAAAAACTTTTGTCTGGTTCTATTACACATTCCATATGTAATTATGCTTGCCTGCATGCGCTTTTAGCTTGCCTATTTTTCTCATTATTATTTTGTGAGTCAAACTGTGCAACTCAATTTTATTACAACTAAACTAGATCAATTTTCTATGGCAGATAGTGTTTTATTGTGAACATAAGTGTCAAATTTGGAAAGAGGATATGCTTTAGTAATTTTTTTTTGTGTGATTTTTAATTAAAATTTTATTGTAAGGGTGAAATGGTATTAGAAGTTTAATTTTGCCATGAACTTTCCTCTTGTTTGGTGCAATTAAAATAAACATAATATATGACGTAATTACTTTAAACAGAAAATGTTTACAACAATGACAATACTTTGACAAGAAATTATTCCATCGTTAAGTGTTCTCGTGCATGCTTCAAATTGGCTGTTGTAGCAAATGTGGTACATTCCACTTTAAACATATGTGCCAAAGGATTTATTCAATATTGATTGATTAAAATGTATTCTAGTATGCTGATCAATATATATTTATTGCATTCTTATTGAAAGATCTTTGGAAGATGATTTTTTCTCCTGAATATTCTAAATATTCCTGAATATACAAACAAACAAACATTCCAAGAACTATTCAATCACAATGATTTGATCATCCTTTTGATGTCAAAGGAGTATCTTGCACATAGATGTGTGCAAAATTACATGAGAGTTTGATTTTATGTTTTTATTATTCATGAAGGATAGAGCTGTTAACAAATGTGTTTATATTTATTTGTAGATATTTTGAATTTCTTTTGTGTATTGTTATCCATCAAGTACATGTATATAAACTTACATGTTAACTTAAAATATTAAGTTTTGTTGCATACTCGCAACCCAATAATGTTGTTTGATTAGAGGCTAGAAGCTTTGTATTTAATGTCACCTTGCTGAAATTCAATGTGTATCAAATCAGGGATGTGTTTCAAATCAGGGCTGTTTTTCAAATCAGGGATGCATTTCAAACCAGGCATAGAGTTATGTGTAGAGTAGAAGCATATGCTTTTGTTTGCCATACTTGAAAATATGACGGTTGTCTTTCACTATATTTAATTTTGCTAATATTCACATTGTTTGTACCAAGTTGTTAAACTTTTGAAATAAGTTACCTGTGGGTATTTATACAATTTTTTTAATTTATATTTAAATCTTCCTTGAGAGAGTCACACCTTTATAAGATTTTTAACATGATCAATGTTAGATGTAAATATTTAGAAAGGCCCAGGCTTGTATGGGCACAGTTCATACATGTATATTGATAAATGTATTCAATATAAATGTTGTAAAAGAGGTAGAAGATTCCATCATGTACCTATTTTTGTGTATGCATTGAAGTTAGCATAGTTTCCTGTGTGTTTGTTGTATCTTTCCTTCATGCATGTTTATATTTTTATGTTCAAAGCAAATTTTCCTGTATCCACCAGGAAGGTATGAGGCTGTACATATATAAGTTTGTTTTAATGCATATATTTAAGTGCAGTTGTTTAAAAATATGATTTTACTTCATTTGAAACAAGCAAATGTTTTTTGTATATATTAAATTAGATGTTTAAGTGAAGAAAATTTTGAAAGGAAAAAAATTGTGTTTGTTCTTTTTTTTGTCTGTTACTTTGCACACTTCCTAGTTGTGAAGCTCAATTTGTTTGTATAAATCAGATTCAGAATAATCATCAGTGCAGATGCTGCAGAAACAATAGACTTGGAGGGTCGCCCAATTATTTGATATTGACCAAAGATGAAGATGGCAGTGCAAATTATCTCTTAACACCTGCATATGATGGTAGAGAATACAGTGGTTAAGGAGTAGGGCTCCTGGATTCCATTTCCAGCAGAGCATCTGTGATGGGTCCTTAGGCATGCCACCCTATCTTGGTTGTCTCTGCTCCACCCAAACTGTAATAATGGATGAGTGAATCTGTGATGGTTTTATGTACCATCCTACAGCCCACCATTGGCTCCTATCCTTTTGCATCATTTGAACCATGGAAAAAGCGTTGGATAATGTCACTGATGAAATTAACTTATGGCTTCCTTAGTCTTAGAGTGGTACCATCAAGAAAAAAGATTATGGAGTATTGTGTTCTAAGGATGCTTACTGAGTAGGCAGTACTCCCATCCCAAGTGAACATAAACCCCTTGACCTTAAACATTCATCATCGTTGATGTTATTAAAGGAATATTACAGTGAAATTTCATCTTATATATTTGATGGAGGACAATAAAAGAAACTTTGGTGAAAACCCCATCATGTCCATAATAATTCCTACAAGAAATAAGGACACACAAACTATTTTTCTTGCACATTGAAAAGTGACTGTTCTATGAAGTCTAAGCCACTCTTACAACTAAAGCTAGAAGTTGTCAAAAACCTTATTTATTTATTTGAATTTTGAGGTCCTAGTCTTTATATGATCTGAGAAAATTTCTGAAGATTTTTAAGGAATTATCAAAATATTTTTTTCCATTTAACATTTGAACATATAATTGTGCAAAATATAGGGTCAAATTTCAATAAGAGAAATCCACATTTGATTGCCAGTGGAGTGGAAGTGATGTGTGTGAGGCACTTCTACAAGATCAAGAATTGGATTTTGTGCTGTAATATTTGAACAAGCTAAATACATGGGGTTTTTACCAATCTGCTTCCTCTTTTGTCTATCACATATGTAAACATGACATTTGAGTGGAATATTCCTTTAATGCAGGGGTGGTGCCAGGATTTGGCCGACGGGGCGCTAGGCTCCTCGACGGGGGGTCTAAGTATACTAATTTTTCACCTATGTACTAAAACATTAAGACCTGTTCCCGACGAATGCCCCCAAAAATTTCCGACGGGTGGGCTACAGGTCCCGAGAGTGGAGGGATCAGGACCGCCGAGAGGATTGCTGACCCGAGGCTGGGCACGGGGAAAAATGAGCCACCGACGACGACGAGTGAACACACAATTACAATGACGGGGTCGTCGCCTGCGTATTCGGTTATGGTAGTAACAATGCTATCACGAAACGCTTAATACGACCCGGACGAGAACACAGGTACGACGTACGGACAGACATAACATCGACAACCAAGTCAATGTCCACGGCCTTTGATAACCCAATTGTGGTGCACTGGCGTGTCTACCCAACCCAGGGCCTTGTGGTCTGTAGACATGTATGATAACCGCTACACCACAGTCGGTAGACAGTGGGAAAATGAGTGTAAGCGGGTCCCTTTATATTGGATTTTAATGTTATATTTTTTGGGCTTCTAAATTGCTCCGGGCCCCAGTACATTTGTAACCCCTGCCCCCCCCCCCCCCCATCTCGGCGGCCTTGGGGAGATGCACCCTCGCCTGGCACCACCCCTGCTAATGTCAAGAAGTGGTAAGCGGGGTTTTTCATATTTGATATTAGTTTATTTTTCAATAAAAAAGGGGGCAGTGTCCATGACCTTCTTCTGGTCAGGCTGACATTGAGTGTATAGGTACATCCACAATGGTTGCTTGACCCCCCCTCCCCCTCCAATTAATTTTGTCGTCTCTTGGCCTTTTTTTTAAAATCCTGACTATACCCTAATGATTTTTTCTCAACTTTCATCATTAAACTAATTAATGAAATGATTTGATTTATGTACTTGTAATTTAATTTCTGCATTTTGTTCAAAATAGGCCATGCTCATCGACTTCCCCTAGAAAATCCATAATTGTACATTGTAGTGAGACTATGAATAAAGGTATGCAAATTCAGCACATGTACCATATTTGGCTCTACTACGTCATCTTTCTCATGCATATTTATTAATTCTCTGACGTTTTGACCTACAGGCTGACCCCAAACAAAATGGCCGCCGTTCGCCGTAAAATTGGAAATTAAACATCTGGTACAGGTCGTATTAGTAAATATCATATTGCAGATTCCCTGTTAATTTGTTTATATATGTAGAAATATCAAGTGTGGAAAAACTCATTTACTTTCACAAATGTGAAATACGACTTTGACTTAATTTTTGTCTAACGGAAGAACACATTGCTCAAGGAAATTGTATGGACTATCGCCGTTACGAAAAGAATTATTCGTTACCACGGCAAACTGATACAAATATGTTCCGATCAGGTTTACAATGAAACCTTAACCTATATTCTGTCTTAAATCCGAGGTTTATTTTGAAAAGGAAGTTTCGGAAATTAGCGATCAATTTTCAAGTCTGTGTTTAAGGTCACGAAGGTTCTAAATTCAAATTTTCGATTGCGCAATAATCGATGAAAATTCGAGAGGTCGCGAGGTCAGATTCCCGACTGGACTGGCTGACTGGATTATCATTAATTTTGAACCCAAACAATTTTTTGCAATTTGCACAAAATTTCTTCAATTTTGGACCACAAATATCAAATTTTGGACCACAAAATTTTCAAATTATTATCCGACACTGAAAATTTGTGGAAGAAAAAAAAAAACCTGATTGTAAATTAAAGGTATATCCAGGGAATTGAGATTTTTCCTCGGAAGAAAGAAAGCTATTTTTTAATCAGAACGGTTTCTAAATGTGAAAATACATTTATAATATTTATACTACGGTATGAAAAATTATTTCTTTAAGTCTTTTCATAGGATGACGGAGTAATTTAATTGCTATAATGTATGAAAAGGAGCAAAATATAAACTCTTTATGTATTTCTTTCATATTTGTTATATTATAATTCAGATATTAAGGATAATTAATGGTCAATTTTCAGCTAATTTTAAAGATGATGGTGCATTTTCACCACATGTTTTTGCGATGATAATCCTACCTGTCCATGTCCCTTTAAAATATCAACTATAGTAAATGTGTTTTGATAGATAATATCAGTAGGGTCTACACAAACTGGTCCTGTTGCACGACTCAAACATTAACGAAATAAACAATCTCAAACAAAACTCCGGGACAAAACTCAAAATTAAAGAGGGAGGCTCGTCTCATTCAAATACGGTAAAATTGGGAGTGCGATATTTTGACGTCACTTCCGGTTATGGACGCAAGATCCGATCCACTGTCTGTTTGTACATGGAGTTAGAAGAGAACTCCATGGTTTGTACAGCCAGACACTAGCATGTACGTTGTGTGTGCCGAGTCACATCACATTACGTTACTGTGACGAGAAACTTTTTTTTAATTTTTATCAATGCGTTTGTCAGAAAGCGAAAGTGAAATATTAGTATTATAATACTACAATAATAGTTACTAAATGAAAATTACTGAGAAAGAAAGAAGAAGATGAAAGAAAAAGTCGCAACAATCGATTCTACCGGGGCTAAATTGCTTCCGATCGCCGTAACCAACTGGGCTAACTCGATCGTGTAATGACCTTCAAAGGGTTTTAAAAAACTATATACCTTGCAATGAATCGCGCAGCAAAATTTAAACCAATCAAAACCCAAGTATATAGGAGCGCTATTGCTACGTAATAGCAAAGAGCAAGCTCTTTGGTAATATAAACACATTTAACGCTGGATCTTCACCTGTCTGAGGTCACTTGAGGCTGGCTCTCTTCCAACTCCCTGCTCTCAGAATAAAACATCCTTGTGGTATCATATGTTGTAGACTAAAGCGTGTATGTTACAAGACACTTACCTGGAAATCGTTCAAGTGAAAGGTGTTAGAGTGGAGATGTTTCAGAGATTCAAAAAAGGTTAATAAGGAGATGTACACCATATGAATATTGCCTAATCTATGGGAGTAATAAATGACACGAATCGAATATTTACGATAGCTTCGTTGTTAACAATGTTAACCAAGTGGGGTTAAATAATACTTCCGGATATTGTACAGACAATATCTCATAAAGGTTAAGGAAATATCTATGAAGAGCAATATCATCATATCCAGGAAGGATAGTCTTATAGGCTAATTGCGAATGAACAACAGAAATAAAATAAGTACAAACCTATCCTGGAACCTTAAGTAGATAGTCTTTCTATCTTCATCCTCCAGCCGCACCACGTTACTGTAATTACATTGAGAAACGGTCACTGTCCTCTTAAACTCGAAGGAAAGAATGAGGTTGCTTGCTTTCCGTGATGAGAACAAATCAACCCTCTTATATCCCCCATTGCTGACTAATAGCTCACAGAACACGGAACTTTCCTGTAGGAATGTGAAAACATGTTACAAATTCGGGCACTTAAAGATAAGGGAGAGGATTGACCATATTGAACATAATTGCATATTGCATAATAGTCCAATTTTTACCATGCATAACATGGTCAAATCTGCACCGAACCAACTTTGGTAAAAATTGAACAAATTGGTCAAATTTGTCCAAAGATGGTTTGGTACAGAGTTGACCATGTTATGGTCAAATTTGATCAATTTTTTTTTAAAGTGCACACTGAAGAGTGTAACCAGGATTATTTTTTAACGGAGTGGAGAAACTATTCTCGTCGAGGGAATAGGATGAAAGTTCGAGGAGTATATTCAAACTTTTTTATATATTATTGCTCCCCGACAATTTATAAACATTTCCCTCCATACCCCTGCTTCTCCATTCCTTGTGGTCACTCGCCGCAAATTTCTTAGATCTAGCTTACATCATTTCAATATTTTGGATTTCTTCCATCATGTCTATATTTCCTTTCTATGTTTAATTTAACGCAAGGAGAAGGGGTACATAATGACCTTCGCATGGGGTGACGAGCTCTTCCCCGTCCAGGTTGGTTACCGGTCTTACTACAATCATCAACTATCAGACTATTTGATATTTGTCATCTTTCTTAATAACTGGGAATTACAAGAAGAGTCTTAACTGTCTTTGCAAAGCAAATTTCGCAGATATTTGTTACGATGAGATAACAGCATAATTTCTCATGAACTTTCTTTATCATTATTTAGGTATAAGTCTTCATGGAATTTCTGAATATATAACTTTCATGAAATATCACTTTCATGGAATATCTGAATCACTTTCAATTTGCTACGGTTTGCACATTTATAAGAGGCTAGACCTTTTGCTCTATTGTCATTAAATCTGTGGACCTTGGATAACGTCATCGCCTTTCTCGGTATTGGTAACCTCAGGGCGTTTAGTCATTGTCTTGGTTGGAGATTTTTCTAGAGGTAGAATTTGCAAATCATGAGTGAGATGATTTTCCATGAAGTCTTATGACGTGCTTCCTTTTGTATTTAAACTAGAAGGTTCCTTCATATTTAAAATTACATAAATAAAGTAGAAAATTGTTAATGAGAAGAATTCAGATAGAGGTTAGAAACAGTTGCAATCGGTAAGATGGAGTCTGTCAGTTAGGGATAGCAAGAGAAAGTCATAGCCTAGTCGGAGTTGGTGTTTAAATGAGTTTACAATATATTTCAGAAGCTTTATTAATACTGTGCGCTCCGTCTCTCCTTTTCGTGCCTTGCGCTACATTCTTTATGTTCTTTTATCGATAATAACACTGGACGGAACACTTGGTGGAGGTGTTAAAGTTACTTCGTTACATAATTTCCTTGGATTTAAAAATTATCTTCGTTTAAGTTTTATAGGATCTACTGCATGACGTTTTACAATTAACGTCCATTCCCTCATCGCATTTCATCAACTACCACAATGGCTGCTACTGGGTTTCGCTTAGTGCCATTTTCCGGGCTCCCGACAGAGAATGGTCGTCGATGGTTCGACCAATTTAAAGCATGGACGGCGCTACATAAACTCTCAGACGTTGCCGACATCGTAGCTGCCTTAAAACTATTACTAACGCATTCCGCCCTTGTTTGGCTACAGGCCCTTCCCGAAAGCGACGCAAAATCTCTAGCAACAATTGAAAAGGCGTTCATCACCGCATTTGTAGAAACTCGAAGTACATGGGCATTAGAAAATCGTTTATGGGACAGTTAGCAGACGGATCCTACCGACATCGAAACGTACATTCGGGAAACGGAGGAACTTTGCTCAGTACTACAAACAAGCGACAAAGAATCATTGACGGCTTTCGTCAGAGGGCTTCACCCACGACTTTAAGGACAAGTTATACAGCAATGCCCAACGTCATTTTCGTCGGCGATGCAGGCAGCGAGGCTGGCAACCGAAGCGACACACATGGATACCCCACCTGCGCTAGAGGCAGTCATGGCAGAGTTGCGAGACCTTAAGCTGCAAGTGACGACGACGGCGCCAACAGTCAACACCTTGCATGACACTGGTAAGTCCATTTCGTGTCAGATTTGTGGGAAGAAAGGGCATATTGCCCCCTCTTGTTTCCTGTTCAGGGGTAAACCACCGCGCAATTTTTTTTTACGGAACTTGCTATAATTGCAATCGCAAGGGGCACATGGCTCGTGACTGTCGGGGCAAGAATGACCGTCACCAAAATCACACTACTAACTGGTCGGGAAAGTACTTCAACCCGACAAATTAGGGGAGTTTGCCGGGTGTTTTCAAGACTTGAATATCCCTGAACAGGAACAGTTTGCACATACGACTGCATCTCTCCCGACTTCATTGTCACGTAGCACTAATAGTGAACTTCATGCGCAATCTCAGGGCATACATATTAATGCTACAGCCACAAGTGATTTACACTCGTCTTGTTGTGACAATGAGGTCGATAGGGGGCGGATAGTGGAAAAAGATTCGTCACAGATATCATGTGAAGCTCCACTTCTTAAAAAATTTCTACCCGTTAGATTAGTGAATGGCAAATTAGTTTATTGCATGGTAGATACGGGGGCTGATATCTCGGTTGCGAATTCTGATGTTATTGCTAAATATGGACTAGGTCGCATGTGCAAATTTTGTATGTTTACCAATTACTGCATTCATTAGCATCCCAGTAACATTTAATGGAAAATCTATTACTCTACGATTCCATCTTGTACCAAATTTTAAAACCGACTTTATCATTGGTTTTGATTTTCTTCACAATTATGCAGCATCAATCGATTTTATTATAAACAAAATCTCTCTTCACCCTCGCCGGACCCTTCAGGCACGAGAGTCTATTCACGTTGCTCGACAGAGTGAACAAATCATTCAAGCACACATAAAGGGAAAATCCCTCCCAAATGGTGTCGTTGGCATGGTTACCGGAAATGCACTCAAGCACGAATCACTGATAGCTGCAAATTGTTTATCAACAGTCCAAGATGGGGTGGTGGTAGTGTATAGGCTTATGAATGTATCTGATGTACCTATTGTGATCCCTAAGAGGTGTAATTTGGGAAGATTTGTTTGTCTCTCTGAACATGATAAATTATTTTCTTAAGACAATGAGGAGGTTGAGCAATCCATAAGCTGCGCCCCGACGCCCTCACACATGGGTGGACAAAATAGTATTCCAAATAGTTCTCACATTGATCTCTCAAATTCAGACATAAATGTTGAACAGACGCAGGACTTGCATCAACTCTTACATGAATTTGAAGATGTGTTTGTAGGTCAAGATAAGCGTGTTGGCAAATGTGATATCATCAAAGATCGCATTGAGGTAGATGGCAATCAGCCCCCAATTCGTCAAAGGGCATACCGAATGACGCCCTCAAAACAAGAAGCTTTCGAAGAAATCATCCAAGAGATGGAGAAACAAGGTATTATAGAGGAATCTATTAGTCCGTGGGATGCTCCCTGCCTTCTTGTTGCCAAGAAAGGTAATAAAGGATATCGTTTTGTTGTGGATTATAGGAAACTAAATGCGTGCACACGCATTGATGCGCATCCTCTTCCCACGACAGACGAAGCTCTTGAGAGTCTTGGGACTGCAAATCCCGTGTATTTTAGTACTCTTGACCTTTAAAGCGGTTTCCATCAAGTTGTAATTGATCCGGCATCACGCCATTACACGGCATTTCGCTGTCACATGGGCTTATACCAGTTCCGTAGATTACCGTTGGGATTGCGTAATAGCCCTACGACATTTCAAAGAGTGATGGAAGCTGTTTTGAGAGGTCTGAATTGGAAGATATGTTTAATTTATCTCGATGATATCATTGTTTCCAGCCATACATTTTCACAACACCTCACGCACTTGAGGAAAGTCTTTGAACGCCTTAGAGATGCTAACCTGAAATTGAATCCGTCAAAATGCTTCTTTGCTAGGACCAAAATTCATTATTTAGGTCATGTAGTATCTAGACAAGGTATTTCACCTGATCCCGCAAAGTTATCTGCCGTGCAGGAATTTCCTTCCCCTACCAACCTGAAAGAGCTCCGTTCTTTTTTAGGTCTTTCTGGCTACTACAGAAAATTCATCCAAAATTATGCCAAAATTGCAGCTCCACTGTACGCCTTGACAAAAAAGGGCGCACCGTTCTCCTGGACTGATAACTGCCAGACAGCATTTGACGCACTCAAGCAATTACTGACCCCCCCTTTCTGTTAGGTTACCCAAGACTTGATCAACCATTCACGTTGTATACTGATGCTAGTTCTTATGCAGTTGGGGCAGTTTTGTGTCAAGAACAAGACGGGGTGGAACGTGTCATAGCATGTGCTGGTCGTTCATTGTTATCACAAAAACGTAACTATGGCATAACGGAAAAGGAATGTCTTGCTTTAGTATTTGCAGTGAAGCATTTTGACTGTTATGTACGCAACGCATCATTTAAGGCCATAGTTGACCATTCTGCTCTTACCTGGTTGTTACGCCTCAAGGAGCCTTCCGGTCGTTTAGCGAGGTGGATTAGCACCCTTATGCGCTATAATATAAATATTCAATATCGTAAGGGCACATCACATTGTAATGCTGATGCCATAAGCCGTAGGGAGTATCACCCGCCCCAGACACTGCAGGCATTGACTCAGACACAATTCCCAGATTTTCTTAGAAAAATTCAGTTGCATGATGACATCATAGACTCGACAGAGAGTCCTTACCCTAACGTTACAAATACCTCGAATACACGAAATGACAAGGACACACGCGTAAACATCGTTACAACCGACCATGTGACCGATGACGTGTTCATTCCTGTTACCCTTGACAGAATCCAGACATTACAGAGACAAGACAAACGGTACAATGCGCTCATTGAATACATCACTTCAGGAAATTTACCGGATGATGTCATTCTGCGAAAAGAGGTTCTACTCACTCACAACAATTATCTTTTGGAAAAGGATACATTGTACCACATTTGGTCGAAATCTCGGAAAAATAAGGAAGAATTATACAAACAATTGGTAATTCCCAATGATGTCGTTCCTGATATTTTAAAAGAAATACACGATTCTCCTGTTTCTGGCGGTCACTTGGGGATTTCAAAAACACTAGAAAAGATTCGAGCACGTTATTTTTGGCATAAGATGAATTCTGATGTGGTAAAGTGGGTCAAGGACTGTGTACCTTGCTGTCAACGTACGCGACCCCCAAAACTGACAAGAGCGAAAATTCACCCAATGCCAACGAGTGAACCTTGGCAAAGGGTCAGCACTGATATTCTTGGTCCCCTTCCCTCGTGTAATGGCACTGGCAATAAATACATTCTAGTGTTTGTTGATTATTTTACAAAGTATGTGGAATTAATTCCCTTATCCGACATTAAAGCGGCAACGATTGCGCGTTCCTTTGTGAACACTATTGTTTGTCGGCATGGGTGCCCAGAATTTTTGCACTCGGATAGAGGAACAAATGTTTTATCTCACATTTTTCGTGAAACTTGCAAAATCATGAACACTCACAAAACACAAACAACATCATACCACCCACAATGTAATGGCCAAAGTGAGCGCTATATGGCGTACATTGCTAGTTCATTGTCAAAGTATTTGGAGGACACCCATGATACTTGGGATCAGTATGTCCCATTCATTCAGTTTGCTTACAACACTACTCCTTGTGCTGACAGCACTCAGTACACGCCATTTTCCCTGGTGCATGGCCGCCATGCTCGCACTCCTCTTGACAATGCTCTGATTCCATCACGTGACGTGCCACAAACTGCGGCAGCATATATCCAAACGACATTGGCACACGCAGAAATCGCCCGCACGGTTGCTGGGGATATACTAAAAGATCGTAAGGCTCGCATGAAGCAGGTGTCGGACGGCAAATCTCATATCCCAGACTTTTCAGTGGGAGATACTGTGTATCTGTACCACCCTCTATCACAACCAGGGAAATCAAACAAACTTCTACGCCCATGGACTGGACCGTACTATACAATCGAAAAGATTAATGACGTTCATGTTCGCCTTCGGCGAGTTGACGACAACAAACTTGTAACTGGTAAAATACACATCAATCGCCTGAAACTCGGGCATCTGAAAAATGCCCCACTTGACGACATACTGCAACAGACCGTGGGCGATGACGATATACTACAAGAGACTGGGAACGTTGACGACACTGACACTGTCACAGCGGTCGTCCCTTCGGACACTGATACAGTTGGGTCCCAAGATGAACAAAAAACCTACGACCAGCGG
Source organism: Chiridota heheva (assembly GCA_020152595.1). NCBI lineage: Eukaryota > Metazoa > Echinodermata > Holothuroidea > Apodida > Chiridotidae > Chiridota > Chiridota heheva. The sequence goes on from JAIGNY010001302.1 coordinate 16,364, forward strand.
ACTGACCAAAACTTGCGACCACAGGAACCCCCTTCGTCTGAAGACGACCCACCACTATTTCAAATAGAAAAAATTCTTCGTAAGAAATTTAATGATAAAGTTTGGCAATATAGAGTGAAATGGTTAAATTATGCCAGTAAATTCAACTCGTGTGTTGATTTTTCGGATTTAAGTAAGAAGTGTCGAGACCTTGTGACTCGAACTCACAAGGATATTGTGACTGATAAAAAGAGTAAAAGGAAACAGTGAACTTAAAATATACGTTATTGATGTTATTGTTAGAATGTGATCAGTGAGATTTGTCTCGAGTCTTACGTCAGTTTGTGACTTATTAGAATACGTACACTATGTGTTTCAATAGTGTCTTTAAGAATCGAATTGCTTAATGAAATTGGCACGCTACCATATACCAGGGAGTTGTTAAGATCCCTGCATATACATGCCTCATCGGCATACGTACGCGGTATAGGCTGTCACATTAGGTTTTCTTGTAAATAGGCATATCGGTATAATCAGTATACCTTTTGAATTAATAGTTCTAGCAGTCTATTGTATACTATATGTCTGTTTGTTTTGATATATGCTGCACTATTGTTCATTTGCACCTTATCAAATGCGCATGTATGATGTATTACTTTCTTAAAATAACTTCAGTGGTTCACGAATTTGTGGTGATGCTGTGATCTCAGCCGTTTTTTTCTTGTTTCAAAATTCTAGCAATTGGTTTCTCTAACTTTATATCACAGGGAAATGATATTTTTCATTTCTTGCTTTTTTTTCTCTTTCGGTCTGTTGTTTTCTGAAATGAGGGTGACTCTTTGGATCGATGTGACCGGTCCTAGATTCAAGAAGTTGCTTCCTTCTCGCATCAGTCGACGGGTGCAGGGGATCATTTTCAGAATGACGGGCCGTCAAATTATGTTTGTTATGATTTTTTTTTTTCCCTCTCCTTTTGGACACAGTGGTAGTGTCATCTTAAGTGGCGAGGGCATATTAAAGAAAAATAATATACATTTTATTTATAGTTTAGATAATATAATGCTTGTTGTAATAAGTAACACCACTCTTGTTGTAATCAATAGACCCCGGGTAGTAGAGACAGTGACCTAGCTAGGAATTTTCCCGCATTAGAGGCAAAAACTCAGATCTCCTTCCAACTATCCAACACTCCCCAAAAATAATATGCGATATTCCGATTTTCCAAATCATTATTTAACATTTTCCAACTTACATTTATCCTTACCTTACAAACTTTGTACGGGTTTCCAATAAGGTGGTAGACATCCATTTTTGTCGCGAGCCTGGTCGTAATGGGTTCATGCGATATTTCCTTTTCTGCCATAGTTGTATTTCTTGTAAAATTCCAAACATAAAGGAAACGATAACATACGATCATGTAAAAACTAAAAGATTTTTCTTAATCATAGTGATATCAAAGGTCATATACGCAAAAGCCTACTTCGACTATATTATTCGCAACTGGCAGACTGATAAAATCCATGGAACAGAGAAATTACGGCGCCTGTGGCATCGGCAGCAAACATTTACTGAAGCTTCTAATAAGCTTCCAATAATCATGGTAAGGGTTCATTTTTCATTCAATATTGATTGTTTAGGCAAAATTAAATAACCGGGGAAACAAATAGTTAGTTAAAAAGTGTAGTATCTTTGAACTACTAAAAGTTTCTTTAAATCTCTAAAAGTTTAAACGAAACACTCAAAAAGTAACCGTCGGATGGAGTACAATTGCACCCACCCCCCCCCCCCCTCCCCTACCACCGAGTGAAAACCAGAAACTACACGCGCTTTTCTAAAACGCATAAGATGGGTAAATGCCTCGGGCGAAGGTAGAGGGGGTATGGGGTTACCTCCCCCTTCACTCCGGGATTACCTCCCTCCATTCCACATGGTTCTGTCATTCAAAATTAAATGACCGGGGAAACAAATAATTAGTTAAAAAATGTAGCATCTTTGAACTACGTTTATCTCTAAAAGTTTGAAAGAAACACATGAAAAGTAGCCGTCGGATGGAATACAATTGCACCCCCACCCCACCTCTACCACCGAGTGAAAACCAGAAACTACACGCGTGAGTCCGAGTCACAAGGTCTCGACACTTCTTACTTAAATCCGAAAAATCAACACACGAGTTGAATTTACTGGCATAATTTAACCATTTCACTCTATATTGCCAAACTTTATCAATAAATTTCTTACGAAGAATTTTTTCTATTTGAAATAGTGGTGGGTCGTCTTCAGACGAAGGGGGTTCCTGTGGTCGCAAATTTTGGTCAGTCCGCTGGTCGTAGGTTTTTTGTTCATCTTGGGACCCAACTGTATTAGTGTCCGAAGGGACGACCGCTGTGACAGTGTCAGTGTCGTCAACGTTCCCAGTCTCTTGTAGTATATCGTCATCGTCCCCGGTCTGTTGCAGTATGTCGTCAAGTGGGGCATTATTCAGATGCCCGAGTTTCAGGCGATTGATGTGTATTTTACCAGTTACAAGTTTGTTGTCGTCAACTCGCCGAAGGCGAACATGAACGTCATTAATCTTTTCGATGATATAGTACGGTCTAGTCCATGGGCGTAGAAGTTTGTTTGATTTCCCTGGTTGTGATAGAGGGTGGTACAGATACACAGTATCTCCCACTGAAAAGTCTGGGATATGAGATTTGCCGTCCGACACCTGCTTCATGCGAGCCTTACGATCTTTTAGTATATCCCCAGCAACCGTGCGGGCGATTCCTGCGTGTGCCAATGTCGTTTGGATATATGCTGCCGCAGTTTGTGGCACGTCACGTGATGGAATCAGAGCATTGTCAAGAGGGGTGCGAGTAGGCGTCCATGCACCAGGGGAAATGGCGTGTACTGAGTGCTGTCAGCACAAGGAGTAGTGTTGTAAGCAAACTGAATGAATGGGACATACTGATCCCAAGTATTATGGGTGTCCTCCAAATACTTTGACAATGAACTAGCAATGTACGCCATATAGCGCTCACTTTGGCCATTACATTGTGGGTGGTATGATGTTGTTTGTGTTTTGTGAGTGTTCATGATTTTGCATGTTTCACGAAAAATGTGAGATAAAACATTTGTTCCTCTATCTGAGTGCAAAAATTCTGGGCACCCATGCCGACAAACAATAGTGTTCACAAAGGAACGCGCAATCGTTGCCGCTTTAATGTCGGATAAGGGAATTAATTCCACATACTTTGTAAAATAATCAACAAACACTAGAATGTATTTATTGCCAGTGCCATTACACGAGGGAAGGGGACCAAGAATATCAGTGCTGACCCTTTGCCAAGGTTCACTCGTTGGCTTTGGGTGAATTTTCGCTCTTGTCAGTTTTGGGGGTCGCTTACGTTGACAGCAAGGTACACAGTCCTTGACCCACTTTACCACATCAGAATTCATCTTATGCCCAAAATAACGTGCTCGAATCTTTTCTAGTGTTTTTGAAATCCCTAAGTGACCGCCAGAAACAGGAGAATCGTGCACTTCTTTTAAAATATCAGGAACGACATCATTGGGAATTACCAATTGTTTGTATAATTCTTCCTTATTTTTCCGAGATTTTGACCAAATGTGGTACAATGTATCCTTTTCCAGAAGATAATTGTTGTGAGTGAGTAGAACCTCTTTTTGCAGAATGACATCTTCCGGTAAATTTCCTGAAGTGATTTATTCAATAAGCGCATTGTACCGTTTGTCTTGTCTCTGTAATGTCTGGATTCTGTCAAGGGTTACTGGAATGAACACGTCATCGGTCACAAGGTCGGTTGTAACGATGTTCACGCGTGTGTCCTTGTCATTTCGTGTATTCGAGGTATTTGTAATGTTAGCTGCCTAACGTTAAAACTACGTTGAACTACTAAAAGTTTCTCTAAATTTCTAAAAGTTTAAACGAAACACATGGAAAGTAACCGTCGGATGGAGTACAATTGCACCCCACCACCCCACCCCTACCACTGAGTGAAAACCAGAAACTACACGCGTATTTCTAAAACGCATAAGATGGGTTAATGCCTCGGGCGAAGGTAGAGGGGGTATGGGGTTACCTCCCCCCCCCCCACTCTCACTCCGGGATTACCTCCCTCCACTCCACATGGTGCTGTCATTCAAAATGAAATGACTGGGGAAACAAATAATAGTTCAAAAATGTAGTATCTTTGAACTACGTTTATCTCTAAAAGTTTGAAAGAAACACATGAAAAGTAGCCGTCGGATGGAATACAATTGCACCCCCACCCATACCACCGAGTGAACATCCAGAAACGACACGCGCTTTTCTAAAATGCATAAGATGGGTATATGCCACGGGCGAAGCTAGAGGGCTTATGGGGGTTACCGCCCACTCCGGGGTTACCTACCCCCACTCCACATGGTGCTGTCATTTAGTAATGGAAAACTATGGTGCAAATCCGTGGCGCCGGAAGCGAGGCCAAATGTCCATGCCCCCACCAACATTTAAAAGCAAATCGGGTTTTTCTCCCACCCCCTCCCACAACTTTTTTTGGGGAAACAACTTTACTAGAACTCCCTCCTTGTAATTTTCCTAGATCTGCTCCAGTATACAATTTTTTAATTGAGATTGGTTAAAGGTTTTGATTTCAAGTATTTTCCGATTGATGATTTGATTGATCAATAGATAAAGAATCGAAATTACATACCCTCACTTGCAGCTTACTATATGTAACCTGTCACATCACGTCATGCACAACTGTTAGATTTTACGAAATACATTTTACTCTTAGAAAAAAATATCATAGCTTGCCTTTTATTTGGAACCTTCTCAGGTTCTTCAAGGATTATTTCCAAGGCTGTACAGGTGTAGGTGCCCACTAAGCATTATAGCGCATGTACAGATTGTATTGTGACAAATACAATGCCTAAATTAGTATTATAATATTTGACGCTCATGCTTAGGTAATCAAGAAATATGCATACCTCAAATTAAGTCGCCGGGTATATTACTACTTCAAACAAATTGAATGTTGTCCTTTATTTGTGTATTTTGATGCTGGTGACTGTCAATCGAAAAGCGGAATGATTTCGCAAATGTTATCTTGAACATATGGTATATCATTGTTCACTTATAAGCAAAATCCCCTTAGAAACATATCTGAAAATAAGAATTACGTCAGGGATAAACCCGTTCCTTTACCCTCCGTTCCATTCTTATCTTGGAATTAGTATACTTTCCCTTCAATTCAGTTTCCATAATAGCTACGGGCGGCCATAATAGCCCCGTTCATGTAAAATTTGATAGAATGAAGGTTTCTTTTTAATTATCTTAAGCCTAATTTAGGAAATCTGACCTCGCTATATCGCCGTTATGTCATGTTGATTATAAACATTTACAGCTGACCCGGAAGTTGTTTTGCAGTAACTACGAAGATGCAGTTTTGAGCTACCTAGCATTATCAGTCAGTATTTTGGTACTAAATATCATTAGTAAAGGCACTGCTTAAAAATTTGGCCTGCAATTTTGACGCAACAAATTAACCACATCATTTCACAAGATTAACTTTGCATCTTAACATTGAGGTATAAATAGGTCTAAGCTCAATAGTTCATTTCACCTTTTCCCCAACAGCAAAGACAAACAATGCCAGCATTGGTTACAGCAGGGATACTGTTATCTATAACAGTATCCCTGGTTACAGCTTCTACTTATATTACAATATTCAGATGTGTGTCACTAAAAATACCATGTAACGCCAGTGGGATTAGTTGTTATCTTGAAGGAGCATAGATAAGGTGAAACTGTATACAGTTTTGTGGTTTGGGAAACAAAAAAATATATAACTTTTACTCGGAACGGCCCTGCTCCATTTGAGGGCCGGTTGAGATGTTCCTGGTTTTAAGCAGAACCATTTCTAATGATTCAGATCTATTGACGTCAAATCAAAATTACATGGCTACCTCTGGAAAGTAGAGGTGTTGAATGTGCAGTGAGTGCAGAGATATGGATATTCAGCACACTTTTGCGATCAAACAGGTGCATTTAACTGCAATCCCATTTCCACGGGATGCAGCCTTTAAAAGTAAAGGCTTTAGTGGTGACTGGCGAGTCTGCACTTTTGGTTTTGTGAATTTCTCATAGACGTAGTATAGATATGGACTTGAAAATT
>JAIGNY010001302.1:25000-30703 GCA_020152595.1 Chiridota heheva
TTTGCCAATGACATTTAAGAAACAGTCTGATCTGAACAGGAAGTTGGTCTAATGTTAACTCCCTGATCTGATACTTGTCATTTTGAGACCAACGTTTTGAAAATAGGTCACATTTGAGCGACTGTATTTTTTGAACGGTGTGATTTGAGACAATGTTTTTGAAAACGTGTACGATTTGAGAACGTAATTTTATTTTCAAATCTCATTGACTTTGCACAGGGAGCAACATTTTTAACGGCATTTTTTTGAAAACGTGAATGATTTGTGAAAACGTTTTTTTTTTCTCCCTGAAACTCAACATTCGAAAACCATTCTTTCTGAATTACTGTCATTTGAGGCAGGATTTTGCTCAAAGCTATTTCTATTCCAGATATGAATAATTTGAAATATTGATAAGCTGATCCCATTGGCCCCTCCCCCGTTCCTACGCTACTCTTATATCTCAATAATAACACTGAAGTTTTCCAAACTGTTGTTGCTAGATTTTTATTTCCAAAACAAACTAAACATTTTTTTTAAATTGTATCTTAACTGATATACTAAAGACAGTAAACTTTAGTCGCCAGTGACGTATCCAGAGGCGTGAAGGAGGAAGGGGAGGGGAAAGGGGGTGGGGTATTCCCTCCAGTTACATATTCTTGCCCCTTCTGGCCCCCAAGTCCCAGTGATGTGTATATATTCAGGGTGATTATTCCTAAATTAGGAAACATTTTTTGTAGCCCAGGTACCTCAAAACAATATGTACATTAATGGAATTTGGGTATACATCGGCAAAGTTATGGCCTGAGTTAAAGTCATGCTAATATTTTAAGAGATTAGTGCAGGGGTCAAGCATGTCTATTTTGTATGAAAGAGGACTTCATAGAAACAAAATATAGTGAAATAAGTTTTTAAAATTATGTCTTCTAGAGATTACACCAGACTTGCGAATAAATTTAACAAATTCAGATTAGTTGTAATAAATTTATTGGCATGTTAACATTTCTAATTTTTAAATAACTTTATCATCATTTTTTCCCTGCATCTTCAGACCAAACTTGCAAATAAATATTACGAATTCAGATAGATTGTAATCAATGTATTGGTATATTAACATTCATTTTGTAATCAATTTACCACGATATTCTTATCAATAGTTTACATTTCCAATTCGACTTATTGTCCTTTTTTTATTTTGCTACACCTTTAATAAAATTCTAAAATACCCCTCTTAATTCCATGTTTCTTGGTGATACATTATCAGGGGCAAGGGGGTGGATTTCCCCAGCTTCGAAAAAAAAAAATCTTTTTTTTTTGCAGCAATATTTTTCGGAAAGAATGGTAAAAGAATGAAAAATAATTATACCCTGAAAACTGGTTAAATTATTTCATTTGGTGCAGAAATCGTAAAAAAAGCACCATTTTCAGCAGTGTAATTCTGAGTGACTTTCAAAATCTTGCCGACCCATTAGCGTAACCTGCTCCCCTTGACACCTTTTCGATAAACATTCCTGCGGTTAACGTCATTTCCATTCATTTGTGCAATATACGCGTAAGGACTTTTTGTGTCTAGATTTCTGGAGTTATGCACCATCGAGCTTACTTACGTAAAGCAAACACATGCTTCTTTGAATATGACCAAAGAGCTTCTTCTGTGTAGAAGCTCTTTGATATGACTCAATAAAATTACTTATGAATATACAAGAAATACACTTTACAAGTTTTTGTATGCCTAAAACTCCACAAAGCACATATTGATGTTATTCAAATAAAAACTCCTCTTGTTTTGCCGTTATACGGGGAGGAAATTTTATTGTTGGAATGCTGCTCTTGATATTTCCTAACTTCGAAATGATATTACGTGGAAATACGAAGTATAACGTTAATTTCGATGTTCAAAGGTTGAATCTTCTAACAATTTGTCCAAATAAAACAAAATTCACATGTTTCACACCTTTAGAGTGCACATTTTGTTTTACGCGAAGTGGAATAATTTTGAAATAAACTGGAAATTGCAAACCGCCACATGCGGTTACTGAAATGCCACAGGCACAGAAAATCAGGATGGGGTTCTGTTCAAGGGGCGAGTTCTGTAATGACGCTGATTCAAAATAAAATATTACAACTAAGGTTAATATTGATTTACAAAAGGCAATATTACTTAAAGCAAATCCATAAGTGCGTAACGTCTGGCCATTTTGTGTATCTATCTATCTATATATATATATATATATATATATATATATATATATATATATATATATATATATATATATATATATATATATATATATATATATATATATATATATATATATATATATATATATATATATTTATATATATATATATATATATATATATATATATATATATATATATATATATATATATATATATATATATATATATATATATATATATATATATATATATACATATATATATATATATATATATATATACATATATATATATATATATATATATATATATATATATATATATATATATTTATATATATATATTTATATATATATATATATTTATATATTTATACATATATATATATATATATATATATATATATATATATATATATATATATATATATATATATATATATATATATATATATATATATATTCATATATATATATATATATATATATATATATATATATATATATATATATATATATATATATATATATATATATATATATATATATATATATATATATATATATATATATATATATATATATATATATATATATATATATATATATACATATAAACATTTATTTAACACGAAGAAGTTTTGAACAAAATTAGTTTATTTGTGATCTTTCTCATAGTGTATAATTATCACCACCATCACCTAAAAGATAGCTATTCTACGTAGGAAACTCATTTATGCATACCTTACTTTCTCCGACTTGATATTGCCTAAATGCTGTACAACTTCTGTAAGCTGGAAAAAATGAAACAATTTTATATTGAAAAAAACATGTAGAAAAAAAAAAATTCCTCATCATAATTACTATAATACACTTTAGGTGTATGCGACACGATTGCTCTAGAAAGTAAATATCTTATTCTTTCACCTGTTCACGATGGTTGTCATAATTATGATCGTTATCATCTGTACCGGAATTTCATTTAACATTTCCCCACCTAATGGAAATAAATACATATTATATTAAAGAGGCGATATCGCCATATGTGCACAATATTTAGAATTTCTTTCAAATTTTTCGATTGGTTGAAATTTTGCTGCGCGATTCGTTGTCTCGTATTGCAAGGTATATAGCTATTAAAAACGCCCTGGAGGTCTCCACATGAATTAGCTCAGACGCTTGCGGCGACCGCAACTAGCTTTTTTTCAAATCATGCTGTGAGTTCAAGCCCCGGTAGAATCGTTTATTTTGACTTTTGCTTTCATCTTCTTCTTTTTTTTTCTCGTTAATTTTCATTTGGTGACTATCATTGTAGTATTATAATACTAAAATTTCACTTTCGCTTTCTGACAAAAAAGCATTGAAAAAAACAAATAAGTTTCTCGTCACAGTAAGGTAATGCGCTGTGTATGTAATTCTGCACACACAACGTACATGCTAGTGTCTGGCTGTAGTGTGTGGTACAAAGAGACAGAGGATCGGATCTTGCCTCCACAATCGGAAGTGACGTCAAAATATAATATCCCCATTTTTACCGTATTTTACCGAGACGAGCCTCCCTCTTTAAGTTTCGAATAGAGTATGATGCGAATAGATGTTGTTTGGAACATAACCAGTTCGCTAGTTCAGTTTTTTTCAGAGGGGTGTTTCACCCTGTTCCTCATTCTTCCATCATTGCCAATTGTTCTCATATCACCAAATGTTTCTTTCTTAGAACTCTCTAGTTCAAATCATAATCTCAGTCTTCTCAGATCATCATGCCGGACGTGCGCCCGTTCATCCCAATGTTAATTAGGTAGAGTGAAACGTGGTCCTAATTTTGTTGGGTTACGCTGGTTTCTTATAAAGCAATTAAGATGATACTGTATGTTAATAAGCGAATTTACGATACAATTCCGATAGTTATTTTGATTTTTAAAAATGTGTTTTGAATTCTGTTGAATTGAAGCCCATTTTCGTAGATTGTTCTATTTCCAATGTTTAATGCTAATTTCATTATCTTTAAATACAATTCATGACCGTACCATGACTTGGGATGTGTAACTTTTAAACCATTTTTTTTTTTTTGGAGAAAGATGGTCATAAAATTGACAAGCGGGAAGGGAGGTGGTTGCGCTCAATTTTGTGTGAACCTTTTTTTTTTTGCCTTTTTTTTTTCTCTTTTGTTTTTTAAATATTTTTTTAATATATCTTTAGTTTGATTTCTTGAAAATATTAAATGGTCTTCATGGGGTATAATCTGTTCTTTTCAAAGGTATTCTATGTGGTTGCGTCCTCCGACCCCGTGAAACGGGCCTGCCTTTAAAAGTGCACATGCAAGGGTAGCGGAACCACGAGGCAGGCAAAGGGGCGACCGTCCATTGACCTTAGTAAGGGGGATACCATCAGTTCTAAATTATTTAACTCATTTTTTGAAATTTTTCGGAAACTATTTTTTTCTTAACAGTTCCATTTTTTACAATAACTTATTTAGCTCTTTCCCCGGGGGATTTGAGACTTATATACAAAACAGCGTCCCGCTGTCGGGGAAGAATTAAAGGTTATTTATCGCCTCAAAAACACAATAACGACTATTTTCTTATTGGTTGAAAAATTAAACTGCATGGCATGCGCATTACACTGTTCAGAGTATAATGTTGGGAGTGTTATGAATATAAAAGTACAGTATTTTTTTTCAAGTTGAAGTTTTTTAAGTACAGTCCGACATTCATGCATTGCACTGTGCGTAATGCATGTACAGTGCCATGCGGCAACTACGGTACTGTCTGACTGTATAGCATGAATGGTTTGGGTTGTAAATCGAGCAGTGTTTACTCTCAACCTAGTCTCTTTGTTAAATTGTGTATAACACACAATGTACAATGTGTATGAAATTGTGTATAACACACAAATTAGTGGCGTTGTTATTTGAGCGTTAGTGAACGATTCGGGTGGTGCGGTGGCATGCTTGCATTATATTAGCTGATTCCCTGCGTTATTTTGGACGCAATATTAACGCAGGTTGTTGTTTTATTCTTTTACTGCAATAATCGAGCAGAATGTCCCCTGCATTAACAGTTGTAATCATTATCGATAACAGTCACAAGCTGTATCACGGAATGGAATAAATAAAACGCATTCCATTGCCTTGAAACTTTACAACTTTTGATGGCCCCGCCTCGGTGTGCGGCCCCCAGTGTGCGGCCACCATACCATGTTTGCGCGCGGCTATGGCACTTATTTGAAAGTGACTAGCAAAGTGATTTGCAAAATAGTAAACAAAGTTGATGAAACTCAAAGGCACTTGGTTGCAAATTGGATAAGGCTTAAAGGCAATTGGATGAAATTTGGATGAAACTTAAAGGCGGAAAATGGCCCGCATGATAAGGACTCAGCTATATCGGACTTCGGAATTTCCTAATCGAAGTACGATAGGTGTATTACTTTATATATTTAATTATAATGAATATAGGTAAATGAGTGGTTGCAGGAGTTTGTTTCGGTGTTTGCGTTACGTGAGTTGCTGTTGAATATTTACTTTAAAAAAAAAAAAGTTTCAACG
>JAIGNY010001306.1:0-297500 GCA_020152595.1 Chiridota heheva
ATGCCTTCCTCAAAATTACACCGGTCAAAGTTAGCTATAAAGATACAAGATTAATGACAATAGTTTATCATACAAAGGACATCCCTTGGTGGTAGATACAGTAGTGTGTTAGCTTTATTGGCACCATATTGTAATATGTCAAATGGTTTTATTATGAGACCAATCTGCCAAAAATGACAAGTACCATCTTTATGACAAGCAACAAATAACAGAGAGATAATTATTTTTTGAACTTACAACATAGATCGTCAGATTCCTCGGAATAATCGCCGCAGTCATCGTTGAAGTCACACTTCTGGTAGTTAGGGATACACGCCGTGGAGATGCACTGGAACTCATCGCTACCACAGGAGGTAGATGGCGCTAGTGAAGAATGAAAAAAGTAGTTTGATTTGGTATGATCCACGCTGCAACTAATTTATAGAGGTAATGGAAACTTATAGCTATGCAAGTGGTTGAGTTGGTTGGTGAGGTTTAATGGCACCAAGACAGCGATGGTTAGGTTGAGCCAGAGAGGTTAGATTATGTCGGAGGTCAAGAAAAGGATGAGAGGTGAGCAGCGGTAAGTAGGGGAAGGGGGTCAGATATTGTAACTTGAAGGAAAGGATTGTATGGGGTGGGTTATTGTGGAAGAGCTTGGGGAGGGTGAGGAGTTGGCAGTCTATTAGGACGTATGATCATGGCAATTATTGAGGGGTGGGGGAACCATTACATAAGGTTTTCAATAAAGCTTACCTGGTAAAGCACAATCACGGAAGAGAATATCATCAATAGCAATGGATCCTTGCACAGTGTATGAGCGTGCTGACTGCATGGTGAGCTGAAGGAGAACATGAAAACATACTTTTCAAAAACAGGAAAGTACAACACTTTTATATACAACTGTACTAAAACTAATATACCAGAGTGGAATATTATCTGTTCCATTCATTAGACTTCAATGTAGTTAGATCTCCATTTAAAACAGCATGAAGACTTGCAAAGGACTTGTCAAAGGACTTGTTTTGTTCCCCCTCTCTCCCCACTCCTTACATTCACTGACACACATTACCATCTTTACTGCCATACTTTTAGAAGCAGGGAAAAAATATTAGTTATAAAACTTTAAATAAACACAATTTAAGGTTAAACTAAATAAAACTTGTGAAATAAGAAATATAATCAGCATGCTATGCAATTGTGCCCCTCCCCTGGGGGGTGATACAAAGATTTGAAGATGGGACATTACACCCCAACACCCCCTTTCCCCTATCTTCTTTCCTGCTGACTTCAAGCCTGTCTCCTACTGTCTCTCAATGGGCCTGGAATAGATTGAACTCACTGTCAATGCTCCAGTGACCCGGCCAATCCTCACAGTAATTTGGGTCCACTCGTTACTACCACTCCCTGCTTGCGTTATACTGAGAGCCTTCCAGTTGGAGTAATCAGTGGACACGATCACATTAACATATCCGATATCCGCACCAGCCATGTTGACCCAAAATTGCATCTGACACGTCGAGGCGACATTGTGTATTGTGGGGCTGTACAGACTGGCAAAGGAATCTTTTCCTGAATAGGCACTCACATACAGATAGTAACCTGTACACAAAAAATAAGAACAGTTACTTACTTACAGGGTAGAATTTGCGTTCTGATTACTGATACACATTAACATATCCGACTCCATATCAACTCCTTCAAATTGATATCATTGCAATCTTTCATCTACTGGATGACAGTACACTTCTTCAGTTTCCAACATTAAGTCCTCTTGTGGTTCAACTTGTTTGTCTGTTATAGCATCCATACTTGGAACTCCCTCCCTAGTAATGTTAGGACTAACCGTGGTTCAAATTGTTTGTCTGTTATAGCATCCATACTTGGAACTCCCTCCCTTGTAATGTTAGGACTAACCGTGGTTCAAATTGTTTGTCTGTTATAGCATCCATACTTGGAACTCCCTCCCTTGTAATGTTAGGACTAACAGTGGTTCAACTTGTTTTTCTGTTATAGCATCCATACTTGGAAGTCCCTCCCTTGTAAAGTTAGGACTAACCGTGCATGGTTCAACTTGTTTGTCTGTTATAGCATCCATACTTGGAACTCCCTCCCTTGTAATGTTAGGACTTACCGTGGTTCAACTTGTTTGTCTGTTATAGCATCCATACTTGGAACTCCCTCCCTTGTAATGTTAGGACTAACAGTGGTTCAACTTGTTTTTCTGTTATAGCATCCATACTTGGAACTCCCTCCCTTGTAATGTTAGGACTATAAACCTGTCTTTGCAAACTTTTCAAATCTTACTTCTTTAAAGTTGTTTATTGATTTATTTCTAAAAAAAAAAATATTATACTTAGAGGTAAATAACATGCAACCCCCGACAATTCCTGTCGTCATGGCGATGAAAACTTCAATCTTGGCGACCAAAAAATTGAAAAATGATGATTTTATTCGGCAGAAAAATATCACTTTTTATCTCACCTGGCGACCAAAATAAAAGTTTTTTTGAGTAAGAACTGAACTGAAAACCTTTTGGTAGCATGAAATACCTTTATACTTTACTGCCCTGAAATTACTGGCATCCAAATCCTGAATGTTTACACTGTAACTTTGTACCTAGAAGCCCCTATACAATATGTATGATATCATATCACTGTTGATGAGTCTTTACTTTCGATAATTGTTTTGTGCATTTTGAAATCAAAAAGAGTTGTTATTATTATTATTATTATTACTATTAATTAGTTCTTATGTAGCACTCACTTCTACACAACAAATATGCAATCAGCAGCACTTTACATACACCAGATACTTACTTAAAAAACATTATGAAAAAGATGACTTTTTAGCTTCTTTTTGTAAATGTTAAAATTACTAGAGGTTTTATTGTCAATTGGTAGCTTGCTCCATTCCCTAGGCCTTCCCACAGAAAAAGCGTGATCCCCAAAAGTTTTCCTTTGTGTTGATATTACGTGATATGTAGTTTTAGACCTGAATGCATACTTAGTTTTCTTTTCATTAAAGTAAATTACCAAATAATTAGGAGCTAAGCCATTTACACATTTGTAGGACATACATAATAATCTGAAAAGTAATCTTGAATTGATTAGAAGCCAATGCAATTCTTTCAAACATTCTGTTATACTATCATATTTTCTTCTATTTGGGATAAGTTTTGCAGCACAAGTTTGAACCCGTTGTAATTTCATTATGGACAATTTGAGGAGGCCGTATTATAATGTACTACAATAGTCCAGTTGAGAGACATTCTTAATGGCTTTGCTTACGACCAGGAAATCTCAACGGCCCTTAAATGGAGGAGGGCCGGTCGAAGTAAAAGTTATATATTTCTTTGTTTCCCAAACCACAAAACTGTATACAGTTTCACCTTTCAAGGCTCCTTCAAGATAACAACTACTCCCATTGGTGTAACATGGTATTTTTAATGACACACATCTGAATATAATGGCAATCCTTTATAATAAAAAGTAGTAACTGTAATCAATGCTGGCATTGTTTGTCTTTGCTGCTGGGGAAAGGTGAAATGAACTATTGAGCATAGACCTATTTATACCTCAATGTTATTATGCAAAGTTAATCTTGTGGAATGATGTGGTTAATTTGTTGCTTCAAAACTGCAGGCCAAATTTTTAAGCAGTGCCTTTACTAATGGATGATCAAAGAAAGTACCAACTGTTCAAAGGACTTTCTATCTAAATGGCTACATAATACCCTTAAGCGATACAAATTGAACATAGCACTTCTGCATTTTTCACTTATATCTTTGTTGAAGGATAATTCTGTATCCAGCTATACTCCCAAATAATACAATTGCTTTCGTGTGTACATCGTTGATATTAATACCCTTAGTAACATATTTCTTAATTTGAGATTTACTGGCAAATTTGATATATTCAGTTTTACTATTGTTCAACTTGAGTCTATTTTCATTTTTAAGTCTATTTAGACTATTTTCATTCTAAAGTTAAATTATTCCTGCAAGAAACCATTTGGGGAATAAGGTTTTTTCTCCATTCCAAATTAGAATTTAAAGCATATATTTGCACTGGCAAGTAAATTAACATTTTTGGCGATCAAAATTTTGGAAATGAGGGAACATGCTTGCCAGTTCTTTCTGAGTTGGCGACCACGAAGCATTGGGAACATGAGCAGATAGGCAAAGCACATTCTTGTAAATTGTTTCCAATAATTTAGAGGAAATTTATTTTCAAAGGAATAAATATAGCTTGTCTTTGATCCGCAAGAACGACATCACACTACTGGAAGGTCACTTTTCAACACACTGGTGAAATCTTTGAAATGCAATAAAGGGAATAAAATATTAACATACTTTTCATAACAACTTGTTTTGTTGATAGTTGTCAGTCATATACATATGAAAATGAACATTCACTGGAATGTTTCTTGACAGAGCACTAGACCGAAAAGTAAGGGAATATTTTTACAGGGTCCCCAAAAAATAAAACACTTATCTAGCACGCAACTGTATAGAAATTTTCTGATTAATATGAATATTCAACTGATCTTTGTCCTCACATTGTCTGTGAGCTATAGAGGCATGAAATTCATCAATCTTTTGTGGATATAATATCTGCAAAATTGGCAAAAACGAGTACCCACACTTTTCAGTCTAGTGCTCCTTTAAAATAAGAAGCACCTTACCAAGTGGGCTCATGGTGGTATGGTCCACATAAGGTCCTGTATTGTCCTCCGGCAGCTCCCCTCGACTTCTCCTCCAAATGAAGCCTCCCGAGGTTCCAATGGCCCATCCGGCTGTGTTTTGTTCAAATGTTGTGGAATATCCTACAAAATTAAAAACATTATAAATGACATGTAACTAAAGTAATGAAAAATAAAACCATCTTTCCACAATTACATAAACAGACATGTGGTGTAATCTTACATGTATGAATATTCAAGTAATATTTGCCCTCACGTTATCTGTGGGCTATGGAGGCATGAAGTTTATCAATCTTTTGTGGATAATATATCTGCAAAATTTGCAAAAACGAGTGCCCTCACTTTCAACTAGTACAGGAAATTCCAGGTAATTCTAATTAATTGCCCAAATCAAACCTATCATAGAGCGTCCTTATATTAAATGACAACACACATCTGCTTTTCCCACTATATATTTGTGGTTGTTCACAGAAAAGACTTCGTATGCTACTGTCCAAGCATAACAAATTGAGGTTTTTATTTGCACCCAACTCTATTTCCATCTTCAACTTGAAAGCGGTTCGATAGTTTGTGTTTTTATATTTTAAGTCAAAATTGTATGTATATCTATATATATATGTATATATGTGTGTATATATAAATATATATGTATGTGTGTATGTATGTTTGTTTGTTTGATGAGGGCTTAACGGCACCACGACAACCAGGGTCAAATTGTGCCTGAGAGGTCAGATCATTCTAGAGGTAGGAAGGAAAGGAAACAGGGGGAGAATGAGAAAAATTTAAGGACAAAAGGTCAGAAAGCTGTGATCGAGAGGGGAGGTGCATGGTTGAAACAAAAACAAAGTAGAGAGGGGGTGGAAGAGGAGAATTAAATATGGTTTAGAGGGAAGCATGATGAAGGAAGGAGATAATTTTATCCGGAGGATTTTTCTGAAAGAACTCAGCAATTGAGTTGTAGGGAGCGAGAGAAGCTCTGAAAAGGTTGTACAGGGGGCAAGCAAGGAGAACTTGATGGATTGTGAGGGTGCAATGGCAATTGTTGCAGAGGGGTTGGGGGGAGCCAACAAGGAGGTGGGAGTGAGTGAGGTGGGTGTGACTAATTCTAAGACGGGTTATATGAACGTTGTCGATACGAGAGAGGTTGTTGATGGTGGATTTGATCGGAATTGTGGGCAGGATGACATGGAGTTTGTTATCAATTTGGGAGTTCCATGAGGTTCACCAGCGGTCACGAACAAAGGAAGCAATAAGCGGTTTGATGTCAGAGAGAGTTTTGGGAAAAGGGGTAGGGAGGAGGTTGAGGGCAAGCTTAGCAGCTGCATCAGCCCTATCATTGCCAGGGATGCCAACATGGCTGGGTATCCAAAAGAAAAGAATACTTTTCCTGCAGAGTGTGGGAAAAAGGAGTTTCCGGAGGAGGAGGTGGCATGTGAGGTTATCCCATTTTATAAGATTGAGTAAAGAAGTAAGAACAGCCTTTGAGTCGGAGAAAATAACAAAGTGGCTGAGCGGGGAGTACTCAATACAGTTGAGGACAAGGAGAATGGCCTTAGCCTCGGCTAAAAAGATGGATGAGTAGTCGGAAAGTCTGCTACTGAGGATGATGTTTTGGATGACGGCAGCAGCAGCTGTCTTGTTGCCTTCCTTGAAGCCATCAGTATAGATGGAGGTGTAATTTGAGAGTTGGTCTTTGATTTGGTTATGGAGGTTGATGAAGAGGTTATGGTGGGTTTGAGTTTTGTGATAAGTGGAGAGGCCCAGATGGACAGAAGGAAGGTGGGTGGCTATGTATGTATGTATAAAATCTTCCACTGCAAAAAGTGTAGAATAGCCTCTTTTCATCTTCACAACATCAGGAAGATACGTAAGCACTTATCTGAAAAAGCTGCCGAACAAATTGTAATCTCATTCGTCACATCCCAACTAGACTATGCAAATGCAATCCTCAATAGATTTCCTGCCAGCTCAATATACCCATTACAGAAAATCCAGAATCAGGCTGCAAAACTAATTTTATTGCGCAAGCGACAAGATAGCGCCATGGAGGCACTTAAGGAGCTTCATTGGCTTCCAATAAAATGGTGTATAATTTTCAAAGTTCTCTGCTTAGCTTTCAAATGTGTCAATGGCCATGCACCTACATATCTCCAAGAAATGTTCGTCAATACAAACACTAGTCAATATACCCTACGATCAAATCGCCAAAAGAATTTCAAGATACCATCCACAAACTGTGTAACACTGGGTGATCGCCCGTTTTTAGTTGATGCACCAAAACAATGGAATACCCTTCGCAGTGAAGTGCGAGAATGTACAAACCATTTTAACTCATTTAAACGGAAATTAAAAAGTCATTTATTTTTTCATGCTTTTTGTGAATGGCGCCTTTGAATGTATGTTTACGTACAAATATGAGCACCATATAAATTCCTTAAAAATAATGATATGTATGTATTTATGTGTGTATGTGTGTGTATGTTTGTGTGTATATATATATATATATTATATATATTGTTATATATATATTGTTATATATTATTGTTTATTTCTATTTTTCCTAACTTACTGTTTTTTTTTTTATAAAACTTTCATATTTATAACATTTTTATTTATATTTCTTTTTAAATATCTTTATATGTTTTGCTACAGGGCGACAAATTTCCATATTTTGTTGTGGACGAAATAAATTGATCTTATCTCTTTTCGATCTTATCTCTTTTCGATCTTATCTCTTATCTTATCTATTTTTTCGTACTGCTTTTTAATAAGCACAATCTCATGATTGTAAGTTCAAAAAGGGGTTACCGCGCGGTGAGATTTGTGAACTTCATTTCTGTTCAATGTGTATAAACCATTCCTAATGTGATGAAATCAAAAAATTTGGTCAAGTTTCTTCAAAGCATCCGTACACCTTACCACAATTCTCCTCGTCATGGCCATTGGAACAATCCAATTGGAAGTCACAGACCTGGATGTTGTTGGTGCACTCATCTGCAATATTGCAGTAGAACTCACAGGGGTCAACCTCGGGATCTGAAGCAAGAAAAATAACAGATAGGATTTCCATGTATGGCATGAAATGAGCAGAAAACAATGTTGCACAACATACTCAGTATGCATAATGTGTTTAGTAGCATTCTAGAAGGATAAAGGCCAGGAAGGAGAGGAGGGGAAGGGAGGGGGTGCCATATGTGAGGTGTATATATATATATATATATAAAATATATATATATATATATATATATATATATATATATATATATATATATATATATATATATATATATATATATATATATATATACATATATATACATATATATATATATATATATACATATATATTTACCCGCTAAGCGTAGCGGGGATATTTACGAGAGTTATACTTACCTTCCATGCTATAATATGCAATCTGGTCACACGACCTGATTCTAACGCACTTCTAACCGAACCTAAAAACGCAGTAACCAGCCAAGCCCTGACCTCCATAATACCTCTGTACCACCTCACTCAACATTCCACCGAGGCCTGAACGAGAGGGGAGGCGGGAGTGGATGCATGGAAGGTAAGTATAACTCTCGTAAATCCCCGCTACGCTTTAGCGGGTAAATTTACTTCAAGTTATACCTTACCTTCCATGCTATAATATGCAATCAGATTGCAACCGAGGATAGGAAGGAAGGGAGTTCAGATCGCCGCACATTTTTTTTTTTTTTTTTTTTTTTGGCTGGTACGAAAACTCACACGAACCGAATCCCGTTTAAAGGGACTAAATTCCTTCACCTCGGAAGGATGAAAGACCTCAAGAGTGGGAGGAACTAAAACATAGGAAACCACGGCGAGGTACAGTCAAACCGAACAAGGCACCATTCGTTGACAGTAACGGAGGCAAACTCGAAAGAACCTGAGCGTAAAGCCCAGAAAAACAAGCCAACCGGAAGAGCGTTTGGACACAATTACAGCAAAGTGTCCACAAAAACGCCACAAGCCACACCGGATTCGTCCACGAGACAGAACCGGCGAGGAAACTACGATTGGGAACGGCGTGTACCAATGAAAACAAATTGAAGAAATCCCGGACAAGGGAAAATTCGTTTAGCGATAACCGCGTAAGAGCTAAAGTTAGCGGGGAACACGAACGTCGAAAAGTGAGTCAGACCAAAAACAAGAGAAAAACCGCAAAAAGCGGTTTCTCGAACGCCGCACGAGATCCCGTGAAAAGAGGTTATGCCCCAACCCGAGTGCATACCGCGCCGTTCTATGAACAGTTCAGACTACTTTAACAGAAAGCCACTGGATGATCTATCGGAGGAAAATGTCACATGACACACTACGAAGAGATCTCCCAGAACTCACCAGTGGTCGCGAGTCAAAGACCGAGACCCCACCGAAAAACCCTGGTGGATAGCTGCAAGGTATCCCAGAGCTCGACGGAACTATGACAAAAATCGCCCCTGACCCGAGGCTCGTGACGTGAAGCCTGCAAGGTCTCGAGCAGCCAAAGTTCGCCCTGCGCCGAGACGAAAAAGGGTCAAGTACCCGCCCAAGTTTCCGACAGAAGGGGTCAAGAAAAGTGCCCCGACCTTGATCAAGAAGCCCCGCCGGCACCGACGGTGATATCTGACGGTGAAAACCGTAGCAGTTGCGGGATCCGCGTAGCTCCAGGCCACGCCTATCAACAGCGAAACTTGTCTAAGAAGTTGACTGGAGAAAGTGTTAACGCACTCACGTATAGTAACAACCTTGAAACCGCGGAGCCTACGGCCACGGGCGCCGAGAAAACGAATACGTATGTCTGTACGGGCAGTTAAGTAACAGGCCGTAAAACCGCAAGGAAGCAGCTGTAAGGTGTTAAAGTATGGAAGGAACCATACGTGCCGTTGTTGGTAATAGCTACCCCAAACGTAAGGTTGTCTACCAAAAGGCCACCTATGGTCAAGAAAAATATCCTTCATGGAGGTAATATTGACAAGTAGGGGTAACGCACTACGCCAACCGTATGAGTCATAAACCCCAACACTGGGGTAGAAATCACGAAAGAGGTGACGCCCTGTGTATACTACACGGACCGTTAAACACCCTGCACCACGGAGCGGAAAAGCGCGTGGCGACTGGGGACTTACGCCATACAAAGCACGCAACCCGTTAAGTATAATAGATCCGTTATGGGTCTACAAAGGCGCCAGCATGACAAGTAAAAACCACGAGTCCATCGCTAACGATGTCGCTGTGCACCACGGAGCAAAAGCTCGTGGCTACGCGAGGGGACAACTGGTACTGGATGCGTGTCCCGAACGGCGAAGCGATCAGTACCAAAGGACCGCCTAGGTCCACGATAGCGTGAACGCATTTCACACCTGTAACGTGAGTCGTTATCTCATTATACCTCTATTCACCACGGGCCACCGAGTAAGTGGCGACGCGTAGGGAAGAAGTACACAGTATGCGTTCCGCTGAGAATAGGTAAAATATATATAAACTGAGGCCGTAAGAAATACGGAGGAGTTCACGTGCCACGCAAGCTATACGAGTCGTAAACTGAGTTTGTTCCATCACGGAGCTCTAAACCGGTAGCTGCGTGGGGAAGAGGGGACGACCGTCGACTCAGCACGTGTCCCGGTAAGAGAAACGGCCGCGAACGCAGTAGTTCATGGCTACTGGTCCTCTACCACACAGCCGCCGCTGGTATAGGCCGTTAACTCCGTTTGTATAAAATCACCACGGAGCCGCCGGCCGCGGCTACGCTGCGTGGGGACTGCCGTCGAACGCTAAAAACGCCCCAGCAAGAAAAGACGACGCGAAACACTGCAACACGCGGCTAACGGTCGCAATATCCCGAAGTTCGATACCGGGTTTATCGTGACGCTGTAACGTAAAACCGCGTTAATATCTGTAGAATGTGAGCCGAGGGTCTCGCTCGACACAAGAATCACATTCAGAGTAGTTTGAACGGTCGTGGAACTACGTAACACGGAGGGAATAGCTCGTGATGGTATGCCTCCCGTAAAGAAGGAAATCTTATCACCCGAGCGCCAGGCCTCGAAAACCGAGCAAGCGCTAACACGCGACGCATCCTGGGAGCGTGACGCATCGACAAACGGGGACTCGCCCCGTGTCCATGAACTGGTGAAAAACTATGCGGAACCGTGGCGTTCAACGCGAAAATCTCACCAAGTCAGCTCACACGGACGTGGGGATCTCGAAACTAACGGGTGTGACGTGACGTTGTCACGTTACCTTGCTGTAGAACTAAGCAGCACTACAGACCCAAACGTCATCCCATGCCCCGGACGGAGCCGCTGTTGTGTTACGGACCCGTGGGGCCGTAAAACAAGCCGTGGGGGCGTATGGAACCGACATCGGAGCCGCACAGACCCTAATGGACCCGTGCAAGGAATCCAATGGCTCTACAACTAGCCGTAAAAAGGGGACTAACTCACGAAGACCCGTAGGGCGCCGCTCTTGTTGGCCGACCGGTCCCATCGCGAACCGAGAACCACAGCGGTGTACACGGGTTTGAACAAGTCGATAACACCAAAGCGCAACCTAAGAAGCGTTATACGCGACGCACGACCGCAGGACAGTCAAGGCGCGTAACGCACCGACACCAGGACCTGCCCGCCGCGGTCGATGATATAGGCGCAAAACATCGCGGAACTGTGACGCTCAACGCCGGAAAATCCTACCGAGGCAGTTCACACGGCCGCGGGGCAGCGTAGCTATGACCAAGCAGCTTCCTAGCTAGCGTAACTCAACTCGGGTTCATCGACAGTGTACGTTATCCCGTTGCAAAAACTCCGGTCGCATACAGGCCCGCACGGTCAGAGAAGCGCTTGCACGCTATGCAAAGCGGGACCTCTGAGGTGCGATCGCATCGACGCGACGGAGGCCTGTCCTCCGTGCCTCACGATACTGGTGAAAGTAATTGCGAAATGTAACGTTCAACGCGATAATCGTATAAATGGTGTTCACATGATCGTGGAACTGCGAGCTAATGGCCACGGAACCATGAATAGAATAGCTCTCACGCGCGCTATACTACTTGTGAAGATTATCACTTGTCACCTGGCCACATAGCTCGTAGCTAGCGGGTGCATATCCGGGGTAAATCGACGGTGCACGATATCCCGTTACAAAACTACGGAGCCGCACGATCCGAACACCGGAGCCGCACGCCTCGGTCGCACCTTGAAAAATACCGGTCGCGGTGGAGTCTGTGCTCGACCACGCCGCTGGAACCCAATCGCTGCAAAGAGTACCACGAATGGACTCGCAGCATAATCTGCACGCCGTAACGCGTGAGATGGATGTGACCGAGCGTAAAGCAAAGAAGCGTTATCACGCTATGCCGGGTCATCAAGGGTGTGTAGAGCATCGACGCCGAGGACCTGTCCTCCATGTCCATGATACTGGTGAAAATAATTACGAACGGTAATGTTCAACGCAGACAATCTTAATTTGCGTTCACACGAAGTCGTGGAACTGCGTAGCTAATGGCTACGGGACCAAGAAGAAAATAGCTGTCCTGATGCTATACTTCTTGTAAAGAAAGTCATCTGTCACCTGACCACGTGAGCGTAGTAGCTAGTGGGCGATAATCGGGTGAACCGCACAGTGTACGTTATCCCATTAGAGATAAGTTCCGCTCACTGGAGCCGCCCAATGGAAGCGAAAGGACCGTAAACGCGGACCGTGGACTCAGTATGGAACCGCACGGACCAGTAAACACGGGCCGCGGAACCGCCCAATGGAACCGTCACGGACCCGTGAAACACGGACGTGGAACCGCACGGACCCGTAAACATGGGCCGTGGAACCGTATAACTGTCGTAGCCGTTGGCTACGGGACCAAGAAGAAAAATAGCTGTCTCAATGCTATACTTCCGGATGAACCGCACGTGTACGTCTTTCAAGAGGCGCTCCGCTAGGAGTGGCGGCGGCCCGCCTCCCTGGTTTTGGACCTGGGTGGCGGTGGGGAGACGGAAGAGGGCCTCTCAGACCGCCGCTTCTCCACTTTCTCCGCCGCTTTGAAAGTACCGGTCGCGGTGGAGTCTGTGCTCCACCACGCGCTAGATCCCAATCGCTGCAAAGAGTACGGGGATTTGACTCGCAGCATAATCTGCACGCGTAACACGTGAGATGGATGTCACTGGAGCGTAATTTAAAGAAGCGTTTGCACGCCACGCATCACGAGACATCCTGGGTGTGTAAAAACATCGACACTCGGGACCTGTCCTTCATGTCCATGATACTGGTGAAAATAAATACGGAACTTGTAACGCTCAACGAGACAGTCTTAATTTGCGTTCACACGAGCCGTGGAACTGCGTGAGCTAATGGCTACAGGACCAAGAAGAAAAATAACTGTCAATGCTATACTTCTTGTCAAGAATGTCACCTGTCACCTGACCACGTAGCTAGTGGGCGTATAATCGATTAAACCGCACGATGTACGTGAACCCGTTAAATACGGACCCGTAAACACGGGCCGCGGAACCGTCGAATGGAACCGCCCGCCCGTGAATAACGGGCCGCTGGAACCGTATGGAACCGCCCGCCCGTAATAACGTGGGCCGCTGGAACCGCCCGCCCGTAACAACAGGCCGCGGAATCGTATGGATCACGGAACCGCCCGCCCGTAACAACGGGCCGCGGAACGTATGGACCACGGAACCGCCCGCCCGAATAACGGGCGGCGGAACCGTATGGATCCCGGAACCGTATGGATCCGCCCCCGAACCGCACAATGCCCGCACATAGGGCTGCGGAACCGTCAGGGATGGTCCAACGGAACCGTATGGAACCGCCGCCCGTAACAACGGGTCGCGGAACGTCTGACGGGACCGCCCAATGGAACAAATCCGCCCCGAATAACGGGCCGCGAACCGCATGGAACCGTCCAATGGAACCGTCCGCCCGTAATAATGGGCCGCGGAACGTGGCATGGAACCGCCCAATGGAACCGCCCGCCCGTAATAACGGGCCGCGGAACCGTATGGAACTGGCTCAATGGAACCGTTCGCCCCGTAATAACGGGCAGCGGAACCGTAGGGAACGGGCCCAATGGAACCGTTCGCCCGTAACAACGGGCCGCGGAACCGTATGGAACCGCCCCATGGAACGTTCGCCCGTAATAACGGGCCGCTGGAACCGTATGGAACCGCCCAATGGAACCGTCGCCCGAATAACGGGCTGCGGAACCGTATGGAACCGCCCAATGGAACCGTTAAGCGTAACAACGGGCCGCGGAACGTATGGAACCGCCCAATGGAACCGCCGCCCGTGAACAACGGGCCGCGGAACCTTATGGACTCACGGAACCGCCCAATGGAACCGTTCGCCCGTAACAACGGGCCGCGGAACCGTATGGACTCCCGAACCTTATGGAACCGCCCCCGAACTCACAACAACCGGCGTTCAACGCGTTAGCATAAGGGTTGTGGAGTCGACAGGGACTGTCCAATGGAACCGTTGGAACCGTGTTTACAACTTAGGCGACGTTCGTTAACGCCCCTAAGAGGTTCTTCTCTCTCTCACTTACTGTTACGGAACCGTCCAATGGAACCGTTCGCCCAGAACTTTTACGGGCCGCTGAACGTATGGACTCCGAACCTTATGGAACTGTCCCAACTC
This sequence comes from Chiridota heheva, assembly GCA_020152595.1. Taxonomy (NCBI): domain Eukaryota; kingdom Metazoa; phylum Echinodermata; class Holothuroidea; order Apodida; family Chiridotidae; genus Chiridota; species Chiridota heheva. The sequence continues at coordinate 14,320 of JAIGNY010001306.1, forward strand.
ACAACAACCGCGCGCAGCCGCGTTACAAGGGGTTGTGGAGTCGACAGGACTGTCCAATGGAACCGCTTTGGAACCGTGTTTACAACTTAGGCGACGTTCGTTAACGCCCCTAAGAGGATATCTCTCTCTCTCTCTCTCTCTTCCGTTACGCTCTAGGCGCAACGCCTCTAAGAGCGTAACCTTCTCAGTGAATCTCTTTATATATCTGAAAAGAGAAGAACATATATCCATGCATACATACACAAATACGGCAAAGTAAGTATGATCTTACGGACACGCTATAGAGAGACGAGGCCTAGCAGTCTAAACAGAACATCAAAACTCTCTTAAACAGAAAAAAATTTTACTGGAAAAATAAATTTCTTAAGAGAAGAACGTAAGTCCAAGCGCATAAACCTAAACACGGCAAAGTAACTATGATCCACGGACACGCTAAAGAGAGACGAGGCATAGCATTCTAAACAGAACAACAACACTTGCTTTAACAGAAAAATTTTAAAACCAAAAATTTTCTATCTGAAAAACTTTAGAAACCCGAAAACGATCCAACGAATGACTTTACTAGCGCGGGGGTAGCGTGGGGAAACACCAACCACTGTGTACTTGAGGTCTGTAAAGATAAAAAGGAAAGATTATTTTCCTGTATTAGGTCGTCGGAGAGACCCACCCACGGTCTCTCCGACACCCCAATTTCAATCCTCAAAATTAAATATTTTATCTCCAAACTGTGTGAGAAAAATAAAAATATTCATATGCTGTTAACGTGAAAACGAAAATAAGCTCGCTAGTAACAACTGTAGCTCCTAGAGTTGTTACAGGGCGACCCACATTTACCCAGCGGTGACTATGACCCAATGCGCATGCGCCAAAATCGAAAAAGGAAATTGGCCTAATGCATACGAGAAGGTGTACTGAAATATCCTAACGCTAAACACTATACATAGTATAACGCTAGGGTCACCTCGAGGCGGGTGGGGCCAAGGAGAAAAAAAGACTAATTCCGGGCGAGAGGTCCCCAGACAGGCACAACCTGTGCTCTAGGATCTAAAACACCCACCACGAGTAGGACGCTCTCGAACTAGCCACTCGCTATGTACGAATGGGAGACAAAACCCGCTATCCTAAGTGTAGGCTACACGGGTAAAGTCGTAGGTCGGCCAAGAAATCTCGGACCCATGGCTATCTCACCCTTCTCTCGGAAGACTTGAAAAGGCGAGCCAGATGAGAACGGGCAGCGTAAAAACTCTTCAGGTAGAAGCTGTCAAGAGAAAAGAGTTAGAAAGGTTAATTAAAAATAAAATAAAAAGTGACCAGTTTTCAGCGATGTTGTGAAACAAACGCGCTGAAAAAGAGTGAGGTGGGTACAGAGGTATTATGGAGGTCAGGGCTTGGCTGGTTACTGCATTTTTTAGGTTCGGTTAGAAGTGCGTTAGAATCAGGTCGTGTGACCAGATTGCATATTATAGCATGGAAGGTAAGGTATAACTTGAAGTAAATATAGTATATATATATATATATTATCTATCTATCTATCTTTTATCTATATATACACCTCACTCCGCCCCCTCCCCCTCTCCCTTCTAAGCAGGTGCCTTTTTACATCATTTTCATAGTGCAGGTCCCAAAAATGCCATTTTACTCTATTAATGTTGTACTGTTGTTGGTCCATTTTTACAATATTTTTGTTGAATACTTGATATTGCAGGTATCAAAATTGACTTATGCCATACTGCGGGTATCAAAATTGTATAATTTTATACTGCAGGTACCAACAAATATGGCATACTGCGGGTATGTTTTTTGGTTGATGGGCTGCATACCCGTACAATTTTAGAAAGAAGTATTCCCCCCCCCCACCTCCTTTATTTTTAGTATGACCCCACCCCGGAATAAAGGCAACAATTTATTAATAGATCAGTAAAGCTTTAATTAGCATACTGTATGCTAGGAAGCCCACAGTAGGGTTTGTTACAGACCCTATCATAGCTTCCATTAGCATATGCTAGGAAGGCCACAGTAAGGTTTGTTACAGACCCTATCATAGCTTCCATTAGTATACGCTAGGAAGCGAACAGTAAGGTTTGTTACAGACCCTATCATAGCTTCCATTAGCATATGCTAGGGAAGGCCACAGTAAGGTTTGTTACAGACCTATCATAGCTTCCATTAGCATATGCTAGGAAGGCCACAGTAAGGTTTGTTACAGACCCTATCATAGCTTTCATTAGCATATAGGGGAAGCGAACAGTAAGGTTTGTTACAGACCCTATCATAGCTTTCATTAGCATATGCTAGGAAGCTTTAACAGTAAGGTTTGTTACAGACCCTATCATAGCTTCCATTAGTATATGCTAGGAAGAAGCACAGCAAGGTTTGTTACAGACCCTATCATAGCTTCCATTAGTATATGCTAGGAAGACAGTAGGGTTTGTTACAGACCCTATCATAGCTTCCATTAGTATATGCTAGGAAGGGCACAGTAAGGTTTGTTACAGACCCTATCATAGCTTCCATTAGTCTATGCTAGGAAGCGCACAGTAGGGTTTGTTACAGACCCTATCATAGCTTTCATTAGCATATGCTAGGAAGGGCACAGTAAGGTTTGTTACAGACCCTATCATAGCTTCCATTAGCACATGCTAGGAAGCGCACAGCAGGGTTTGTTACAGACCCTATCATAGCTTCCATTAGTATATGCTAGGAAGGGCACAGTAAGGTTTGTTACAGACCCTATCATAGCTTTCATTAGCATATGCTAGGAAGGGCACAGTAAGGTTTGTTACAGACCCTATCATAGCTTCCATTAGTATATGCTAGGAAGGGCACAGTAAGGTTTGTTACAGACCCTATCATAGCTTTCATTAGCATATGCTAGGAAGCGCACAGTAGGGTTTGTTACAGACCCTATCATAGCTTCCATTAGTATATGCTAGGAAGGGCACAGTAAGGTTTGTTACAGAACCTATCATAGCTTTCATTAGCATATGCTAGGAAGCGCACAGTAGGGTTTGTTACAGACCCTATCATAGCTTCCATTAGTATATGCTAGGAAGGGCACAGTAAGGTTTGTTACAGACCCTATCATAGCTTTCATTAGCATATGCTAGGAAGGGCACAGTAAGGTTTGTTACAGACCCTATCATAGCTTTCATTAGTATATGCTAGGAAGCCAACAGTAAGGTTTGTTACAGAACCTATCATAGCTTTCATTAGCATATGCTAGGAAGCTAACAGTAAGGTTTGTTACAGACCCTATCATAGCTTCCATTAGTATATGCTAGGAAGCGCTTTACAGTAGGGTTTGTTACAGACCTATCATAGCTTCCATTAGTATATGCTAGGAAGCGCACAGTAGGGTTTGTTACAGACCCTATCATAGCTTCCATTAGTATATGCTAGGAAGGGCACAGTAAGGTTTGTTACAGACCTATCATAGCTTCCATTAGTATATGCTAGGAAGCGCACAGTGGGGTTTGTTACAGACCCTATCATAGCTTCCATTAGTATATGCTAGAAGCGTTTACAGTAGGGTTTGTTACAGACCCTATCATAGCTTTCATTAGCATATGCTAGAAGGGCACAGTAAGGTTTGTTACAGACCCTATCATAGCTTCCATTAGCACATGCTAGAAGCGCACAGCAGGGTTTGTTACAGACCCTATCATAGCTTCCATTAGTATATGCTAGGAAAGGCACAGTAAGGTTTGTTACAGACCCTATCATAGCTTTCATTAGCATATGCTAGGAAGGCCACAGTAAGGTTTGTTACAGACCCTATCATAGCTTCCATTAGTATATGCTAGAAGGGCACAGTAAGGTTTGTTACAGACCCTATCATAGCTTTCATTAGCATATGCTAGAAGCGCACAGTAGGGTTTGTTACAGACCCTATCATAGCTTCCATTAGTATATGCTAGGAAGGGCACAGTAAGGTTTGTTACAGAACCTATCATAGCTTTCATTAGCATATGCTAGGAAGCGCACAGTAGGGTTTGTTACAGACCCTATCATAGCTTCCATTAGTATATGCTAGGAAGGGCACAGTAAGGTTTGTTACAGACCCTATCATAGCTTTCATTAGCATATGCTAGGAAGGGCACAGTAAGGTTTGTTACAGACCCTATCATAGCTTTCATTAGTATATGCTAGGAAGCGAACAGTAAGGTTTGTTACAGACCCTATCATAGCTTTCATTAGCATATGCTAGGAAGCGAACAGTAAGGTTTGTTACAGACCCTATCATAGCTTCCATTAGTATATGCTAGGAAGCGCACAGTAGGGTTTGTTACAGACCCTATCATAGCTTCCATTAGTATATGCTAGGAAGCGCACAGTAGGGTTTGTTACAGACCCTATCATAGCTTCCATTAGTATATGCTAGGAAGGGCACAGTAAGGTTTGTTACAGACCCTATCATAGCTTCCATTAGTATATGCTAGGAAGCGCACAGTGGGGTTTGTTACAGACCCTATCATAGCTTCCATTAGTATATGCTAGGAAGCGAGCAGTAGGGTTTGTTACAGACCCTATCATAGCTTTCATTAGCATATGCTAGGAAGCGAGCAGTAAGGTTTGTTACAGACCCTATCATAGCTTTCATTAGCATATGCTAGGAAGCGCACAGTAGGGTTTGTTACAGACCCTATCATAGCTTCCATTAGTATATGCTAGGAAGGGCACAGTAAGGTTTGTTACAGACCCTATCATAGCTTTCATTAGCATATGCTAGGAAGCGAACAGTAAGGTTTGTTACAGACCCTATCATAGCTTTCATTAGCATATGCTAGGAAGGGCACAGTAAGGTTTGTTACAGACCCTATCATAGCTTTCATTAGCATATGCTAGAAAGGGCACAGTAAGGTTTGTTACAGACCCTATCATAGCTTCCATTAGTATATGCTAGGAAGCGCACAGTAGGGTTTGTTACAGACCCTATCATAGCTTCCATTAGTATATGCTAGGAAGGGCACAGTAAGGTTTGTTACAGACCCTATCATAGCTTCCATTAGTATATGCTAGGAAGCGCACAGTAGGGTTTGCTACAGACCCTATCATAGCTTTCATTAGCATATGCTAGGAAGGGCACGGTAAGGTTTGTTACAGACCCTATCATAGCTTCCATTAGTCTATGCTAGGAAGCGCACAGTAGGGTTTGTTACAGACCCTATCATAGCTTTCATTAGCATATGCTAGGAAGGGCACAGTAAGGTTTGTTACAGACCCTATCATAGCTTCCATTAGCATATGCTAGGAAGCGCACAGCAGGGTTTGTTACAGACCCTATCATAGCTTCCATTAGTATATGCTAGGAAGGGCACAGTAAGGTTTGTTACAGAACCTATCATAGCTTTCATTAGCATATGCTAGGAAGGGCACAGTAAGGTTTGTTACAGACCCTATCATAGCTTCCATTAGTATATGCTAGGAAGGGCACAGTAAGGTTTGTTACAGACCCTATCATAGCTTTCATTAGCATATGCTAGGAAGCGCACAGTAGGGTTTGTTACAGACCCTATCATAGCTTCCATTAGTATATGCTAGGAAGGGCACAGTAAGGTTTGTTACAGACCCTATCATAGCTTTCATTAGCATATGCTAGGAAGCGAACAGTAAGGTTTGTTACAGACCCTATCATAGCTTTCATTAGCATATGCTAGGAAGAGCACAGTAAGGTTTGTTACAGACCCTATCATAGCTTTCATTAGCATATGCTAGGAAGGGCACAGTAAGGTTTGTTACAGACCCTATCATAGCTTTCATTAGCATATGCTAGGAAGCGAGCAGTAAGGTTTGTTACAGACCATATCATAGCTTTCATTAGCATATGCTAGGAAGGGCACAGTAAGGTTTGTTACAGACCCTATCATAGCTTTCATTAGCATATGCTCGGAAGGGCACAGTAAGGTTTGTTACAGACCCTATCATAGCTTTCATTAGCATATGCTAGGAAGGGCACAGTAAGGTTTGTTACAGATCCTATCATAGCTTTCATTAGCATATGCTAGGAAGGGCACAGTAAGGTTTGTTACAGACCCTATCATAGCTTTCATTAGCATAGGCTAGGAAGGGCACAGTAAGGTTTATTACAGACCCTATCATCCAGAGTTTAAGAACTTCTCTTACCTCAAGGGGAGACATATACACAGTAAAGTTTTAATAGTAATATAATAGTAAATGTAAAATCACCCCGCTTGGATAGCGGGGTATTTACGAGAATTATTTTCACCTTCTATGCTATAAATATGCATATATTTATAGCATAGAAGGTAAGATATAATTTGAAGTAAATTTTAATAGTATTTTTTTAAAGAAAACCAATAAAGTGAACTAAATGAAAGAAGAAAAAAAGACAGACACATAAAAAAATAGCAGAGGCAAATGATAAGATTGTGATGACGTACATGGACAGATGCCATCGAAGAAGCTGACGTCATCAATAGCGATGTCTCCAGTGAAGCTGGTCCCCACAATGCCTTCAATCACCACGTCAAAAAATGTCACAGAGTCACTCAGGTCCACCTGATAGGAACAAAATGATGACATTGGTGATGATGTAATAGATCATTCTAAATTAAACTGATGACATTGGTGATGATGTAATAGATCATTGGTGATGATGTAATAGATCACTGGTGATGATGTAATAGATCACTGGTGATGATGTAATAGATCATTGGTGATGATGTAATAGATCATTGGTGATAATGTAATAGATCATTGGTGATGATGTAATAGATCATTGGTGATGATGTAATAGATCACTGGTGATGATGTAATAGATCATTGGTGATAATGTAATAGATCATTGGTGATGATGTAATAGATCATTGGTGATGATGTAATAGATCATTGGTGATAATGTAATAGATCATTGGTGATGTAATAGATCATTGGTGATAATGTAATAGATCATTGGTGATGATGTAATAGATCACTGGTGATGATGTAATAGATCATTGGTGATGATGTAATAGATCATTGGTGATGATGTAATAGATCATTGGTGATGATGTAATAGATCATTGGTGATGTAATAGATCATTGGTGATGATGTAATAGATCATTGGTGATGATGTAATAGATCATTGGTGATGTAATAGATCATTGGTGATAATGTAATAGATCATTGGTGATGATGTAATAGATCATTCTCAATTAAACCACTGATTTACTTTCTGGGACCATAGAAAGTCTTGAGAAGAAAAAAAATATACAATACCACAACAACAATTTATACAATTTCTATGGAGTCTTTGCATTGTCATGACCCGTGCATTAAATCTCTGTAATGCACGACCTTGATTATTTGGTTTAGTCCATTTTTACAACAGGTGAATTTGTTAACAAAACGAAAAAATTTATGTAAACTTTTCTTGTTTTTTATTTTTTGTTGCTTTTTAACAATCTACCACAGAAATTTTATAAAAAGACTCACGACCCTCCTAAGGTCGGGTCATTCTAATCGTGTCAAAGTCCTTTGCCCCATGGATTAAATATGCATATAAACACTCTGCCTCAACATTAATCTTTAAATAACAAACCCAAATGCTAATTCCAACAGAAAATATAAATTCCAATATCAAATAATATTTGTCTTTTCTGGTTGTTTTCCATTTCTTTGCCTCATTTTCATTCTTCTCCCCCTTCCTTTCTTTCCTCCTCTTTTTCTTTCTGGAGACCTGAACAAATTTATGGGACCATCTGTGTCGTGGTCATGGTCCCCCCCTCCCCATATCTTCTTTTTGAGAGATAACAAAACAATCTTATGTATGAAAACAGGAAAGTCTGCCCATTCGATTCACCACCAAAGTGCATAATCATATGACCTGAAATTCTCCAAGATGTTAGATGACTAACTGTGTATGAACTTGCTGCTCTTTTCATGGTTTTCAAAAGTTTTTAAACAATGTAAAGGTATATGGACAGGAAGTAACCATTAGAATACCAAGGTCTATGGACAGGAAGTAACCATTAGAATACCAAGATCTATGGACAGGAAGTAACCGTTAGAATACCAAGATCTATGGACAGGAAGTAACCATTAGGACAGAAAGTAACCATTAGAATACCAAGGTCTATGGACAGGAAGTAACCATTAGAATACCAAGGTCTATGGACAGAAAGTAACCATTAGAATACCAAGATCTATGGACAGAAAGTAACCATTAGAATACCAAGGTCTATGGACAGAGAGTAACCATTAGAATACCAAGGTCTATGGACAGGAAGTAACCATTAGAATACCAAGGTCTATGGACAGAAAGTAACCATTAGAATACCAAGGTCTATGGACAGAAAGTAACCATTAGAATACCAACACATTTCAATAAAATTGGTTATAAAGCTGACCACTAGCATTTTTAATTTGAAGGTATAATGAATTATGCAAATTTGATTAAAATGTGGTGAATTTATAACAAGAAATCCTAGGAATTTCCTGAGTTTAACTTATTGTTTTTCAATCCTTCACCAACACTATTTGAATGGAAGCAGTTGAATGTAGTGAAGTTTTGAATCTCCATCAATCAAAATTCAGCAGCAGAAAACAATTTGATGATTTTCAGTAGCTAAAATTTAGAAGAGAAAATTAAAGAATTCCATTAAAGATTTTAAGCTCCCTTCTCTTTCATACATCACAAATTTTCCATACATTAAAATTGTTCAAACTTTGATCAGCCATCACTTGGAGACTAATTTCAGATTTTCTTTCTGGTGAATATAAAATTTCTACCTGTCCATATACCTTTGAAGGATTAGTTTAGTGGTTAAACAAGTTTATCTTATATAAAAGAGCTGGGGCTTTGAGAGAAACAAAATGGCGAAGAAACTATCTTATTCCATTAACGAGATATTCAAGTTTAAAGCTCTGTCTTATATAAGTATAAATGACTGGTGTATTAAGTCTACTATGGAAGGTTGGTGCCCCATCCTCACATTCTTAACAATTGTTAATGTATTTGAAAGAAAATGTATTTAACTTTTTATTATTATAATCATTTTTCCTCAAATTTTCTTCAGGTGGTAAATTATAATTACCCTCATATCCAATGGTTTTTAGGCCACAAAATTGCAGGAGAAAATATGATAGAATACAAACAGACTTTGTGGAATCTGAGGCTGTGATCTAACAACTAGTCTGATTTCAGTCGTTTCTACACAAATGATACCAAACTTCAAACTTAAATATCTGCTTAATGGAATAAGATTTTGAACGCTTTCTTCATCATTGCTTTCCTCTTGAAGTCCTGTATCATGTAAGATGGACTTGCATCAACCTTCAACTAATCCATTAACTAATGTTGCCTCTATACCTACGTCCAGATTTTGAAATGGAAGTAAAAGAGAAAAACGTCCCTCACCTGTGCTCTCCTCCAAATGTCCCCTTTGTTATCCGATTCGCTAAACAACGTTTGGGATGTGGAATCTTCTGTTCTGCGATAAACTTTCAAGGATCCAGATGTTGCCCCATAAATGTGATAAAAAAATTCCATGCAACGATTCTGGTAACCGGAGAAGATTGGCGACAGCAGTTGGGCTACATCCCCACTTATTTGGGGAGATGAAGACTCGATGAATGCGTAGTGACCTTAAAAAGAATATATGTAAACATTACATTACATCAGACCTGAAAAAAACCACGGCTCCGAGGAAAATGGAAATTCGTGGGGAGAATATATCAGACCTGGAAAAACCATGGTTTCGAGGAAAATAAAAAATCACGGAGAGAATATATGTAAACATTACATTACATTAGACCTGGAAAAAACTACGGCTCCGAGGAAAATGGAAATTCGTAGGAAAATATATAACATTTTTTTTAATTTCTTGAGTAAGTAACAGTATATATGGTAAAAAGTTAAGGTTTTGGCCACAATGTTTTAGGCTCATTGCTCTAAGAATGTCCCTCGTGAAAAAGGGAACATGTGTGGTAAAAGGCGAGCATATCAAGATGTTTATACTTCATTCATGTTATTTCTGTCACGATTTTTCGTAGGAAGATTTAGAAACTTTTATTTAGAACCATGCAAAATTTTATAATTAATTCCAACTCTACATAACATAATATCTTTCATGTTGTCCTGAAGTTAAAGGAATATTCCCATGAATTTTATTATCATATATATGATAGAGGACTAATAAAGAAACAAATTGGTGTAAAAACCATGTTGATATCTTATTATAATTGAAGTTATGTTTCAAAGATTATACCACTGTGTTTGAAAGTGAGCAGTGCAGTGTACAGCGTGATATCATACAAATATTTGATTTACAGTATTCCTATGAAAGAAGAAAAAAAATATATATATATTTACTGAGCATTCATTAAAAATGATTATGGTGGATTTAAACTTTCATATTCAAAACTTATCAATTCCATCACATGGAAGTGTGTTAAAATATTATCGAGTCTCAAGAATAATGTGACTGAGTGTACCTCCTATAAAGAATAGTGCAATATACGTAGTCTACTTGTTTGCTTGGTGAAGTTTAACATCATCATGACAACGATGATCAAATCATGCTCGAATCATGATCCAAATCATGCTCGAATCATGATCAAATCATGCTCGGGTCATGATCAAATCATGCTCGGGTCATGATCAAATCATGCTCGGGTCATGATCAAATCATGATCAAATTGTGCTCGAATCATGATCAAATTGTGCTTGAGAGATTAGATTATGTCAGAGATGAAAAGAGAATGGAGTTGGGTAGAATGCAGTAGGTACATAAAAGGGTAGAGTGCAGTAGGCATATGTCTGGAGAAGGTTAGGACAAGATAAGTTAGATATAATTATAGTAGCAGGAATGGTGTAGGAAGGAGAAGATTTTTCTGAGGAGTTTTTGCAGAAGAGGTCGGCAATGGAGTTGAAAGGATTGAGAGAAGCTCTGGGATTGGAGAAGAGAGGACAGCCAATGAGGATGTGTTTGACGGTCAGGGGCTCGTGACAGTTATTGCAGAGAGGTGGGGAGGGGGTGTGACCTATTCTGAGGCAGTGATGTAGACTTAGTCTTTACGAGAGAGGTTGTGGGAAGTGGGGTTGGTGGGAATGGAAGGCTGAATGTTGTGGAGTTTGTTTTCAGTGTGGGTGTTCCAATTTGTCAAACAGTTTACAGTTAAACAATTTGATACCTAATGACGTCCCCAAGGTGTGGTCCTTTGTCGGTCCTGTGCTCGACGTGGATGTTGAACCTGATATCACTTCCCAATCAAAATCATCTGTATCCACTTGTTGCCATGAGCAGACGCTTTTGCTTTCAAAATCACACGAGCCAATGTCTGGACAGATTCCAGCTTTAACCTCAATGTCATCAATTGCCACGCCCCCAGAAGTTACTCCGGTCTGACGGTTTGCCTCAAAGATTACAGAAAATTTCTGAAAGAAATCATTATAAGTTTGATTAATATTTGGCTGTTGTAGAATCAGATAAGTAAGACCTACTGATTTGCATCACATAAAGAGATGTACAAACCGGTAAGGTGGGGGGACACTTCATACTAAACGTGGTAGGGGTGTGCAGCTCACCAACTGAAACTTACCCGCAGTATGACATACTTTTTGTATAAAATTATACAATTTTGATACCCGCAGTGTGCAAGAATTCAATTTGAATACCTGAGCATTCAAGAAAATTATTGTAAAAATGGACCAGGAGTACAAAATTAACAGAGTTAAACCTCATATTTTGAGACCTGCACTACAATAATGATGAAAAAAGACACCTGCACTAATGAAAATGATGCCTTGGGTGGCGCATTACTTACAAATAAATGGTACCGCCATGGGTACTAAAATGGCCCCGGCATATGCCAATCTGTTTATTGGCCATTGAGCACAATTTTCTTGAACAGTGTGCCCTCTCCTCTACATTCAGTTCGTAGACGACACCTTTCTAGTATGGGAGCATGGTAAAGAGGAATTAACCCATTCATTCCTGACTTTAATATGGCACACACATCTACAAAGTTCACATTTCAATATTTCCCTATTTCTATCCCTTCTTGGATGTTCTAGTGACTGTGAAAGACTCCGCCCTCGCTACATCAGTTTTTAGTAAACCCACTGACAAGCATTCATATGTTCATTTTAACAGCTTCCAACCCTCCCATACCAAACACTCTGTGGCTTACAGTCGAGCTCTAAGGTATAAACCCATCTGTTTGGAACCAAAAGACCTTAAAAATAAGCTTTTAACTTTGAAAAAACAATTTATCAACAGAGGTTATCCCATCCGTGTCATCAACCTAAAAAAAAAAAGATTTCCCGCAATCGGCTTTTAAAATACACTCTCCATACCTCATAACCGCACACTTTATGTCACAACTTTCTTCCCCCAATGTAAAAATTGTATTCAAGCATTTCACATCTCTCTGGCCATCGCTTAAATCTATTAGCACTTCTTCACCGGCAATTAATTAACACCTGTTTTAGCCCTCAGACATTTATTTTATCATTTGCAATTTATATAGGAGAAAATAAAACACCCTTCCGTCTACGTTTTAATAATCATAAATAAACCATCCACAACAACTCCAAAGGTCACCCTGTCGCTGAACATTTTAATTTGCTCGGTCGCAATCTCACTAATTTAAAACTCTGTATTCTTTGAAGCGGCTTCAAATCTGACATTGAACGCAAACTCATCAACTAAAACTAATTCACAAAATCGACAAACTAAAATCCGACCTTAAAGACATGTCATACCTCAGTGATTTTTTTCTTTTTTCAGTTCCTTGTCCCTTTTAAACATTTGTATATAATGCTGAAGAAGATGCAGGCACTTCAAATTTATATATATATATATATACACATATATATATATATACATATATATATATATATATATATATAAATTTACCCCGCTAAGTGTAGCGGGGATATTTACGAGAGTTATACTTACCTTCCATGCTATTGATATATGCAATCTGGTCACATGACCTGATTCTAACACACTTCTAACCGACCCTATAAAACATAGTAACCAGCCAAGCCCTGACCTCCATAATACCTCTCTACCATCCCTCAATCCCTCACTCAACATTCCACCGAGGCCTAAACAAGAGGGGAGGCGAGCGGGATGCATGGAAGGTAAGTATAACTCTCGTAAATATCCCCGCTACGCTTAGCGGGGTAAATTTACTAAGTTATACCTTACCTTCCATGCTATTAATATATGCAATCAGATTGCAACCGAGGATAGGAAGGAAGGGAGTTCAGGTCGCAGCACATTTTTTTTTTTTTTTAATGGCTGGTACGAAAACTCACACTAATCGAATCCCGTTTAAAGGACGAAATTCCTTCTCCTCATAAGGATGAAAGACCTCAAGAGTGGGAACTAAAACATAGTAAACCACGTCTAGTCACAGTCAAACCGAACAAGGCACCATTCGTTGACAGTAACGGAGGCAAACATCGAAAGAACCTGAGCTAAAAACTCAGAAAAAGAAGCCAACCGGAAGAGCGTTTGGACACAATATGAATATCAGCAAAGTGTCTACAAAAACGCCATACAAACCACACCGATTCGTCCACGAGACGGAACCGGCTAGTAAACTACGATTGGGGGAACGCGTGTACCAACTAAAACGAATTGAAGAAATCCCGGACAAGGGAAAAATTCGTTAGCGCAGCGTAACGCGTAAGAGCAAAAGTTAGCGGGTAACACGAACGTCGAAAAGTGAGTCAGACCAAAAACAAGAGAAAAACCGCGAAAAGCATTTTCCCGAACGGCGGCACGAGAGATCCCATGAAAAGAGGCTATGCCCCGAACCCGAGTGCATACCGCAATCTATCGGAGGAAAATGTCACATGACACACTACGAGGAGATCTCCGTATAACTTTCCAGTGGTCGCGAGTCAAAGACCGTAGACCCAACTGGAAAAACCTCGGTGGATAGCTGCAAGTTATCCCAGAGCTCATGACTGAACCAAGTTTGAGAGAGGGCCCACCTCCACAACGGGGAGGGGGGTGAACAACCTCTCAGAAAAGCCATGCTACGTCGAGGAAAGGTGGGCTAAGGCCACACCATCAAATGAAGCGCTCCAGGACTGAGATGCAGTCCGCCGGAGCCCGGGAAAGAGACAAAAATCGTCCCTGACCCGAGGCTCGTACGTGAAGCCTGCAAGGTCTTGAGCAGCCGAGGGAACCGCAGTAAGCCGGGAAAAGTGGGCGCTATCGGCCGTACGTCGCCTAGCGTAGCATACTTGGTACTAGCATGAAAGGCGGAAAACGTAACCCACATAGTTGAGTTCTGAAGAAAACAAATGCGTCGACCCTGAAACCCGCGGGTCAGGAGAAAGGACGCAAAGAAAAGATAGCTTGCAATCATCCACGGATGCGGACAGACCTACGTCCGGGGGACTGAAAAAGGTTCTGATCGCTCTGGTCACCTACGGGAAGTACGCCCATCATGTGGGGGTTCCGCTGAAACGAGACAATAGTGATCGTGCACTCGTAGCCCGAGGTGAGCGGCCGTAAGGCTGGCATAGTTCGTCCTGCGCCGAGATGAGAGGAACGATTCCAGAACTCTTGGAGTCCGTTCCTATCTGTCCGAAAAGGAGACCACAACAGTGGTGCAAAAACGGCGGGAAACTAAAAAGCCTCGCTCAGCACTAGCGGTAAAAAGGAAAACAAAAAACCCTGGCATTCTGCCTGTCGAAAAAGGTCAAGTACCCGTCCAAGTTTCCGTCATAAGGGGTCACAAGAAAAGTGCCCCTACCTCGATCAAGAAGCATCCGTCGGCACTGACGGTGAAATCTGACGGGTGAAAACTTCGTTCATCACACCAGGTGGGAGCACCCGCACCACCACCAAAGGGGGTGGCCACCGACTAAACGTGTAAAGCGGAGGTACTGAACGACACCATCTACAGTCCAGAAAAAACTGCCGACCCTGAGCAAAGGTTGTTTAAACCTACTGACCAAAAATCAATGGCTAACGAAATAAAAGGCAGGCCGTTAATATAAAAAGTATACAAGAAGGGCTGCCAACCGTGTAAGGCTATGTAGCTGTGAGACGGTTATGGGTTGTAAGACCGCGGAGCCGTACAACATAGTCGACGGCACCCAAGCGGTGTCTGAAAACTGTAGCAGTTGCGGAACCCTGTAGCTCCAGGCCACACCTATCAACAGCGAAACTTGTCTAAGAAGTGGACTGGAAAAGGTGTTAACGAACTACGTATAGTAACAACCTTGAAACCGCGGAGCCTACGGCTACGGGTATGGAGAAAACTAATACCGTATGTCTGTACGGGTAGTTAAGTAACAGGCCGTAAAACCGCATGGAAACTGCTTTAAGAAGGTGTTAAAGTATGGAATGAACCATACGTGCCGTTGTTGGTAATAGCTACCCCAAACGTGAGGTTGTCTATCAAAAGGCCACCTATTGTCAAGAAAAAAATATCCTTCATGGAGTTAATATTGACAAGGGGGGTGTAACGTACTACGTCAACCGTATGAGTCATAAACTCCAGCACTGGGGTAGAAATCACGAAAGAGTTGACGTCCTGTGTATACTACACAGACCGTTAATTCCGTTAAACACCCTTCACCACGGAGTTGAGAAGCGCGTAAAGTAAAAACCACTAGTCATCCGCCAACTTTGTCTCTGTGCACCACGGAGCAAAAAGCTAGTGGCTACGCGAGGGGGACAACTGGTACTGGTACGTGTCCCGAACGTAGTAGCTATCAGTACAAAAAGAACCGTCTAGGTCTACGAAAGCGTTAACGTACTACATCTGTAACGCGAGTCGTTATCTCAGTATACTTCTATTCACCACGGGGCCACCGAGTAAGTGGCTACGCGTAGGGAAGATGTACTCAGTATGCGTTCCTGTTGAGAATAGCTAAAAATATACTGGGGCCATAAGGAATACGGAAGAGTTCACGTGCTACGCAAGCTATACGAGTCGTAAACTTAGTTTGTTTCATCACGGAGCTACGAAACCGGTAGCTGCGTGGGGAAGAGGGGACTACCGTTGTACTCAGTACGTGTCCCAGTAAGAGAAACGGCCGCAGAACTCTGCAGCTCATGGCTACTGGTCCTCTACCACACAGCCGCGCTGCAGGTGTAGGCCGTTAACTCCATTTGTATATAATCACTACGGAGCTGCGTAGCCGGTGGCTACGCGGGGGGGACTGCCGTCGAACGCTAAAAGCGTCCCAGTAAGAAAGACGACTGCGGAACACTGCAACACACGGCTAACGGTCGCAATATCCTGAAGTTCCGTTACCCGGGTTTATCGTACATTGTACGTAAAACCGCGTTGATATCTGTAGAATTTGAGCCGAAGGTCTCGTTCCACGCAAAAATCATATTCAGAGTAGTTTGAACGGTCGTGGAACTACGTAACACGGAGAGAATGGCTCTCGTGATGGTATGCCTCCCGTAAAGAAGGATTTCTTATCACCCGAGCGCTAGGCCTCGAAAAACCGAGCAAGCGCTAACACGCGACGCATCCTGGGAGCGTAACGTACCGACAAACGGGGACTCATCCTCGTGTCCATGAAACTGGTGAAAACTATGCGGAACCGTGACGTTCAACGCGAAAATCTCACCAAGTCAGCTCACACGGACGTGGAGAAGAAATAGCTCTCCTAAGATTGTTACTATCACTTGACCATGTAGCTAAAAAGCTAAAGGGTATACTATCGGGTGTGACGTACGTTGTACGTTACCTTGCTGCAGAACTATGCAGCCCTACGGACCCAAACGTCATCCCATGACCCGTACGGAGCCACCGAGTGGTTTTACGGACCCTTACGGGGCCGTGAAAACAAGCCGTGGGGGCCGTATGGAACCGATCACCGGAGCCGTACGGACCCTAATGGACCCATGCAAGTAATCCAATGGCTCTACAACTAGCCATATAAAAGGTTACTAACTCACGTATGACCCTGTAGGGCGCCGCCTCTTGTGGGCCTACAGGTCCCATCGCGGAACCGAGGACCACAGCGGTGTACACGGGTTTGATCATGTCGATAACACCGGAGCGCAACCTAAGAAGCGTTTACATGCGACGCATAGCAGGACATTCAAGGCGCTTAACGCACCGACACTAGAGACCTGCCCTTCGTGTCGATGATATAGGTGCAAAACATCGCGGAACTGTAACGTTCCACGCGGAAAATCCTACTGAGGCAGTTCACACGGCCGTGGAACAGCGTAGCTAATGGCTACAGAGACGGGAAGAAAATAGCTCTCGTGATGCTATACTTCTCGTGAAGATTGTCACCTATCACCTGACCAAGTAGCTTTCTAGCTAGCGGACTCAATTTCGGGGTTCATCGTACAGTGTACGTTAGTTATCCCGTTGCAAAAACTCTGAAGTCGTACAGGCCCATACGGTCTAGAGAAGCGTTTGCACGCTATGCATAGCAGGACCTCTTAGGTGCGTAACGTACCGATGCTCGGAGGCCTGTCCTCCGTGCCTATGATACTGGTGAAAATAATTGCGGAACTGTAACGTTCAACGCGGATAATCGTATTAATGGTGTTCACATGATCGTGGAACTGCGTAGCTATAATGGCTACGGAACCACGAAGAGAATAGCTCTCACGGTGCTATACTTCCTGTGAAGATTATCACTTGTCACCTGGCCACCTAGCTTCATAGCTAGTGGGTGTATATCCGGGTAAATCGTACGGTGTACGATATCCCGTTACAAAACTACGGAGCCGTACGCATCCGAACACAGGAGCCGCACTCTCTCGGTCGCACCTTGAAAATACCGGTCGCGGTGGAGTCTGTGCTCCGACCACTCCGCTTGAACCAAAGAGTACAAAGAATGGACTCGCAGCATAATCTGCACGCGTAACGCGTGAGATGGATGTGACCGGAGCGTAAATCAAAGAAGCGTTAGCACGCTACGCCGGGACATCATGGGTGTGTCAAGCATCGACACTCGGGGACCTGTTCTCCATGTCCATGATACTGGTGAAAATAATTACGGAACTGTAACGTTCAACGCAGACAATCTTAATTGCGTTCACACGAGTTGTGGAACTGCGTAGCTAATGGCTACGGGACCAAGAAGAAAATAGCTGTCGTGATGCTATACTTCTTGTAAAGAAAGTCATTTGTCACCTAACCACGTAACTTCGTAGCTAGCGGGCGTAAAAACCGGGTTAACCGTACAGTGTACGTTATCCCGTTAAAATTTTTTCTAAGTTCTGCTCACTGGAGCCGTCCAATGGAACCGAAAAGACCCGTAAAAGCGGAATCGTATGGAACCGTACGGACCCGTAAACACGGGCCGCGGAACCAACCAATGGAACCGTACAGACCCGTAAAACACAGACCGTGGAACCGAACGGACCCGTAAACATGGGCCGTGGAACTGCCGTAGCCTTTGGCTACGGGACCAAGAAGAAAGATAGCTGTCATAATGCTATACTTCGGATTAACGTCACGGTGTACGTTATTCCGTTATATATGGACCCGTAAGCCGGGCGCGGAACCGCCGCCCGTAACAACGGGCTGCGGAACCGTCAATGGAACCATCCGCCCGTAACAACGGGGCGGAACCGTATGGAACCGTCCGCCCGTAATAACGGGCCGCGGAACCGCCCAATGAAACCGTCCACCCTGTAACAACGGGCGCGGAACCGCCCAATGGAACCGTCCGCCCGTAATAACGGGCTGCGGAACCCGCCGCGCCCGTAATAACGGGCCGCGGAACCGTCCGATGGAAGCGTCCGCCCGTAATAACGGGCCGCGGAACCGTATGAAACCGTCCAATGGAACCGTCCGCCCGTAATAACGGGCGCGGAACCGTCCGCCCCGTAACGGGCGCGGAACCGTCCGGCGCGGGCGCGGGAACCGTATGGAACCGTCCATTGGAACCGTCCGCCTCGAATAACGGGCGCGGAACGTATGGATCACGGAACCGCCCAATGGAACCGTCCGCCCGTAACAACGGGCCGTGGAACCCGTATGGACCACGGAACCGTATGGAACCGCCCCACGGAAACCGCACAATGCCCGTAAATAGGGCTGCGGAACCGTCAGGGACCGTCCAATGGAACCGTATGGAACGTGTCTATGGAACCGTCTCAATGGAACCGGCCCCGGAACCGCACAATGCCCGTAAATAGAGCTGCGGAACCGTCTGGGACCGCGTCCAACGGAACGTACTGACCCGTCAATAGGATCTTACTACAACTTAGGCGACGCATATAGAGCCCCTAAGAGGTTATATCTCTCTCTCTTACCATTACCGCTCTAGGCGCAATGCCACTAAGAGCGTAACCTTCTCAGTAAATTTCTTTTAGATCTGAAAAGAGAAGAACATATATCCATGCGTACATACACAAATACGGCAAAGTAAGTATGAACTTACGGACACGCTAAAGAGAGACGAGGCATAGCATTCAAAACAGAACATCAAAACTTTCTTAAACAGAAAAAAAATTTCACTGAAAAAATTTCTTAAGAAGAGAAGAACATATTTCCATGCGTACATACATAAATACGGCAAAGTAACTATGATCTTACGGACACGCTAAAGAGAGACGAGGCATAGCATTCTAAACACAACAACAACACTTTCTTAAACAGAAAAAAAAATTAATCGAAAAAATTTTCTATCTGAAAAACTTTAGAAACCGAGAAAACGCATCCAACGTAACGACTTTATAAGCGCCGGGGTAGCGTGGGAAACACCAACCACTGTGTACTCGAGGTCTGTAAAGATAAAAAGGAAAGATTAGTTTCCCTGTAAATAGGACGTCGGAGAGACCCACTCCCGGTCTCTCCAACACCCCAAAATTCAAGCTTGAAAACTAAATATTTTTCTCAAATCTGTGTAAGAAAAACAAAAATATTCATACGCTGGTAACGTGAAAACGAAAATAAGCTCTCTTGTAACAACTGTAGCTCCTTGGAGTTGTTCGAGGGCGACCCCTCGAACACCCAACGGTGACTTCGACCCAATGCGCATGCGCCAAAATCGAAAAAGGAAATAGGCCTAATGCATACGAGAAGGTGTACTGAAATATCCTAACGTGCTAAAACACTATACATAGTATAACGCTAGGCTCACCTCGAGGCAGGTGGGGCTGAGGGAGAAAAAGACTCAATTCCAGGGCGAGAGGTCCCCTAGACAGGCACAACCGGTGCTCTAGGACCTAAAACACCCTCCACGAGAGTAGGACGCTCTCGAACTAGCCACTTGCTTTGTACGAATGGGGACAGAAATCGCTATCCTAAGTGTAGGCTACACGGGAAAAGTCGTGTAGGTCGGCCGAAGAATCTTGGACCCATGGCTACCTCGTCCTTACCTCGAAAGACTTGAAAAGGCGAGCCGGATGAGAAAAGGCAGCGTAAAAACCCTCCAGGTAGAAGCTGCAACGGAGAAAAGAATTAGAAAAAGGTTAAATTAATTAAATAAAAATGACCAGTTTCAGCGATGTTAGTGCAAACAACGCGCTGAAAAAGAGTGGAGTGGTGGTACAGAGGTATTATGGAGGTTAGGGCTTGGTTGGTTACTGCGTTTTTTAGGGTCGGTTAGAAGTGCGTTAGAATCAGGTCATGTGACCAGATTGCATAATTATAGCATGGAAGGTAAGGTATAACTTGAAGTATATATATATATATATATATATATATATATATATATATATATATATATATATATATATATATATATATATATATATATATATATATATATATATAATACTGCAGCATAGAGGTTGTCTGAGGAGTTATGTAAAATTGATACATACATGTTGAAGGTGTGTGGTAACACAAAGTAAATTTAGTTGCCTTCCATTGCACAAACTGTGAACCACAATGAAAAAGTGCATGAAAAGTAATAGTGACATGTGGCACAATGGCAGGTCAAATGGGTTATGAAAAATGTGGTTATAAAAAAACCTTGTATTTCAAAGCAATGTCAAGTCTGAGGCGTTGGAATCAGGGGGCAAACCATCCCCTCTGAGAGGATTTCATGCTTTCTTCCTGGTAGGAAAGTGAAATCATTAACATAATTTGGTTAAATTGAAGGAAAATTTGGTAAAATCATTGCAAATGTTGATAAAATTTGGCAAGATATCCCAAAAATTGAAGAAAAAAATCCAAAAAATGGAGAGAAAAAATCCCCAAAATGGAAGGAAATTTCCCCAAAATGGAAGGAAATTTCTCCAAAATGGAAGGAAATTTTCACAAAAATTACTCAGAAATGAAGGAAATTTCCTTGAGAATTGAAGAAATTTTCACAAAAATGAATGAAATATCTTGGAAATAGAATGAGATTTGCCTATTAACAGCTAAATTTGATGGAAACTTAATTTACCAGTGCAATATTTCCGCTTGCGACTGGGAACTTGTTTTGGTTCTTGCCCCCTTGAGAGGTGAACCTTCTCATGCCCTTGACTCAAGGGGTATGAGAAATTGATGGAAATTTCCTGACTTGAAAGTATCAATTACATACCTCCCCTGGGGTAGCTGAGTAGAAAGTAACTTGCTGTAAGTGCCACTGGTGAAGACGTCCAAGAGAAAATGATAAAAGAGAGGTCAAGCTTCCACTCGCTGCTTTGCGGATAATATTCAGGACACCGGCATCGAGGTCACCCACGGGGGAAAAGAAGAAGTTGAGACAGCTGCCTGTGGTGGCATCAAACATTTTACTCTCAATGCCTGCCCTGGCATTGGGTAGTTGGTTGTCAAAGCTCGCGTACATGTAATGACCTAGGAAGTAATTAAATGCAAAAGGTCAATTGTAAGATGACCCTGAAATTGACTACATGATGAAATAACCATCCTTATGAGGAATGGTCCATCAATCATTCATGGGATTTGCACAAAGTCCTCCCAAGCATATAATGTATGTTTATATGTATGTTCAGCCAAGGACTAATCTGTTTCGCTTCACTCCACAGCAGTTATGTGGCTTGAGCTCCAGATGAATGACCTATTGTGTACAGTGTAATTAACAGTAGCTGGTTGCTAACAAGTGAACTTGTAAATAGACTATGAAGATGCTGTCAGTTAAGAAGTGAAAATCGAGGGTGTCGGGTTGGAGGGATCTAAGGGCCAAAAATTCTTAATGAACAATGTTCAATGATGCAGTGATTCAACATCAATTTCAAGTTTATGCATTTGGCATATTACCATTTTGTCAATTTGTATTCCAAACACAGCCATATAAAGATAGGCCAGTGACCTTCTTTGTAACCCAACAGAGTAAGATATTCTCTACTTGCCTAGTCTGTTATTTTTTATTAAGGCATCGCAAAACCGAGCGTATTTGGCGTATTATTATTTTGTCAACTTGTTTTCCAAACAAATCCATATCATAGGCCAGTGACCTTCTTTGTAATATAGCCTGATATCTTACATCAAGGAATGACATTCATGGTTTTTCTAAGTGCTTAGAGAAGGTTAGAAATGCAACAAATATAAGAGGATATGAAACACAGATACTTTAAACAGGGGTGAAATTTGTAAAAGAAAAGCAGATTTGTGACAATTTTAAAGGCGGTTACTCTATTTATACTCATATGACCAAATAATCTACTTACCGACCCCCCTGGTCCACAACCCCTGGTCCGCAACCCCTGGTCCGCAACCTCTGGTCCGCAACCCCTGGTCCATAACCCCTGGTCCACAGCCCCTGGTCCACAGCCCCTGGTCCACAACCCCTGGTCCACAACCCCTGGTCCACAACCCCTGGTCCACAACCCCTAGTCCACAACCCCTGGTCCACAACCCCTGGTCCACAATCCCTGGTCCACAATCCCTGGTCCACAACCCCTGGTCCACAACCCCTGGTCCACATTCATGATTCCACTGGGTGTTTAGAGAAGGTTTTAACTGAAGTGAATTTCAGAGGACATGAAACACATATACATTTAACAGTGGTGAAGTTTGCAGAAGAGCATATTTCTGACAATTTTAAAGGTGGTTACTCTGGTTACTTACCAATCCCTGTGCCATACGAGTGATCTGTTTTCAAGTTGGTTTGTGAATTGCTCCCTTGTAGGTACGACCAATCAAAGTCATTGGTTGACACCTGCGTGTAGCCGCACATGTCTGTTTCAAAATTGCACAATGCTGACAAAATACAAACAAAACGAGAATTGCATCAAATAAGTGGTTTCTTAATTTGTGCTATAAAAATTTCTATGGAGTATTTGATAATGACCCGTGCATTAAATCCCCTTAATGAGTATTTGGTTTAGTCCATTTTACAACAGGTGAATTTCTTAACAAAGCGAAAAAAATGTATGTAAACTTTTCTCGTTTTTCATTCTTTTTTGCCAGTTTTATGTATTTTAAACAATTTAACACAGAAATTTGATAAAAAGATGAATGTTTTGGCATAGTGTTTATATGCATATTTAATGCACGGTTCAAAGGACTTTGCACTCAAGAATGACCCTCCTAAAGTCTGGTCATTTGCCCGTGCATTAAATGCATATTTAAAGACTGCCTCAACATTCATCTTTAATAATCTGAGTTTGAATTTACAAGAAATAAACTGCAGCTAGAAAATCTAAAAACCATGAATTTTCAAATTATTTTTTAAACATATTATTTCACTCACACGTGAGCAAGAGATTTCACAAATGAGGCTCGTTACCATCTTTTACAAACAATTTACTGTTCCATAACCACCTAAATTTTCAAGCTAAGCACTTTATTTTCCTTTGTAAGTCCAAAAATTCAAGCCCTTCACTACCTTCCTTCTGCAATTATATTGATTTTAATCTTGACTTTGAAAATCACATCACATCCAAAAATAATTATACCAAGCATCTGATATAAGCTAAATCATCTTTTTCCCGACTTTGCATTTTCTGTATAATCTCCATTGTTGTACAACCATATATGTCATTAATTTGTGATTTGTTATGTGAACTTGTTAAAGAAAAGTGATCAGTCTGTATATTTTTTAAAGTTACATTTGTGTATATATGAGATAAAACATTAGCAAAATATAATCCTTTCCTTTACAATAAGAGTTCATGGCAGCATTTGTTCAAAAGATCATAAGTTTTAATTGCATGCGCTGCATTCTAGGGTTCACACCATGCCTTTCAAAGCTCCCAATATAAATTCATTATAAGTTCCATTTTCTTTCTAAGGGAAAATTGTAACATTTTGAAAGCACAATAAGAACTAAGATAGTTTAGATACTGCAATAGTCTTTTGACGTTTCCAGGGCCATCCTTTCCAGGGCCATATAACCCATACTTCTCATCATCATCATCATCATCATCATCATCATCATCATCATCATCATCATCATCTCATCATCATCATCATCATCATCATCATCATCATCATCATCATCATCATCATCACATCGTCATCGCGTCGTCGTCATCATCATCATCATCATCAATCATCATCAATCATCATCATTATCATCATCATCATCATCATCATCATCATCACATCGTCGTCGTCCTCATCATCATCATCATCATCATCATCACTATATACCACCATTTCATGTTTGTCTTCTTCATTGGTATTGTTATCATCGTCATCATAAACATCTTCATAGTCGTCGTCATCGTCATCAGCATCATCATCAACATCTTCTTCACGGTCAGTGTCAACATCGTAATTGTCGTCGTCATCGTAATCGTCATCATCATCGTAATCATTATCATCATCGTAAATGTTGTCATCATCGTAATTGTCATAATCATATTTGTCACCTCTTTTGTCGTCATCATATTCATCAAATATGTCATCATCATCATCATCATCATAATAATAATTCATGGTATTTAGATGCATTTTTCATCAAAGTACCATAGCACTTACAACAATCAATCATCCACACACAACAAAACCAAACTCAAGTCCCCAGGGACTATGCTGGGGTGGGGCAATGCTGGGGTGGGGCAACCACAGCAGTGCAACAAGTCATCAATCCCTTGAAATCAATACCCTCCTCTGTCCTGCAGTACCGAGAAACAAAAACAACAACAACAACAACGACGGTCAAAATGTGCCAGGGAGGTCAACTTAGATCAGTGAAGGAGAAAAGAATGAGAGTAGAATAGTTAAAGACAATACCTGTTGCTGGACAATTCCCCTGGTAGAACTTGATGTCATCCACAGCGATGTCCCCTGTGAAGCTTGAACCACGGGTGGCTTCAAAGATCACCTAAGCAAACACAGGATGGGTACAAGATAAACAACTGAATTGGGTTGGGGCTGCTGCAACTAAATGGGGGTTGGGGTGCTGCAACTAAATGGGGTTGGGGCTGCTGCAACTAAATGGGGTTGGGGCTGTTGCAACTAAATGGGGTTGGGGCTGCTGCAACTAAATGGGGTTGGGGTGCTGCAACTAAATGGGGGTTGGGGCTGCTGCAACTAAATGGGGGTTGGGGCTGTTGCAACTAAATGGGGGTTGGGGCTGCTGCAACTAAATGGGGGTTGGGGGCTGCTGCAACTGTTTGCTACTCCATCTCCCCAATAGTCAGCTGACTATTCAATTGCACGCAGGACTCCGCTGAATGACAGGTTGGATGTTTAAGCCTCACCAACCTTACAACTTTAATACCTTGGCTTCCTGTTGAACCATGCGTCATCACCTTAATAGTTCTTTTATGTACAATTAGACTATTTAATGTCATTAATCTACAAGCACAGCTAAATATCATGTGTAGGTGAACTTCTATTACTGTCTGTATCGTCTCAATAACGGAATATCCCTTACAGGACAGGTAAGGATATCCCTTACAGGACAGGTAGGGATATCCCTTACAGGACAGGTAGGGATATCCCTTACAGGACAGGTAGGGATATCCTTTACAGGACAGGTAGGGATATCCCTTACAGGACAGGTAGGGACAGGGTAGGGATATCCCTTACAGGACAGGTAAGGATATCCCTTACAGGACAGGTAGGGATATCCCTTACAGGACAGGTAGGGATATCCCTTACAGGACAGGTAGGGATATCCTTTACAGGACAGGTAGGGATATCCCTTACAGGACAGGTAGGGATATCCCTTACAGGACAGGTAGGGATATCCCTTACAGGACAGGTAGGGATATCCCTTACAGGACAGGTAGGGATATCCCTTACAGGACAGGTAGGGATATCCCTTACAGTACAGGTAGGGATATTTCTTACAGGACAGGTAGGGATATTCCTCAGAAATGGTTACAAATTCTAACTAGAATGGTAAATACCATCATGGTTCGCATGCCCATGCAAATTGACACCCATATTATATAACCCGGCCAATTATAAAAATGGCATCTCACACTAAGTCCCACATGGCATCCCATGTACCACATGGCATCTCACCCCATGTCCCACATGGCATCCCACATGGCATTCCACATGGCATCCCATCCCATGTCCCACATGGCATTCCACCATATCTTCTACATGGCATCCCACCCCATGTCCCACATGACATCCCATGTCCCACGTGGCATTCCATCATATGTCCCACAGGGCATCCCATCCTATGACCCACATGGCATTCCACCCTATGTCCCACATCCCATGTACCAAATGACATCCCACCTCATGTCCCACATGACATCCCATGCCTTGTCCCACATGGCATTCCACCATATCTCCCACATGGCAAACCACCATACAGTGTCTCACATGGCATTCCACCATATGTCCCACATGGCATTCCACCATATGTCCCACATGGCATCCCACGCTATGACCCACATGGATCCCATCCTACATGTATGTCCCACATTAATCCAACCATATGTACCACATGACATCCCTCCCTATGTCCCACATGGCATCCCTCCCTGTGTCCCGCATCAGTGGCTTCCCACCTGATGTTCCACATACAGACCCGCCAACCTTTAGGATCACCAAACTGTATTCTGGAACTACAAAAGTTGTATTTTTGATTAAAAAAAACTGTACTCTTCAAACAAAATGTACAAAACAAAGGTTTACTGTGGCTGAAAAAAAATTACCACTGTACTTTCAGTTTCTCTTATTGTACGAATTTGAATCTGAATCGGTTAAAAGTCGGCAAAATCAATCCTTCAAGAGGACATGAACGCCAACCGAGCGTAAAAAGTATGAGTAAAAAAAAAAAAAAAAAAATAATAATAATAATAAAAATAAATAAATCGTATTCTGGTGCCAAAAAACGTACAATCGTATTCTCAACATTTTCCCGTTTTAAATACGACAAAATCGTACTAGTTGGCAGGTCTGCACATAGTATCCCACCATATGTTCCACATGGTATCCCTCCTAATGTCCAAATGACATCCTACTTTATGTCCCACATGGCATCACATCCCATGTCCCACATCCCATGTCCCCATGGCCTCCTACCCTATGTCCCACATAGCCTCCTACCCTATGTCATACATGGCATCCTACCTTATGTCACACATGGCATCCTACCTTATGTAACACATGGCATCCCAACCTATGTCACACTGTGTTACTCGTGGCATCCCACCATGTCCCACATGGCATTCTACCCTGTTCCACATGGCATCCCACCCCATGTCCCACATGGCATCCAATTCCATGTCCCACATGGCATCCCACCCCATGTCCCACATGACATCCCATAGGCTCCATAAGAAGTCTCATCCTAGCTATAACAGTCCCTGATTGAGCATATACTATGTATGAAAGTGTCAGTTCATATAACTTATATGCAAATGACTTGTTGAAATGGGGTGGGACGCCATGTCCCACATGACATCCCATGTCCCACATGACATTCCATCCCATGGCAATCCACCCTATGTCCTGCATGGCATTCCACCACATATCTGTTCCACATGGCATTCCACCCTGTTCCACATGGCATCCCACCCCATGTCCCACATGGCATCCCACCCCATGTCCCATATGGCATCCCACCCCCATGGCATCCCCATGGCATCCCACATGGCCCAACATGGCATCCCACATGGCATCCCACCCTATGTCTGACATGACATCCCATAAGCTCCATAAGAAGTCTCATCCTAGCTATCACAGTCCCTGATTGAGCATACTATGTATTAAAGTGTCAGTTCATATAATAACTTATATGCAAATGAGTTGTTGAATAAGAAAAAAAAAGGTGGAGTCAAATAATTATGCCTGATATAGCCCTTGGTGTATACAACATGGTAAATATTAAATCATATGTCCTTCATGGCCCCCATCCATGTCCCACATGGCATCCCTCCCTATGTTTATATGCAATCACATCCTGTCACACTCCCTGACTAAGCATATTAAATAAAAAAGTCTGGTCAGGTCATAATACTGTAGCAACTTTATGCAAATGAGCACAATAATAAAGGTGGAGTTTAAAAAATCATGCCTGATACAACTGTTGGTGCCCAAATATTTTGAAGAATTTTAAGGATTTTAATCTCAAGTACTACAAGAGAGACTTGAAGATCTCTGAAGAAAATTGGAAAATTATATCATTTTACAGTTATCTTCTAAGAAAATATCAAATGTATTGTAGACTTTTAAGGAAACTCATCAATCCTATCTTAAGTATCTCTGAAAAACTTTAACATTTTATAAGGAAATTCTAACCTTCCATAAGGATATCTGAAGAAACTTTAACTTTTTCTGAGGAACTCTAAAGAAACTTTAAAATTTTCTGAGGAATTCTCAAAAAACTTTAACATTTCTGAGGAAATCTCATGACAAATCTGTGGACGGCCGGACGGACGTAATCGCCATTACATAGGTTCGCATAATGCTACGCATGCGAACCAAAAAAAGAGTAGTTTTAAAGTTTTGACGGTAGCACATGTAGTTTCCGAGTTAGGACTAATTAAAGTTTGAAGAAGTTTTAATGAATGAATGCAAAAGGTAGATGTATGAAAGAGAGGACAGCTCAAAATCTTAATGTAATTCTTTAGAAATCTGTCATAAATTTCAGTCACTGAAAATCTTTTATAGACTTTTATCTTCTGCTAAATTTTGATACAGGGTATAAAGGAAATTCAACATCTCTTGGTCATATTCAAATCAGTAATGGTGAAGGAGTAATCATCTTCATATTCAAATCAGTAATGGTTTAGGAGTAATCATCTTTATGATGAAATAACCCTCTTTATGAGGAATGGTCCATCAATCATTCATGGGCTTTGCACAAAGTTATCCAGGCACATTTATATTTGGCTCAGCCAAGGATTAATCTGATTCACTTCACTGCAAAGCAGATATGTGGCTTGAGCCCAAGATGAATAACCAATTGTGTATAGAGCTGTGAACGTCTAGGGATTTTTTTTAACGTGTACACGCCAAAAAAAGCGAGTGTGTATCATTTACACGCGTTCACAGTACCATAATTTTTGGAAATACACCAAAATTGCTCCAAATTTACGATGCAAAGTAAAAATGACCGAGCAACCAGTATGGCAAAAATATTGACTCCATTGCCCAAATAGACACTTGAGTTTTGCTTTCCAAATCGTAAAAGTTTACTTCTACAGTATAAATCATCATTTTTATGGCAAATATGCATGGAAATTCAGTTTAGAAAGAACAGTTAACTTTCTTTCAGTGTCATTTAAACTCAACATCGTATAACTTTTTTGTCGTTACTCGCTACGGCTTTCAAAGTTTCACTGTGAAAATCTTGCATACTATGATACCTCTCCGTAAAACGTTTTCAAAACTACACCATCACCCCGGAAGTTCTGAAATATCAGTCCTCCGGAAAAATGGCTGCCATTTTTGCAAAGCACCTAGAAAATCAGCTCTGTCAAAACCTTTTTATATTTGTTTATTTTGCAATAATTTTTCTTTCTTGCAAAATTTATTTGACTCAAGTAATATTTACATGTAAATGTACTGATTGTCACGATTTAAATATTTTGACTGTGTGTTTGTTGGTCGATTTAACAGCTTGTAAAACGGGCCTTGATTGAGTGGGATTTAAAGCCTTATTAATTAGGCCTATTGTTAGTTTCACTGTTTACTGCTGCACATTCACGGTGCATTTCACAAGTTAGCCTACTCAGATTTCGGCGAAATCAAAGTGCAAAATATCCCCATTCATAGGTGATTACTGCGTATTTGTGATTCTCACATTTAAAAAGGATTATGCTAATCGGGTTTACAGTTTGTAAAAAGTCATTGATTTGGATTTTGTCAGCCGAATGTGTGTGTGATTTGAATCATGATTTATCATATTGATTTTCAACAGCAAAGCTGGCTATGAAAAACGATTACTCGCAATGAAGTATTTAGTAAACGTTTACAAGGATTTGCGAGTGTGTAGCGTATACACGCTAAACGGTCACAGCTCTAATTGTGTAGTGTAACAGTAGCTGGTTGCTAGAAAGTGAACTGTGAATAGACTGTGAAGAGGCTCTCAATTGGAAGGTATTCATTACCCCTATGTTGTGTATGGTGTAACAATAGCTGGTTGCTATTGTGAAGAGTTTCTTGGGTTAAAAAGTGTGGATTACTCCTGATTTGGAGAAAATCGAGGGAGTCAGGTTGAAAAATTATTAATGTTTATAGGACAAGAATGTTTGATAATCTTACTTCCTTTTCATTTCATTTTCCTCCAGGAGGGTGCTTCAGATAGCTGACATGGCAAGCATGGCAAGCATAGGAGAAGAGCTTTGATGGGAGTTACTCATTCACACTAAGCTGGAACTGAACTGTTCTAGAAAAAAGAAAATGTGTTTGAAATGCTTCCAACAAACCTGATAGATGGCTGATACAGGAAGCACTGCGACTGCCTGTGTCCATCTGTTGCCTTGGTTACCAGTTCGTGACCAGATTCTGGTTTCAGAAGAGCCGTCGTTGGTGTAGACGTTGAGATTCTTCACAGAAGAACCATACATATGATAATACCATTCCAGGCAATACTGCCCGTTTGAGCTCACCAACTGGTTGCTTAGCAACCGTGCATTGTCATTTTCAGCTCCAGCTGAGGTTTCAATGAAGATATAGTAACCTGGGGAAAACAATAAAAACTGAACAGTTTGCAAGTATTATCATCGGTGACATCATTAAATGGTGGGGACATGAGACAATTCACTGTGTGTCCAGTGACATAGCAGGGGGGACATGAGATGACCCACTGTGTCCAGTGGCATAGCAGGGGGGACATGAGATGACCCTCTGTGTGTCCAGTGGCATAGCAGGAGGGACATGAGTGACCCTCTGTGTGTCCAGTGGCATAGCAGGGGGACATGAGACAACCCTCTGTGTGTCCAGTGGCATAGCAGGGTGGGAGGGGGGCATGAGATGACCCTCTGTGTCCAGTGGCATAGCAGGAGGACATGAGATGACCCTCTGTGTGTCCAGTGGCATAGCA
The DNA here is from genome assembly GCA_020152595.1 of Chiridota heheva. Classification (NCBI taxonomy): domain Eukaryota; kingdom Metazoa; phylum Echinodermata; class Holothuroidea; order Apodida; family Chiridotidae; genus Chiridota; species Chiridota heheva. The sequence continues at coordinate 45,585 of JAIGNY010001306.1, forward strand.
TGGGGACATTAGACTACACTCTTTGTGTCCATTAGCATAGCAGGGGGGACATGAGATGACCCTCTGTGTCCAGTGGCATAGCAGGAGGACATGAGATGACCCTGTGTGTGTCCAGTGGCATAGCATGGGGACATTAGACTACACTCTTTGTGTCCATTAGCATAGCAGGGGGGACATGAGATGACCCTCTGTGTCCAGTGGCATAGCAGGAGGACATGAGATGACCCTGTGTGTGTCCAGTGGCATAGCATGGGGACATTAGACTACACTCTTTGTGTCCATTAGCATAGCAGGGGGGACATGAGATGACCCTCTGTGTCCAGTGGCATAGCACATAGCAGGGGGGACATGAGACAACCCTATGTGTGTCCAGTAGTATAGCAGGGGGACATGAGACGACCCTCTGTGTCCAGTGGCATAGCAGGGGGACATGAGACGACCCTCTGTGTCCAGTGGCATAGCAGGGGGGACATGAGACGAACCTATGTGTGTCCAGTGGCATAGCAGGGGGACATGAGACAACCCTGTGGGTCCGGTGGCATAGCAGAGGGGACATGAGATGACCCTCTGTGTCCAGTGGCATAGCAAGGGGGACATGAGATGACCCTCTGTGTCCAGTGTCATAGCAGGGGGGATATGAGATGACCCTCAGTGTGTCCTGTGGCATAGCAGGGGGTGGCAAAGAAAATTAACATTTCCAATTCCAGTCTATTTTTTAGTTCAAGTCATCTTGCTGTTGATGAAACGTAATTGCAGCATAATATATAGATAATTTATTTTCATCATGCCCCCCCCCCCACCTCCCTATCACCTAAATTTTAAAAAGAAAAATATGAAAATTTGCTAACTCTAAATAGGCCACATTTAAAAATTCAGTTTTCAGAAATATTTTGTTAGTTTCCCCCCTAAAGTAATAAAGATTTTTGCTTTTCGAAAATTATAGGGTCAGAACTCGGAAAATGGTAGAATATTTTGGATGAAGTTATCAGAAATTGTATTGCTTTTGCCGAGTAAAATCAACATCGGCGGCAATCCCGGGGGGACATGTTTCCCCCAATAATTTTGTTGGTGGGACAAATATCATTATGTCCCCCTTAAAAAGGGAAGCCTTATATAAAGCCTATATGACTGGCTACACAACTGTCTTGATGTTGAAAAGAAAGCGCAGCCACTGAAAATCAACATACTGAATTTCTATTGTGCAAATTAGAATCTGCTCAAATTTGTATAACTTTTTAATTGTTAATTTTCTTTTTAATATTAAAACTAGTCCAGAAACCCCACAACACAGAAACCATAATTTATCTACCAATTATCATCCTACCTAAGAAGTTTGCATTTTCTTGAAGCTAATCTAGATACTAAATAATGAAAACTATTAGTGGATGAAATGGTTGACTTGGCCCCCGGCTTGGCCTAGGAAATAAGATCTCCAAACCACAATTCACAAAAAGTGCTGTGCAGTTGTATAGAACCAACAATTAGTGAGCTCACAATTACTGTGGTTGATCAAGCAGTTCAGGAGAGCAAGATTGAGTGGAGACAGGGGAGTTTGAATTATGATCTCCTGACTTGCAACTCAGACTTAGGGGTGGAAAGTAATATGTCAGCTAGATCGTAATGTAAAAAAAAAATTCTGCGAGGCTTGTGTCAGGGAATCCACTTTACTTATATGCCATAATGCCATGTGCCAGGTCAATAGTGCCAAAAAGCCAATATTTAATTTCACAAAACTGAGGGTGCAAAAAAATGAAAGAAATTGTGAAAATGTCCAATAACATGGCGAAATGTGGTAGAACCTAATAGAAGAGGTTTGTAGGGCATGTGAACCATGAACAGCATGATATTCAGCGTCAGATATTTTACAGCAGTATGTCTATGTTACATAACAAGTTTACTATTTGGGTGTGATGCATTCTGGGTGTGATGCATTTTATGCAGGAATTTTTGTGATGGTACTCTCAGTGGATGATTTTCAGTTTTAAATTGTTAAGTTTTATGTTAAATAAAAGGTGCAGTGGCTCAGTGGTTAAGGATGCATGCTCATATGCAAAAGGTACCGGGTTCGATTCCCTTCATGCACTGCCTTGTATCCTTGTGCAAGATACTTTACTCTACCTGCTTCAGTAAACTCAGCTGTAACATGAGTACCAGCTCTGTTGGGGAGTCAACCTGCGATGGACTGGCATCCCTTCTAGGGGCTGTCATGTACTTTCATTCGCTTGTGTCATGGAAACCAGGGATAAGCACTGGCCCTATGAGCCTAATGGCTCAGATGGATTTAACTAACTCTCAGTGGATAGCCAGATCTTGAAATCACAGACAGTAAAAGATGACAAAAGATGAAATGGTGAAGGAAAACTCAAAGTAAGTATTAAAAAGAAGGAATTAGTAATAACAATCTATAGTCTTACTGGGTATTTACATAGCGCTATAGTATAAAATAATGATAATCAGCAGCGTTGTTCACAAGAATTATAAAGTATATAGCAAACAGCACTAGGTACAAGGGTGGAATTAATACCAGAAGCAAAAAAACAAAACAAAAAAGTTTTTAAATCTTTGTTAAATGAATTTGTACTTGTAGAGAATGCAAAAGAAATGGAGCAGTGTGGTAGATTTACTGGGATTTGGGGCAGTGTGGTAGATTAACTGGGATTTGGGGCAGTGTGGTAGATTTACTGGGATTTGGGGCAGTGTGGTAGATTTACTAGGATTTGAATCAGTGTGGTAGATTTACTGGGATTTGGGGCAGTGTGGTAGATTTACTAGGATTTGGGGCAGTGTGGTAGATTTACTGGGATTTGGAGCAGTGTGGTAGATTTAGTGGGATTTGGGGCAGTGTGGTAGATTTACTGGGATTTGGGGCAGTGTGGTAGATTTACTAGGATTTGGGGCAGTGTGGTAGATTTACTGGGATTTGGAGCAGTGTGGTAGATTTACTAGGATTTGAGGCAGTGTGGTAGATTTACTGGGATTTGGGGCAGTGTGGTAAATTAACTGGGATTTGGGGCAGTGTGGTAGATTTACTAGAATTTGGGGCAGTGTGGTAGATTTACTGGAATTTGGATCAGTGCGGTAGATTTACTGGGATTTGGGGCAGTGTGGTAGATTTACTGGGATTTGGGGCAGTGTGGTAGATTTACTGGGATTTGGGGCAGTGTGGTAGATTTAATGGGGTTTGGGCAGTGTGGTAGATTAACTGGGATTTGGGGCAGTGTGGTAGATTTACTGGGATTTGAGGCAGTGTGGTAGATTTACTGGGATTTGGGACAGTGTGGTAGATTTCCTAGAATTTGAGGCAGTGTGGTAGATTTACTGGGATTTGGGGCAGTGTGGTAAATTTACTGGGATTTTGAGCAGTGTGGGGTAGATTTACTGGGCTTTGGGGCAGTGTGGTAGATTTACTGGGATTTGGGGCAGTGTGGTAGATTTACTGGGATTTAAAGCAGTGGTAGATTTACTGGGATTTGGAGCAGTGTGGGGTAGATTTACTGGGCTTTGGGGTGGTAGATTTACTGGGGTTTGAGGCAGTGTGGTAGATTTACTGGGATTTGGAGCAGTGTGGTAGATTAACTGGGATTTATGGTAGATTCACTAGGATTTGGAGCAGTGTGGGGTAGATTTACTGGGCTTTGGGGTGGTAGATTTACTGGGCTTTGGGGTGGTAGATTTACTGGGATTTGAGGCAGTGTGGTAGATTTACTGGGATTTGGAGCAGTGTGGTAGATTAACTGGGATTTGGGACAGTGTAGTAGATTTACTGGGATTTGTCTTGTTGTGTGGTATTATAAATATTTCTTTTGGTGGGCTGATCTTAAGTTTTAGAAAGATTAAGAAAACTTACCCCCTGATGTGCCCAGTGTGTGGTCAGCGCTTGGCCCTGTGTCCAGACTAGATGTGCTTCCTGACTGACGTGTCCAGTCAAATTTATCCGTCTTGTCCTGGATCCAAAGGCAGAGTCCACTCTCAAAGTTACAGTCGTGGCTATCAGGAGCTGGGCCAAAATGAGATGAAATTGAAAGAAGTTGAATGAATGGTAGATTCTACTGAGACCTCCTTGTAGTAGCTTTGACTCCCAAACAAGGGTTGGTATACTACTGAGACCTCCTCGTGGTAAAGCTTTGACTCCCAAACAAGGGTTGGTATATTGGTCGTCCACTGAGACCTCCTCGTGGTAAAGCTTTGGACTCCCAAACAAGGGTTGGTATATTGGTCTTCTACTGAGACCTCCTCGTGGTAAAGCTTCGACTCCCAAACAAGGGTTGGTATATTGGTCTTCTGCTGAGACATCCTCGTGGTAAAGCTTTGACTCCCAAACAAGGGTTGGTATATTGGTCTTCTACTGAGACCTCCTCGTGGTAAAGCTTTGACTCCCAAACAAGGGTTGGTATATTGGTCTTCTGCTGAGACATCCTCGTGGTAAAGCTTTGACTCCCAAACAAGGGTTGGTATATTGGTCTTCTACTGAGACCTCCTCTTGGTAAAGCTTTGGACTCCCAAACAAGGGTTGGTATATTGGTCTTCTACTGAGACCTCCTCGTGGTAAAGCTTTGACTCCCAAACAAGGGTTGGTATAATGGTCTTCTGCTGAGACCTCCTCGTGGTAAAGCTTTGACTCCCAAACAATGGTTGGTATATTGGTCTTCTACTAAGACCTCCTCGTGGTAAAGCTTTGACTCCCATACTGGAATTTTTCTGGCTTTTTTTAGACAAAAAAATCTTATTTGGCTTAAAACTCATAAATTTGTATGGCTTTTTAGAGACTTATTTGGGCCACAAAACAACTATTAAAGCCACAAAAAGCTTGTTTTGCTGTAAAAAATCAATATTTGATTCATTTTCTGCCTTTTCTCAAAAGTTTTGATGGAGAATAAAAAGAAAGTAAAAATACATTTTCTGATGACGTCCAGACCATGTGATATTTTGCAGGTGTAGAAGTTACATAATAACATATGAAACAATTATATGCAATTCAGACCTTCATAGGAGTTAGTAATGATAACTATAACTATAAATTTAAAGAATGTTTTGGCATCGTGTTTATATGTGTATTTAATGCATGGCTCAAAGGACTTTCGCTCATGCCAAAACATTAATCTTTTTATAAAAATTCCTTGTTAGATTGTTTAAAATGCATAAAAAACAATAAAAAAGAATGAAAACGAGAAAAGTTTACAAGCATTATTTGGCTTTGTTAAAAATTCACCTGTTGTCAAAACGGACTAAACCAGATACTCCAGATCGTGCACTATGAAAATTTAATGCACGGGTCATGACAATACAAAATACATAGAAATTGTATAATCATATTAAAAGTTGAATTAAATTTATGCCTCAATAAGGTCTATATTTGCATAAATTTACATAAAAGCACTTCATACTGCTATGAAAAACAAATAAAAAGCAAACATTACCATAAGTGGGAAGTACAGCAGTGGTTGTAGGCGGAGCTGGTGTGGTGCTGCAAATTGAATGGCTCACAAGGATGTCATCCAAGGCAAGATCAGCAGATGCATTTCTCCCAATAATTCCTTCAAATATCACCTGTATAAAAAGTGTCAATTAAGTTTTAAATCTGAGCAACCAATAACAGCACAGATTATTTGAAATTTGAATCACAAAGTCAAGATGTTATCTATTTCATTTATTTACATATCTACAGCATCACATGCTAAATGGTAGAAGCCAAATAAATATACAAGATTTGTTCTCAAATTTGACATTGCTCCAAATTTTGTGGCAATTTGCATATCACAACAGTACAAAAATAATAAACATTCTTATAATTAAAGTAACATGATATAAAAATCAAAAGGATACTTACATCATAATATGCAATATACTGAGCTAAAACGATACTTAAATTTCAAGATTTATGTAGTTAAACTGAAGAAACAAATTACAAATAAAGGTATGTTATAAAAGGTATCTTAGATACATAATAGATTTCTGAAATATTAGGTGTATAATAAAATTCTTACACTCAATATTAAAAAACAACACCACTTATAAACTGGATTTAAATATATTAAGAGAATTGCTTTCGCAGGTACTGGTTGACAAACCGTTCCAGAAACTTGGACCAAGAGATTACAAATTATTGTCAATGGGAGTACTGAAAACTAGTTGATGCATAATAGCTCCATTGTAAAATCTTAAAGGTGTACTACATTAATTCCTATGTAACCTACAATCTTGCACACAACTGTTGGAACAATTCCTTAGCACAAAGGGCTTCAGATTTAGTTTTATAATTTTTGATATTTTCTTCTGAATTTTCTGTGTTTGAATATAATTTAAAACTAGAATGGCAAATACCGTCATGGTTCGCATGCCCATGCAAATTGACACCCATATTATATGACCTGGCCAATTAACAAAATTGGCATCTCAAACTAAGTCCCACATGGCATCCCATGTCCCTCATGGCATCCCATGTCCCACATGGCATCCCAGGTCCCACATGGCATCCCACCCCATGTCCCACATGACATCCCATCACATGTCCCACATGGCATTCCACCATATCTCCCACATGGCATTCCACCCCATGTCCCACATGACATCCCATCCCTTGTCCCATGTGGCATTCCATCAAAGTACGGGGACTAATACCCTGGAAGCTGGGACCGAGAGAGGACGTGCAGGGGTGCTAAAAAAGGCAAAAATAGGTAGAGAGGGTGGCAAAGAGGATGTGGTGGACTGTGAAGGGGTAGGTGTCTTGACGTATATACTCCAATGAAGGTCTGTGCCAGTAAGAAAGAGTAGGGGCTACTGGGAACATCATGGAAATTATGCAAATGTAAGAGAAGAATTAAAAAAAGCACTTATCAAAAATGAGACAATAAAGATGGAGGAACCATATAAAAAGCGATACAAATTCTGTTTGAATAATAAAAGAACTTACCCAGAACTCCTCTGAGGATACAAGTGGTATCTTGGCATTCTGCCAAACATTCCCCATATTTCCACTTGTAGTCCAAAGCTTGACTGGGTTACCGGCTGTGCCAACTTTCTGCCACATGAGGTTCAATGTGTCAACCATTGGCCCGTACATGTGAAACCAAAAGTCCAGGCAACGTCCTATAAATGGACATTGATTGATTAATTGACTGAAGTATTGATTGATTAGTTCATGATAGATTAAGTATACATTGATTAATTTATGATTTACTAAATGATAAAAGTATTGATTGATTAATTAATGATTGATTAAATGACTCTAAGTATTACAGGTATGAACTAATTAATGATTGAACAAGGTGGCAATCCACGGAGTTGCTGACCTTATCACTTCTGCCACATAAATTGTACAATGATCAAATGTTTTTTCCGGGGACATGCCATAAAATGTCATTTCCTATCAATTACTTGACATCTGACCTTTAAATGACATGTTCCATCATGTGCAAAACGCAACATGACATCACCTTCCACCAAGTAACATTACCCACCAAGTGCCAAACTAATATCACTTATGGTTTTCCCAAGAAGCGCAAAATCAAATGTACTATTCTAAGCAATTATTTGACCTCTGACCTTTAAAGTGGAATATTGTGATGCCCCTGGGTTGTATTTTCCGGTGTAAGTGTATTTTGCTTGTAAATGAGCCCCATAATGTATGAGTCATGTGATACTCAAATGCAGGCAGGAGCAGAAGTTCAGGTATCTAGGTCTTCAATACTGATTAACATGTTCTCTTCTGCTTTTCTTTTGTGTAGGTCCAGGTGTCCCAGTCGTACAGCCATACTGCAGTGCAGGTCCAGGTGTCCCAGTCGTACAGCCATACTGCAGTGTAGGTCCAGGTGTCCCAGTCGTACAGCCATACTGCAGTGTAGGTCCAGGTGTCCCAGTCGTACAGCCATACTGCAGTGTAGGTCCAGGTGTCCCAGTCGTACAGCCATACTGCAGTGCAGGTCCAGGTGTCCCAGTCGTACAGCTATACTGCAGTGCAGGTCCAGGTGTCCCAGCCGTACAGCCATACTGCAGTGTAGGTCCAGGTGTCCCAGTCATACAGCCATACTGCAGTGCAGGTCCAGGTGTCCCAGTCGTACAGCCATACTGCAGTGTAGGTCCAGGTGTCCCAGTCATACAGCCATACTGCAGTGCAGGTCCAGGTGTCCCAGTCGTACAGCCATAGCAGTGCAGGTCCAGGTGTCCCAGTCGTACAGCTATACTGCAGTGCAGGTCCAGGTGTCCCAGTCCTACAGCCATACTGCAGTGTAGGTCCAGGTGTCCCAGTCATACAGCCATACTGCAGTGCAGGTCCAAATGTCCCAGTCGTACAGCCATACTGCAGTGTAGGTCCAGGTGTCCCAGTCGTACAGCTATACTGCAGTGTAGGTCCAGGTGTCCCAGTCATACAGCCATACTGCAGTGTAGGTCCAAATGTCCCAGTCATACAGCCATACTGCAGTGTAGGTCCAGGTGTCCCAGTCATACAGCCATACTGCAGTGCAGGTCCAGGTGTCCCAGTCGTACAGCCATACTGCAGTGTAGGAACAGGTGTCCCAGTCGTACAGCCATACTGCAGTGCAGGTCCAGGTGTCCCAGTCGTACAGCTATACTGCAGTGCAGGTCCAGGTGTCCCAGCCGTACAGCCATACTGCAGTGTAGGTCCAGATGTCCCAGTCATACAGCCATACTGCAGTGCAGGTCCAGGTGTCCCAGTCATACAGCCATAGCAGTGCAGGTCCAGGTGTCCCAGTCATACAGCTATACTGCAGTGCAGGTCCAGGTGTTCCAGTCCTACAGCCATACTGCAGTGTAGGTCCAGGTGTCCCAGTCATACAGCCATACTGCAGTGCAGGTCCAAATGTCCCAGTCGTACAGCCATACTGCAGTGTAGGTCCAGGTGTCCCAGCCGTCCACATAGCCAGTGTACAGACTGCAAATTCCTTTCTATTGTAAACATAGTTAGCTTGCAAGTGTTTGGTTGCACCCGAACACTTGCATGTTTTGTTTGGTTGCACCCAAACACTTGCTCCCTAGCATGTTTTGTTTGGTTGCACCCAAGCACTTGCTCCCTAGCATTTAAATACAGAGGATATGTATCTTCTCAGAGAGAATTTTGGCTCATTAGCCAGGGTGTACTTTTTTCATTTTTGTATTGAGACAGCTTGACAGGCGGAGGCTACCGGAGACTACCGGTATTATGGCCCGTTATAAGTGTAATGTATCTTACTTCTATTCCTTTCATTTAAGGGGAGCAAAGTCCGGAATCGGGGTCGGAATTGGGGCCATTCCTTCTCATTTTCTGGCTGGTATACTGTTAATTGTCTACTCTAAATTCGGCATTAGGCTTGTACAATTTGTGTAGGGGCAAGTTCTGTCGGTCTTGTGAACTATTAGTTTCACGAGACGTGCCACCCATGCTCCGATAAATTTTTTAGAGGGTATTGATTTTATTCATTAGAGTTATCATTTTTAGTTTGCAATAAAACTTGCTTGAGAAGGGAATGATGTCTTGTTTATTTCCCCTCCGTCTGTCAAACTCTTCTCCATTGAAATAATTTTGAGGAAGCTTTCTGCATATCTAAGTATTTATTCTTTTTGTAACGCTAATTAGAGCTGTACTTTGAACGATTTAAATGTTTGTAATTTATCTAGTTGCACTCTGGGTGCTATAGTTATGTATCTCATTTTGCACTCAGTTTCATTTTATTTACTGAGTGCATCTAAAGAAAGAAACTCGCAGAACTAAATTATAATTTTGAGGCTTCCCTTAAGGAACTACCTTCGTTTTAAACCATGTTTTTACTAACTGAAGAACTATCAAAAGATAGAGTCAGCAAGTACTGTTTAAGTTGAAACCAAACCTATCGATCTTTGTGTAATTTACATCCTGCTGTCTCTCTGTATTTTTATAGGCAGTAGTTAGGATAGCTTGTAGCTTAGGCCTCCTCCTCCCTTTCCCATCTGTTGTCCCGTTCACGCCCGGGGGTGGGGACATACTTGTGGGATGTCTCTTTTAAGTATGTAGCTTTTCTGCTGTATTTCCCCTTCCCGTAACCCTCACCTCCTGACACCAGGTGGCATCCAACTGCTCCGCCCCAAGGGTGGGGGATGCTCCTACATTAAGGGGGTGCTACAGTATCCCGTTACATGTGGGACATAATCCTCACCACCATCCACCAACCTACTAAGTAACAAACTGGCCACTAATTCATCAAGGAATGCAATAGCAATTATGTTTTTTCAACAAAATGCAACAAAAATGTATCATTATTTCACCGTTAAGCGACATGTCACATCTTTCCTAAGACATAACTTTTCATCATCCTTCATCAACCCACCAAGTTACAAACATATTGCATTTGTGTTATTTGCATAACAGGCAACCAACCTACCATTTTCAATTATTTGACCTCTGACAGTTATATGACCTGTCCAATTCTGTGCGGTACATAAGCCCACATTACCTTCCACCAACCCATCAAGTACCAACCCAATATCAATTATGCTTATCCAACAATGGTTACATATAATTTACCGTTTTTAAATCAATTACTTGACCTTTAATCTTTAAACGACATATCCTATTATGTGTGGGACATACCCTTCCTTCATCTTCCACCAACCCAGTAACTTATTTTATGAGAGATAACTTTACATCAACTCAAGAAGTAACAACCCAATTGTCCTTACAGTTTTTCCATTACACGTGACCAACGACGACGAGTGAACACACAATTACAATGGCGGGGTCGTCACCTGCGTAATCGGTTATAATAGAAACAATGCTATCACGAAACGCCTATCCCGACCCGGATGAGAACACAGGTACGACGTACGGACAGACATAACATTGACAACCAAGTCAATGTCCACGGCCTTTGATAACCAGTTGTGGTGCACACGCGACCGACCAAAATTTATCTTTTTAAATAGACTATTTGACCTCTTGACCTTTAAATGACCTGTCCGATTTTGGGTGGGACATAACTCTATATCATATTTCATCAAACCACCAAGCAAGCTCCTGCAACGGATCAAGAGTCAAGCTCCTGCAACGGATCAAGAGTCAAACTCCTGCAACGGATCAAGCGTCAAGCTCCTGCAACGGATCAAGAGTCAAGCTCCTGCAACAGATCAAGAGTCAAGTTCCTGCAACGGATCAAGAGTCAAGCTCTTGCAACGGATCAAGAGTCAAGCTCCTGCAACAGATCAAGAGTCAAGTTCCTGCAACGGATCAAGCGTCAAGCTCCTGCAACGGATCAAGAGTCAAGCTCCTGCAACAGATCAAGAGTCAAGTTCCTGCAACGGATCAAGAGTCAAGCTCTTGCAACGGATCAAGAGTCAAGCTCCTGCAACAGATCAAGAGTCAAGTTCCTGCAACGGATCAAGCGTCAAGCTCCTGCAACGGATCAAGAGTCAAGCTCCTGCAACAGATCAAGAGTCAAGTTCCTGCAACGGATCAAGAGTCAAGCTCTTGCAACGGATCAAGAGTCAAGCTCCTGCAACAGATCAAGAGTCAAGTTCCTGCAACGGATCAAGAGTCAAGCTCTTGCAACGGATCAAGAGTCAAGCTCCTGCAACAGATCAAGAGTCAAGTTCCTGCAACGGATCAAGAGTCAAGCTCCTGCAACGGATCAAGAGTCAAGTTCCTGCAACGGATTAACAGTCAAGTTCCTGCAACGGATCAAGAGTCAAGCTCCTGCAACAGATCAAGAGTCCAGTTGCTGCAACGGATCAAGAGTCAAAGCGCCTGCAACGGATCAAGAGTCAAGCTCCTGCAACAGATCACGAGTCAAGCTCCTGCAACGGATCAAGAGCCAAACTCCTGCAACGGATCAAGAGTCAAGCTCTTGCAACGGATCAAGAGTCAAGCTCCTGCAACGGATCAAGAGTCGAGCTCTTCTAACGGATCAAGAGTCAAACTCTTCTAACGGATCAAGAGTCAAGCTCCTGCAACGGATCAAGAGTCAAGCTCCTGCAACGGATCAAGAGTCAAGCTCCTGCAACGGATCAAGAGTCAAGCTCTTGCAACGGATCAAGAGTCAAGCTCCTGCAACGGATCAAGAGTCAAACTCTTCTAACGGATCAAGAGTTAAGCTCCTGCAACGGATCAAGAGTCAAGCTCCTGCAACGGATCAAGAGTTAAGCTCCTGCAACGGATCAAGAGTTAAGCTCTTCTAACGGATCAAGAGTCAAGCTCTTCTAACGGATCAAGAGTCAAGCTCCTGCAACGGATCAAGAGTCAAGCTCCTGCAACGGATCAAGAGTTAAGCTCCTGCAACGGATCAAGAGTTAAGCTCCTGCAACGGATTAGAAATCAAGCTCCTGCAACGGATCAAGAGTCAAGCTCCTGCAACGGATCAAGAGTCAAGCTCCTGCAACGGATCAAGAGTCAAGCTCCTGCAACGGATCAAGAGTTAAGCTCCTGCAACGGATTAGAAATCAAGCTCCTGCAACGGATCAAGAGTCAAGCTCCTGCAACGGATCAAGAGTCAAGCTCTTGCAACAGATCAAGAGTCATAAGTGTTTTCTTGAGGTTAACTAACCTGATGTGGAGGGGAACCTGTCACTAACAAGCCAAGCTGTGTCACCATCATTGCGCCCACTGGCTTCCAGGTACATATAGTAACCTGTGAAAATAAAAAATAAAATTTTATGTCATTATTAAGATATACAGCATTTCAACAAATTGTTAATGACCACTTAATCTCTCACACAAATGCATGCAACTCCTCCCATTTCTACATCTACGGTCACACACATAATCTTAATTTTCTTTCAAGCAAACTTGAACACTGCAGTAGATAAATTCTCCCTCCCCTCCCCCTATCAAAGAGAAATAAATAAATAAAAAGTAAATACCCCATAATAGCCAAATCACTTTTTGTCACAAAATTAATTCTAAAGTTAATTTGGAAATGATTTTGAACAGAGGTGTGGCACCCTATATGTGTGGCACACTATATGTGAGGCACACTATATGTGTGGCACACTATATGTGTGGCACACTATATGTGTGGCACACTATATGTGTGGTACACTATATGTGTGGCACACTATATGTGTGGCATACTATGTGTGGCACACTATATGTGTGGCACACTATATGTGTGGCACACGATATAAGTGGCACACTATATGTGTGGCACACTGTATGTGTGGCACACTATGTGTGGCACACTGTATGTGTGGCTTACTGTATGTGTGGCACACTATACGTGTGGCACACTATATGTGTGGCACACTATATGTGTGGCACACTATATGTGGCACACTATATGTTTGGCACACTATATGTGTGGCACACTATATGTGTGGCACACTATATGTGAGACTAAAGACTACAATCTTGGACAAAACTGTTAGAACAATTCAGTGTTATGAGAACTACACAGGTTTTAGTGTTATATTTCTTTAATATTTTTTCAGACAATTGTTTTCCCTACACCTCCTCCCTTTTCAATGTTGAATTTGTTTCTTGCCATAATTTTTAAAACAAATTGAAAAACGGACCTACATTTAATGGTGAGGGGAGGATGGTTAGTATAGTGAGGTAGGGGAGGAGGACATTGGCGGAGTGAATGAAATTATAAGACTGTCGTTAAAATTCTAAAATATTAATTATAAAAGAATAGGGACTGAAGAAGCAATACAAAAATTTCAGCATTTATGATTTATAAATGTGGAATAATTTACAATAGAAAAGTACATTCATAAAAAGCATCACATATTTTCACTAAGTGCTTCAACAAGCTTTGTCCAAGATAACTAAGTACAGTACATAATCAAAACTGGCAGTGGTGCCCTAGTTTCCCAAATAAAACCTGGGTTTTGGAAAACTTCTTTTTGTTAGTAAATAAATCTTTAGTTGTTTAGTTCACCTTTCTATCCCATGACACATACCATCTGCAGAGAAAGGCTTTAGGAATTTTCACTGGTGGGAAAATTAATGGCAACTATGGGGCTTTGGAAGAGACAGATCCTTCACTTTTATTTTAGTAAGAAATAATAACACATAATTACATAAAAGTACCCATTGAAAGTAAACTCTTTCTTTAATAATATGAAAATTGCTACTTAAAAATTTCTATCATGAAGTATTTATTTGCATTGGTATGACCTGCGCATTAAATCATTTTATTGCACAACCACTATTATTTTGTTTATTCCATTTTCAGAAGAGGTAATTTTTCATTTATTATTTTGTTTTAAATGTATTTTAAACAATCTAACACAAAATGTTTATAAAAAGATTCATGTTTTGGCATTGTGTTTATATGCGCATTGAATGAATGGTTCAAAGGACTTTGCACTCGTAAATTATCCTCCTAAAGTCGGGTCATTCCACTCGTGTCAAAGTCCTTTTCCCGTGCATTAAGTACACATATAAACACTCTGCCTCAACATTAATGTTAAATTAACTTTTCACTTTGCTCGTCAAGCAACTTTGCAAAATATTGAGGATTGCCCACCACATTTTTTTACTACATTGCAGGCCAAATGGCGGAGGGCAGAGTGACTAACCTCGTTTAGAATTGAGGGTATGATCCACATCTGGGCCAGTGCCCGCGGTCCCTGTTCCTGCTCCATCTCTCAACCAATCAAATTGATCGTTTTCAAAATCGTTCAACCAAGTGCAGAGATCTTGCTCAAAGTCACAGAAGTCCTCCATTGGGCAGATTCCTGGATTCAAGACAACATCATCTATAGCCATGGTTCCCGTGATCGATGTCCCTGCAATGGCTTCAAAGTAGATCTGTTGAAAAATACACCAGTAAGATTTGTAGTAATAATTGAGCAGATTTGGGAAAAGAGAGCATGGAATGAAAATATTGGATAAGGAAAATCACAAAACAAAACTTTGTAACTTTGTTACATACTGGCTATAGCATGATTTTCTGTTTGCTTTGCCAAGTATTGAGCATATTTTTCACCCCCCCCCCGCCTCCCAACCATATTTTCAGACCGTCAGGTCTTACTACAAACTTTGACAAAACCTATCTCTTTCCCATTGACCCATATGCAAATGAGCATGCCCATTACATAAATGATTGTACCTTTCAGGTTTACCAACTTTGGTGTAGCGGTTATCATACATGTCTATAGACCACGAGGCCCTGGGTTCAAGCCTGGGTTGGGTAGACACGCCAGTGCACCACAACTGGTTATCAAAGGCCGTGGTTGTCGATGTTATACCTGTCCGTACATCGTACCTGTGTTCTCGTCCGGGTCGTATTAAGCGTTTCGTGATAGCATTGTTACTATCATAACCGGATACCCAGGCGACGACCCCGTTGTTGTAATTGTGTGTTCACTCGTCGTCATCGCGGTTTCCAATTCAGTATTTGTTTTTTCCATCATGTACATGTTTTTCTTCTCAAACTTGTATCAAGTTATTGTTGACTCACGACCTAACACTGGGCAAAGTCACTATTATCAAAAGGTTTGTTATTTCCCAGTAAGTCTATTTATTTACTATCCTACCCAACCCCTCACGTGCGTTTGTGCAAGACCTGAATAGAACTCTTATTTAATATCATTTGGAGTGGGAAACCCCATCAGATTAAGTCTTCTGCCCTTATTAATGACTTAAGTCGTGAGGGAGGAAGGGGGACTCCACATGTTTCATATTGATTCATTTATGAAAAGTTTGAAATGTTCTTGGGTTCACCGCTATTGCTCTCCTATTTGTAGTAAGTATTGCACTACATAGACACAGTGATTCTTTTATATCTAAATGTAATATGCATCCAAATGATGTACCCAAGTTCTCAAATATCTTTATCACACAAGTTTGTGAAGCTACGTTTACATACAACTATGAGATACTGATTAATAACTATCAAAATCAGATAATTTAAAATAATTCTTTGTTCAAAATTGGTCATGAAATCTTTTTTGACCAATGCTTATTTCGGAGTGGCGCATATCATGTTCGTGATTTTTATAATGATGATGCCACCCCAAAGGATTGCCTAAATTTTACAAGACATTTCAATCTACAGTCATTTCCTTTCACAATCTACTTCAGTATTATTTCCTCTTTGCCTGTTTCAAGGAAGTCGTATGTGCTTCTTCGTGCCGATAACTCTCTTAACTTCAACAACAATGAGCTAAGTTATCTCTATTCATTTCAAAGGTGACTCCACACACAACTGTCTTCTATTGTTAAACAACATACTAAGATTTCCTGCTTGTGTTGACAAGTGGCATAACATTGTTTCTTATGCTTTTGTCTGGGACAAGATTTTTCTACTCCCTCATAAAGCTGCTACGAATCCCAAGTAGAAATACTTTCCATTTCGTTTTGTACACCGGGTCCTCGCAGTGAATAAATTTGATTTAAGATAGGCCTCTTAGATTCCCCATTGTGTACCTTTTGTGAAATCATCAGGGACAGATCTAGGAGGCTCTTATATTGAAACAAAATTGAATTTGATCTGTAAATTTAGAAATACAAACATTTATACACAAAATTGTGTTCATTTTTATTGCATCTAAGGCCTCTAAAATGTCTAAATTCGTGGAACTTTGTCCCTGGAGCCCACCAGGGGCCCTTAAACGGGCCCCTAGACCCCACGTCGGTACTCACACGCTTTGCGTGCACAGTGCCGCCTAAAGGCAGCACTTTTTTCCAGGGGCCATGACAAGTACCACACCAGCTATGTTGTCGGAAAATTTCGCTCATACCACCCCAATAAATTTTCTTAGGAACGCCCCTTGTTAACCCTGTTAATTTAACCAAAGAAATGATCTTCTATGGGCACTTAGACATGATCCGTTCCCCAATTAATTATTCTATTTATTATCAATACAAAGTATTTCATATATACTCCTGTAGAGTGAATAAATCTCTCCCACAAGTTAAACAATTTCATCGTGTTTTATCATTCAACCTCAAGGTTGATAAATCTATTAAGCGTAATAATCCAAAC
Organism: Chiridota heheva; assembly: GCA_020152595.1. Classification (NCBI taxonomy): domain Eukaryota; kingdom Metazoa; phylum Echinodermata; class Holothuroidea; order Apodida; family Chiridotidae; genus Chiridota; species Chiridota heheva. Next base: position 62,480 of record JAIGNY010001306.1, read on the forward strand.
ACAGATAACCTTTTCAATTTCTTCAAGCTATGACTTCAGTAACTCGTCACACTTTCCCGTGATGTCATTCCACAACAGGTTCTTTATCTTTGGCATGTTTCTTATGCTGTTCGGAACCTTACAGTTCCCTAGTTCTGCTCTGCTTATTTCAACTTATGTGCCATTCAAAACCAATTCTTTACTTTACAACCCCCATTGGTACGAGTTTCTTTCTTTATCAGATTACTATTATTCACTGGAAATGCATAGTGGGTATTTCCACCTTTGTTCAATTGTGCATAGGATGTTATGTGATGTAAACACCATTCTATAGTTTCTGTTCCATGAGTTATTAAATGAGCTGTTGTTGTTGATCATGTATTGTTGTTGCTGATTGTTTTGTGATTGTAATTATACCTGTCTTGATTTACTAATGACAAATAAACAAATAAACGGAGAAAAAGAAAAAAAAAACATTCATATAAACCAAACTTGTAGTGATAGAAAACGAAAGGAAAGTTGTGAAAATTAAAAAAGATCCGAAAAATTAGTTACATTTTGGACCCTCTAGGATTAACAAGTGCATAATACGTATTTTGCCCCATATTTCATTTGATGATGAAAACTAATATTTCCATCACAAGCATGTTTTACATGTTGACCATATACGGTTCCACATTTCATACCTGCAGTATCAAAATGTATTCAAAATGCATGAATAATCTGGCATGCAATGCCTGGCCACAGCATGCGGTAATCATATTACACTGGATATTCCAACTGAGCTACCTATTCTCCTTGATACACAAGTAAAATTGGAAAGTCTGGTTAGAAAATTACTTTTTCCCTGAAACGGCCATCTTAAATTAAGTCAGAAAGTAATCTTTTCTAAAGTACAAAGTGTTGAAAGCATACCTTGAATGGTTGACCAGTGGTTGGATTGATGTCCACCTTAGCCTGCCTCCAGTAAGTACCCTGGTCATCTGACTTACTCCACGAGGGGGTCACAAACAGGTCACCCTCATCCTGCTTGTATACGTACAATGTGCCAATATCCGTCCCAGACATGTGATAAAAGAATTTAAGGCAACGATCCCCTGTGAATGTGTATGTGTTGGATGCGAGCCTTCCTTCTGACGCTGGTGGCATGATGGCGACATTTGCAAATGCAAAATAACCTAATAGAGAGATAAATGAAATACATATAAACTAACAATATGAGCTCTCTACTTCAGATTGGGCCATACACCCCCACTCCCTCTTGATCGAACAGTTAAATAAAGTAAAAAATAAGCTTATAGGTTCAGATTATTAGACAATAATCTGTTCTTGCTCTTTAGTTAAATTAAGCCTCCAAACAGTGTAATAGACTGCTCTTTTACTAGAATTGTGAAAAATATTTTAGGCTGTTAGCATTTTTTTCCCCTCAGCGACTGTCCCCCCCATCCAAAATGCTGCCTTCACCCTTACAAGCTACACTTAATGTGGATCACAAACAGACACCTTCATTATTAAGCAAAAGAACCCGAAAAATAATGTTTTTCGGTTTTGATTGTGAAGCTTTATGATAAATAAGAGATACAGTGGCTCAGTGGTTAAGGAGTCCTGCTTGTATTCGAGAGGTACTGAGTTCAGTTCCCACCATGAGCACTGAATTGTGTCCTTGGGCAAGACACTTTACTCTACTTGCTCCAGTCCACTCAGCTGTAAAATGAGTACCAGTACTGCTGGGGAGTTAATCTGCGATGGACTTTTGTTTAATCCTGGGGGAGTCATGTACTCACATCCGCTTGTACCATGAAAACCGGGGATAAGCCCCGGCTCCAAGAGAGTGTTAATAACTCACTAATGAAAACATACTTTCAAAATCAAAACGCAATGAATCCTCTGCTCCAGACCAAAACACACATAATGTGGCCCTGCAGTATCTCTCACTACAAAACCTGACCCTTCATAATAAGCTCCATTGTTGGTTTACGATGAAAAGTTGTGTGATTACTTCAGCATAAAATATCACTGAGTACTCTATGGTAGGTTTCTGAATTGCGTCCAGCAGAGTCTATCAGTCCAACCGTCCAAAGTGAAGGTTCTGGAGAGGTAAAGGACTGAAAATTTGTAGCAAGATTTGTGTGTAATAAAAGATGCCACCATGTGCATGCAAGTGCCTTTGGTTGTTTATCTGGGGATTGGTTTTGCATCACCATGTATCACGGGTCTGTCTATTTGCAATCTCCTCCAGCTGGTCGTGTTAGTCATGTGATTGTTGTTGAATATGAAAGTAGATTTTGAATATGCATGTTTGATGAATATTATTACTATTATTCAACTTATCTATATAGCGCCTCTCCCGTGGATCGAAGCGCTTTACAATAAAATTGATAATACATAGACAAACTCTTAATATACAATATCAATTTTTTTTTAAACAGTTGCACGACATTATAAAAGCATAAAAGAATTGGTAAAAAAAATATAAAAAAATACATATGTAAACGAGAAATTAAATATTATAGACAGCATAAAACTTAATCAGTAGGAAAAAGATGAGCGTAAGGGCCTTCTTAAAAGTATAAACAGTTTGAGTATGTTTGATGAATATGCATGTTTGATGAATATGCATATTTGATGAATATGCATATTTGATGAATATGCATGTTTGATGAATATGCATGTTTGATGAATATGCATGTTTGATGAAGCTTAGTCTGTAGTTTTCAGGGATTTGCTGTATAAACATTAGGAATATGGCCCAAAGTATTATAATTCATATGCAACTGAGAAATTAACGTTTAAGTTAGAAACAATGTTGATATATTGTTTCATGTTTTTTTATTTCCCTTGGTGTTTTGTGTTTAAGATTGGTAGTTTTTACCGCTTTTTTATTAACTGTTTTATCTTATTCATGTATCTGAACTGAACGTTTAAAAACTTAATTATTTCTTTTATTCAGTATACTGCTGATATTTTAGCTTTTTCCTATTATGGGGTTTTAGGTGTTGAATCACTTTTATTTTGTTTCTTTTATGTATTGATAAGTAATTAATTTTTCATTTTTTCATGCTCTTGTAAAGAACTTAGAGCTTTCTTTTAGAATAAGTGCTATATAAACATAATTTAATAATAATAATATATGAAAATTCATCTCATTGTTGGCAAGAGCATGAAAATCTGTTGCAATGGATTTTTAGTCCCAAATCCTTAAAGCCTACAAGGTTAAACAAAAACATAACGTAAAATCAATAAATAAACAAAACCTTCACTGTTTTACCACCCTTTTTGTAAATTATTACTTCAAGACAGGCACATTGACCACAGGAGAATACTTTTGTCCTTGTGTTAAGTGTGAAAGTCAGTGCAGCTGCAGTAAAATTAGTTTACTATCAATGTCAGATTATGACCATGGAAAGTGAGGTGAAGTGTGTGGGAATCCCTGGTGTAATTGCTTGTGCTGGATTGTGGTTTCTGTTGTGAGCAATAATAGACCACGACAGATTTGAGATTTAGTAGGGGCTTAAGACACAAAATGTATTACGAGGTTTAGACATAATGCGAGCATGAAAATCATCATTTGAATTGAAAGCATTTATTATTTATATGATTATCCAGCCTACAATACAACCAAACTTTTAAATTTTGAAGTTGTTGCAACATCAAAGGCATTTAATAAGATCATGACCTCTGCAGCATTCTGTTTGGAGTTAATCAAACCAAAATATTAATTTAAACCAACTTAAACCCCATGGGTGATCGGGAATACAAATTAACTATTTGTTCCACCATCTTTGCCTTGTTGTAAATCCATAGACTGATCCTGCGGCTACACATATGAAATATACATACATGCAGTAAGCTCCAGAGTTAAGTAACTGATGACTGTGAGGGAAAAGTTTATGATCATTAACCTTCATGCATGTTCAAATTAAATTTCATGCATATTCAAATTAACCTCATGGATATTCAAATTAAATTTCATGCATATTCAAATTAACCTCTTGGATATTCAAATTAACCTTCATGCATATTCAAAACCTACTTTCATATTCATGTGACTAGCTTGACCAGCTTGAGGAGATTGCAAATAGACAGACCCATGTACAGTATACACACTCTATGCATGAATGCTTAGCAAGTTACATAAACACAAACAAACCTGTTGGTGATTGCTTTGTGTGGTCAGTCGGAGGGCCAGTTCCTTGCAGTGGATCCCCACTGAAACCTCTGAACCAATCAAAACCAACTGTGTCATCGTCAACATTGGTCCACTCGCAGAAGTCAACTTCAAATTCGCACTCCGCTGGAGGTCAAATGAGAGAAAAGAATGCATTACAAAAAACTTTTTGCCTGAGAGAAATTGGTCCCGACTTTTATAAAATGGCCACTTTAGGGGAAAGCATTTTTCTAACCTGAAGTTTTCTTTTCTACTTGTACTGTCACTGTACTGTATATCACCACACAATATCTTCCTGCCCAGGCTAAGTTAAACACATATTAAATACATTTTGGCTTTAAACATGTTGGGGTAAAGTTCATGAGCAATATTCTTCCTTAGAAGAAATGGTCCATCAATCATTCACAGTTAATGCACACATTACCTCAAACATCTATTTTCATCACCAGTTTACAAATAAATTTCTCCCACAAACAGACTTAACACGAATGAGTGATTGCAATCACAAAAGTGCCCTGATTACTCAGCACTGGGTTCTGTAATCTTATACACACAAATAACCTTGGGCTACTTGACTGTGGTGTGTATGGGAATGGCAGATAAACAATCATTGTTTGGAGTGGAAACACAATACACTGAACAGGATGTCGGGTTGGTAATTGTCATACCTGAGTTTTCAGGATTAACTCAGGTGTCGGTGCAGGTAGGCTTAAAGAGAAACTTTTTGGCATGTACCGATATCTTCATTACACATGTGTCCATGAGAACTGTGTTGAATGAGGTGTAAGGTTGGGTGTGTGAATGGGAAGTACTTAATTCAAAATGTGTTAAATTGATGCGATGACCAGGCACTACCAGATTTTCTTGTTGGATATAGCTTGTGTTCCATTGTAAGCCACAAAATGGCTTCCTGGAATGTCTTAATGGTAAGTTTTCACTCCAGTATTCCATCCTAGGAACAAAGTATTCCATTACTAAGGTAATTATTATTTCCTATGAGAAAAAGTTTTGGGGAAATACTTACAATTAGAGAAAATATTAAAATAATTTTTATTGAAAAACATCCCTTTTCTACATTAGACTTTCTACAACAGTCATTTACAACATAACTTGTGACATACTTATGTCCTTAATGGAACACAGTTTAATTACAGTTCTGTACAACTTTTTGCTCTCTAACAAGTCTACGCTGAACACATCTTTCAATATACAGCAATAATCCCAGGCTTGCGATTTCTGTTCAAATTTGTCATTTATAACTGGTAGACCTCCCTCTTTTACTAATTGCTTTCCCATACCATCAGCATACAAACACACATCTTAGCAATGGTTTGCCTGGATTTGAGTTTCATTACAATTTGGTACTGAAACCTTCCACCAAACCATGCTGGTGACCTTTTTTCCCATTTTCATGCTTTATGGGCTTTTCCCATTTTCATGCTTTATGAGCTTCTTTTCACTGAATGATTCAATTCATTTTAGCTTCCTTCCCCATTGGAAAATTCCTTGAAACACCATGGTGACCTTTTTTCCCATTTTCATGCTTTATGGGCTTTTCCCATTTTCATGCTTTATGGGCTTCTTTTCACTGAATGATTCAATTCATTTTAGCTACCTTCCCCATTGGAAAATTCCTTGAAACACCATGGTGACCTTTTTTCCCATTTTCATGCTTTATGGGCTTCCTTTCACTGAATGATTCAATTCATTTTAGCTAGCTTCCCCATTGGACAAATCCTTGTAACACTCCAGTTGCTCTCCCACCATCTCCAGTAAACCTATGCCTCATTTTTGTCTTCAAAGAGCCAGAGGGTGAGCACTCACTTGGGGTTGGACATGGAACAGCTTCATATGATATATCATCAATAGCGATGTCACCATCCCAGTTAGGCCCTCGTACCGCCTCAATCTGGATCTCAAACTGCTTTTGTGTCTGGATGTTTTTTGTCATTTGAAGCCATGCAAACTCTTGAGTTCCTTGCTTATGGAATATCTGTACAATAAAGAAATACATGAATGCTTGTCATCTGAAGCCATGCAAACTCTAGCTTATGGAATATCTGTACAACAAAAACATGAATGGTTGTCAGCCATGCAAACTCAGTAATGCTATTCAATGAAGCTAGCAGTCATGCTAAACAATGCAGCAGTCATGCTAAATATTGCAGAAAATGCTAAACAATGCAGCAGTCATGCTAAATTTGCAGAATAATGCTAAGCACTGCAGCAGTCATGCTAAGCACTTCAGCAGTCATGCTAATCAATGCAGCAGTCATTCTAATCAATGCAACATTCCTGTCAAACACTGCAGCTGTCATGCTTAACACTGCAACAGTCATGCTAAACAATGCAGCATTCAAGCTCAAACACTGCAACAGTCATGCTAAACACTGCAGCAGTCATACTAAACAGTGCAAGTCATGCTAAACACTGCAACAGTCATGCTAAACACTGCAGCAGTCATACTAAACACTGCAAGTCATGCTAAACACTGCAACAGTCATGCTAAACAATGCAGCATTCAAGCTAAAACACTGCAACCATGCTAAACACTGCAGCAGTCATACTAAACACTGCAATAGTCATGCTAAACACTGCAACAGTCATGCTAAACACTGCAGCAGTCTTACTAAACACTGCAACAGTCATGCTAAACACTGCAACAGTCATGCTAAACAATGCAGCATTCAAGCTAAAACACTGCAACAGTCATGCTAAACAATGCAGCAGTCATACTAAACACTGCAACAGTCATGCTAAACACTGCAACAGTCATGCTAAACATGGCAAGTCATGCTAAACACTGCAACAGTCCTGCTAAACACTGCAACAGTCATGCTAAACACTGCAACAGTTATGCTAAACAATGCAGCATTCAAGCTAAACAATGCAAAGTCATGCTAAACACTGCAGCAGTCATACTATACACTGCAACAGTCATGCTAAACACTGCAACAGTCATGCTAAACAATGCAGCATTCAAGCTAAAACACTGCAACAGTCATGCTAAACACTGCAGCAGTCATACTAAACACTGCAAGTCATGCTAAACACTGCAACAGTCATGCTAAACACTGCAGCAGTCATACTAAACACTGCAAGTCATGCTAAACACTGCAACAGTCATGCTAAACAATGCAGCATTCAAGCTCAAACACTGCAACAGTCATGCTAAACACTGCAGCAGTCATACTAAACACTGCAACAGTCATGCTAAACACTGCATCAGTCATGCTAAACACTGCAGCAGTCATACTAAACACTGCAACAGTCATTCTAAACACTGCAACAGTCATGCTAAACAATGCAGCATTCAAGCTAAAACACTGCAACAGTCATGCTAAACACTGCAGCAGTCATACTAAACACTGCAACAGTCATGCTAAACACTGCAACAGTCATGCTAAACAATGCAGCATTCAAGCTAAAACACTGCAACAGTCATGCTAAACACTGACTCATTTGAAGAAGAAAAAATGCTGATATTCCAGTTTTGTGTCTGGATGTATTGTATCTTAATGTACACAAAGTGGTCAGTTGGTTGGTGAGGTTTAACGGCAGCGATGTTCAAAACGTGACAGAGAGGTAAAGCTAGAACAGCGGAGGAGGAAGGAGTAAGAATAGGTAGTGAGCCGGGTAGGATCATAGAAAGGTGTGAGGGGTCCGTGTGATGCAGGAAGGATAAGTTTTTTTGGGGGAAGTGTTCAGTTATTGTGACATGTATGCACTCACCAAGAAATCCCCATCATTACTGATCATGTAGATATTCAGCGCACCAATAGCGGGCCCATACATATGATACCACAACGAAAAACAATTGGTGGAAGTGCCGGTGGGACGAAGGTACCCTGAGCTCAGCCTAGCGGTGTCGCCCGGTTGCCGTGGTGATGAAGCCTCCGCATATAGATAAAAACCTGCAAAATCAGAATTGAGAAAAGGATCAGGAAGGAAGCCTCATCACCTGGCCATCTATCCATAATAACACAAACATTCAAGAAGAGGATTTAGTTACAATTATGTGAACAGAATCTATCAAATTATTAACAAATCTGAAAATAACAGAATTAGGTTATATTACGTATACAAATCTCTCCAAGGTTGTGCTCCACTTTACATATCTAATTTGTTAAAACTGTATATTCCTGTCCGTAATTTACGTTCTTTAGATAAATTACTTCTGTTTGAATCAAAATCTAAGCATTCATGGGGGGACAGGTCTTTCGCTGTCGCTGCCCCACGGTTATGGAATGAATTGCCATTTTACATCAGATCTTCCATTACTATTGGTTCCTTTAAAAAGAATTTAAAGACTTACTTAATGTCTAAGGCTTTTGTCAATGTTCAATGATTGTTGTTTTGTTTTATGATTATTTTGTATTTATGTATTTATTGTATGGCGCCTTGAGCACCTAGTTTAGGTGGTTTGTGCGTATTATAAGTCTTATTATTATTATTATTATTATTATTACAAGAAACTCATTTTGCCAAAATTGTACCCATATACTAGAATTTTACCATTGATGCTTATCCTGGAAAGAAAGGTTGCTCTGTGCATATACTTAATACATTTTATGTTAAAAAATAAAGAGCTTGCAAAAATGATGGTTGCCCTGACAAAGTTTTTGCATGTCCCGGGCAGCCCGACAAGAGATTTGTCGAGCCCTGAGTGATAGGTGGTTAATTAAAAACTTCAAAAAAAGTAATGATAATATGGAATGAAAAGCATGAACGCCAGAGATCCCAAATCTTGAAATGAAGTCAGTTTAAATCTCACTTATCGCTGCATTCAGTGAAAACAATGAGTCTGGCTACACCAAAGCTTATCCAGTCTTGTTTTTGAACATGTTTTCTCCATTACAGCCACATGCAACATCACTTAATGGACTAATCACGTAATGAGATTCACTGTTTCATTGAAAACATATTGATTTTGATAAAATAGAAAAGAAGGTTGAGATAGGGGCGGTTTGCCCACTCTTACAGTGCTACAGTGGAACCCCCTCTTCTTCTGTACCCCTGTGTATAGAATAAACCATTTCTATAACCAGTCAGAAGATATCCTTGATTACACTGAAGCTTATCTAGTTTGTTTATATTAGTTGCATCAAATTCACTGAATCGGATAATCATGTAATATGAGTCATTCATTAATATAAAATTACTTTAAGAAAAGAGGTAAGTTGGGGGTATGGTGAGGAACTGTAACCAACTATGAACCAGTTAAGGCAGCTCTTCTCCTAAAAACCCTGTTTCCCTACACACCATGATAATATTCTAATAATAGAGTTAGGAATGTTTGATCCAATCTTCAGATAACAGAGATCAACTACAGCATACTTAGACTATAAATGATTGATTGATGACACTTGTCAGCACCTCAGCAGCATCAAATAGTGCCAGAGAGCTTAAAGGAGCAATAGACCGAAAAGTGAGGGCACTCGTTTTTGCGAATTTAACACATATATCATCCACAACAGAGCGATAAACATCATGCCTCCATAGCACACAGACAACATGAGGGCAAAGGTCACTTAAATATTCATATTAACCAGAAAGTTGCTATACTGTTGCATGCTAGACAAGCGTTTGATTTTTTGGGGACACACTAAAGATATGCCCTCATTTTTCGGTCTAGTGTTCGTTTAACTTATATCAAATCAACAAAAGGTGCAAAGAGGTAAAATCAGTGTAAAAGTACAACAGGATAAGGACTAGGGCTTGTTTGTTTGTTTGATGAGAGTTTAACGGCACCACAACAGCAAGGGTCAAATTGTGCCTGAGAGGTCAGATCATTCTAGAGGTAGGAAGGAGAGTAAACAGGGGTAGATTGAGAGAAACACGAGAACTAAAAGCCAGAAATCTGGAATCGAAAGAGGAGGTGTATGGTGGAAAAATAATGTAGAGAGAGAGGGGGTGGGGAAGGAGGACTAAATATGGTTGTAGTAATAGTTGATGTAATAAAGAGTTTGAAGGGGGCTAGTATGGAAATGAAGATATGAAGGGGAGAGGATGTAAAGAGGACAGTCTAGAAGGTTAACAGAATCCTTGAAATAGGAGCATAGGGTGTATGTGATCTGCTGAGTGAGTGAGTCCTGACAGTGTAACCAGCATCCAAAAAGTTAGGGATCCAGTGATCTTGACAACAGTGTGCATGTGGGGGTTCCAAACCCTTAACCAGCCCCCACCCTCTTTACAACCTGCACACTACTACATTATTAAGTGCAGATGAAGATCTACTACATAGCACTGGTACAGAGTATAATTAATGTTTTACTAACCCTTTCCCTCAGGAGTGGTGTGGTCAAACTTAGGACCTGTATAATAAGTGGGCGTGTCTCCTGTGTCCAGTGACCAATCAAAATCATCCCCTTTTGATATCTGCTGCCAGCCGCACAAAGTACCGTTTCCAGCTGGTCCAAAGTCACAATTGATGTCTAACAAAAGAAATCATGAGGCAATTTATAATATCAAATTTGAAACAGTAAGTTTTTTTGTCAGATAAGAATCCCACAATGATATATAAAAAGAAACATTCAATTCAAGAGGATTAGTTGAGAAAATAAAGTACTAGTGTAGTCTATCAAATTAATGCTGATGTAACAAAAGATCTGAGAGACCAGGCTTTAAATTTAACTTCATTTTTGAGATATGGTTGATCAAAAGTTCCATGAAATTTTAATGAAAATTATGTCAAAATCTCACTACAAATTTTCAGTTATTTCCGCATTAGAACCTCCCATTTTTTATTATTATTATTATTATTATTATTATGTATATTATAATTATTATTATTTTTTTTTTTTTTTTTTTTTTGGGGGCATGAGTTTAATATTCTACTAGAAGCAATCAGGAAACATACCACAGAAAGCTCAGTGCCATGCATTAGTATTGACACTACTTAATATATTCATGTAGAATACACTTTGCTCAGCAAAATATGCCATGATTGTAACTACAATCCCACACCCAGTTTTCAAACTTGTTTTGAATGCATTCTCATGACCTATACAATTCTCTGTTTTGATCAGCACTCAACACACATGTTTCAAAGTCCTCCACAACAGTATTAAGAACTTCCAAGGGGAATTTATTTAATTCACAAGAAGTCGACTATGGATATTAGATCTCCATTTGATTACCAATAGGGATATCAGGTATGGATTCTGCATGTTTAGTATGCCTGATTATTACTACACATGAGTTTTCTAATGGTTACCCATTCAGACAGTTTGGTTGCCAGCTCTGCTATTGACTTCCAAAAAAATGCCTGTAAATGATGAAAAATCATTTGCAGCAGGGAGTGTTGCTATTGAAGTTTGATTGCTTGCTTTGGAACACGCTGTTGTATTACCCACAGGAAATCTTGGAACACGCTGTTGTATTACCCACAGGAAATCTTGGAACACGCTGTTGTATTACCCACAGGAAATCTTGGAACAAGCTGTTGTATTACACACACAAAATCTTGGAACACGCTGTTGTATTACCCACAAGAAATCTTGGAACACACTGTTGTATTACCCACAGGAAATCTTGGAACACGCTGTTGTATTACCCACAGGAAATCTTAGAACACGCTGTTGTATTACCCACAGGAAATCTTGGAACACGCTGTTGTATTACCCACAGGAAATCTTGGAACACGCTGTTGTATTACCCACAGGAAATCTTGGAACACGCTGTTGTATTACCCACAGGAAATCTTGGAACACGCTGTTGTATTACCCACAAATATTTGTTTCGTGCATTTTTTAATTTAAAAAGATTTGTCATGAAAGTATGAAGTTAAATTATTCATGCAGGAAAATAATCAGGCGAAGAAGGGCTTCTTCATTCAAAATTAGAATGTAAAACAAGTTTTTTTTTTTTTACTGGCAACTTCACAATTTTGATTTTGGTGATCAAAATTTAGGAAATGAGGGAACATGGTCGCCAGTTTTTTCTGAGTTGGCAACCACAAAGCAAACGCGATTGTTGAGGGTTGTATATAAATGGAAGCAGCATGGCCCCTAGCACAGGTTTGAGATTTGGCAATCAAAGAGGTAATGGGGAGGGGGTCATGACCCCATTGGTGTTCAGGGGCCCAGTAGAACATTGCAAATAAGAAATTATGTAAAAGAAATTACCGTCAGTAGTTTTGCAGTCGACAAACATGATGTCATCAACAGCGATGTCCGAATCAGTTTGAAAGGACCCTCCTGGCGTAGCTTCAAAGTCAATCTGAGAAATGAAACAAATATATAAATTATTTAAAGATGCTGAGAACATTGTTAGAGGTCTATGGAAGATACAATGTGCCCCTACACACCCACAACAATCTTTGACCAGCTGTCTTTCAATTGTGAAAATACCATATTTGATTTTCAACTTATGGCTGATCAAAGTTTTAAGGAAAAAGGTTGCAGTTTTTCAGTGTAAGGGAATTTGTGATGTTTGAAAGGGGCACTGCCAAAGATCATATTAATTCTATGCATGAATCCATTTCTTATACTTCAGTCATTTCAATGATGACACTTTCTTTTCTAAAGCTCTTAGTCAGAGTGGAGCTGCCCCCAGATAATCCTCCAATCACCTTCCTCATCACCTAACTCATCTTGTTTATCTATGTGCAGGGACGGATCCAGGATTTTCCAAAAGAGGGGGGGGGGAACAAAGCCTTGTAATCTGAAGTCAAGTCATGTAAATGTATGGCTTTAGTGTTAGAAGTGTATTGGTAAAATTTCAAAAGGCAGGTCCGGACCACCCCCCCCCCCCCTCCCTGGATTTGCCCTTGATGTGTATTTACCAAATCAGTAACTGCCAAATTTCTGCAGAAACATTTGGATGTTATCATATACCTATCTGGGGCAGTTTTTATTGTTTAAGCTGTTTTTCAAATTAAGTACTTCTTATATCAATTCCTTAAGTGAGACTTTCACCTGCATGAATGTTATTTCGAGCCAGACACAAGAGAAGTACAAATTCTTTCAAGTGGCATAAATTCAACAATAAGCAACCCCCCCTGTAATCAAAAGAAATAAAGAGATATCTTGCTCTCTCTTACGGAATATGTATTAAATTCTTGAGCGCCTAAATCCAGTGCACCAAGCTGCCAGGCCTGTCCTTGATCTCCAGTCAGCGTGAAAGAACGCACCCTGATCTCATTTACATATAGCGTGACCTCCAGGTTGCCAAAATCACCCCCATACATGTGGTACCAGAACATCAGTTGACACCTGTTCGGCAACGAAAAGAAAACATCCAAAAAGTAAATCGTTTTTAGTGCACACTCTTATACTGTGGTATTCATCATTAAGAATTTGTATCCCTTGGGCCCCTCCAAACCGACACACTCGGGTTTCACAAAAACAGGGGTAATCCACACCTTCTAACGCGAGAGCCTTATTACAGCTCAATTGCTAGCAATCAGCAATTGTTACACCATACATACACAACACAGGAGTAATCCACATCTTTCAACCTGATAGCCTCTTCACTCTTCACTTGCTAGCAACCATGCTACTGTAACACTGTACACAATAGGTCATTCATCTGGGGCTAAAACCACATGCCTGCTTTGCAGTGAATTGGAACAGATTAGTCCTTGGCTGACCCTAAAAATAAATTATGCAATATATGCATGGAGGAATTTGGGCAATGCACATGAATGATTGATGGACCATTCCTCCCAAAGAGAGTTTCATCATGTTTATGTCTTAAAGGAATATTCCTGTGGGTTTTTATTTTCATATATATGATAGAGGACTAATAAAGAAACAAATTAAAAACCATGTTGATATCTTATGCCGTATAGGAGTTATTGCATTTCACAGACTTAACCAGTGTGCTGAAAAGTGACTTCACAATTCGCAGTGTGATGTTATAAACATATGGGAATGTTTTACCTAAAAATGCGCATAAGGAAAAAATTCGCGGAACTAGCTGTGATGTGTTACGGAAAACTATAAATAAACTTTAGATGATTTGGACTGTACCATTATTATGCGGGTTGGTTTTAAGAACAAAGTCATTGAAACAATAGTTGAATACTTTTAGTTTGCACGCAGTGAAGGCACAAGTTCGTTAAGATTTTCTTTGAGGGCGAAAAAATTATAGATTTATCAACATGAAAGGCCGTTCATGTGTGTGTATTTATCATACAAAAGTATTACATGGTTTCACAGATTTGAGAGTCTTTACGCGTAGCATGGTCATAGCCAGGATTGTCACTCTTGATAATACCAGTGACCATAAGAGGCTGAGATGGCATATGGGAGAGGGGCGGGACTACATGAAGGAGAGGGTGGGATGGCTTGCCATGTTTGATGGCATAGCATGCTACATGTGGGATGTAGACCAAATGGAATGAAACTTTAGACAACATTTTATTTAACTAGCCAGTTCCAATCAAATATCTTTGAAACAAAACAAATTAAATGAATTTTAATGCACACACTTCAGTTGAAAAGTTGTTAGACAAGGCATTACCAATGAGAAACTTTTTAAACTCATTTTTCTTAAACAAATGGATGACAAACTGTACTTCTGCTGAATAGAAAACAATTTTTAAGAATGCAGTAATAAGAACAGATAGATATAAAGAAGTTTATCAAAGGATATAATAAACAGATATTAATTCATACAAAAAGTTTAATAAATAGCATAGTTCTTAATTTTTGGTATCATAATCATGCAACCTAACGTTGTCGTTATGCCTCGCTCTTGCTCTTCTTCGTTCATGATTGTTGTGGATAATATTTCAGCCAAATAATATTTAATTTCTGATGATTACAGTCATATAATAAGAAATATATCAGTGTAACAAAATATACAAGAGAACTGTTAAAAATGGAAGAAAATAAAGCCAAAATCTGACATTGGAAAACGCTTTTCGCCTCTTCACAGCATGTTTACAATACACAAACATCAGGAAACCCTCAGCACACAATAGTAGAGTCCATGCAGCTCGAGCGTACTAAGATTACATCAAAATTAAAATAAAGGGATACATAAGCGGACGTGAAATGTTTCCTCTCATTGATTTCTATTTGTTGGAAAGTACGGGCCCTTTTTTGCACCAATCACGTTGGATTTTATATATATGGTAAATAGATATATGTTAATTGTCAGGCCGGGTGAAAGGGACTCCCAAATACTTTCATTTATAAGTTACAAAGGTTAAAGCGGTGATAACCTTGTGATTTTGCTTGCGCTCCCATTGAAAAACAAGAAAAAACACTTTATAGTTTACAAAGTATGGTACTTTTTTGGGGAATAATTAAATGAAAATGTTCTCAAACGATAGGTAATGAATTCAAGTTCTCTGTACCATTTAAAATGGATCAAAATATTCAGAGACTCTTTAGTTATAACGTTTGAAGTGCAAAATGTGTGATTTTTCAGAGCGTTTTGCTCAGTTAAGGAGATTATCGCATGCTTATGAACCAAACATTCCCATATGGGTAAGTCCATTAAAAGATGGCAAAGGGCCTCATCCTGTATGAAAATTACAGGAATCTTGTCTTGATTCTTAAATGTACAGATTTTTCAAGACATCTAGAGATCAATTCAAATCACTTCCCAAACACTTCATGGATTTTAAGGAACGTTTTAGTACTGTAAACTGAAATATCTCCTTATATGGAATGAAATTTATGAATATTTTTCTCTCAATATTTGTAACTTTTTATACCTTTTTCATATAAAATAAACATGATATTCTAAAGTAAAGAAATCTACAAACTGCCTTGTCTAAATGTCTCAATCCACACTAACTTAATGCTTAAAAAAGGAAATAAATTATCATGATGTAGAAGATGATGATATCCTTTATTAGCTGTATAGGCCAGGTTAGGCAGCGCTGTATAGGCCGGGTTAGGCAGCGCTGTATAGGCCGGGTCAGGCAGCGCTGTATAGGCCGGGTCAGGCAGCGCTGTATAGGCCGGGTCAGGCAGCGCTGTATAGGCCGGGTCAGGCAGCGCTGTATAGGCCGGATTAGGCAGCGCTGTATAGGCCAGGTTAGGCAGCGCTGTATAGGCCGGGTTAGGCAGCGCTGTATAGGCCGGGTTAGGCAGCGCTGTATAGGCCGGGTTAGGCAGCGCCGTATATAGGTTAGGCAGCATTAGGTAAATGTCATGAAGCAATATCTTTTCTTAGGAGAAATGGTCCGTCAATCATTCACAGTTAATGCACACATCACCTCAGGCATATGATACACAGTTATTTTATCACCAGTTTGCAAACAAATTTCTCCCACTAAGACACCTAACACAGATGAGTGATTTCAATCACAAATGTGCCCGGATTACTTAACACTGGCTTTCTGCAATCTTATACACACAAATAACCTTGTGTTACTTGGCTGTGGTGTGCATGAGAATGGCAGATATACAATTATTGTTTGGAGTGGAAACACAATACGCCTTCAAAATCTGTGAAAAATAAAAATAAGGTTCTACTTTCTTGGTTTTTTCATCATTAACCACGATTATTTGATGAAAAAAATGTCATATATAATTGGGAGGACAGCTCACCTCAACATAATCCTTCAACTTTTTACCCCAAATTTTGACATTTAAGCTATATGTTATTATTCAATTATTGAAGAGAAAAACATCACACTTAAGTCAGCTACACCTGAGTCAGACCTAGAATAAATGCTATTTTTAAATTGAAAGAGTATGTTTTTCATGATTTACAGTTCCTTCTAATATCTTATTAATCTGTTGGTATCCACAGACCTTTAAGTTAAAGACTCTATGCAATTTCCTCCCCCTTATAGGAGCAACACCTTCATCATAAAACTTTCTCTTCTCTTCCTTCCATCCTCCTTATTACCAATAAAAGATGGATACAGTAAAGGAATATTATTGTGAATTTTCATATCAATGATAGGGGACTATTAAAGAAATAAATTAGTGACAAAACCATGGTGATATCTTATTCCGTTTAAGAGTCATTGCATTTCAAAGATTTCACCAGTGTGTTGAAAAGTGACCTTGCAGTATAGGCCTAGTGTGATGTCATTCTTGCAAATACAATTTTTAAGTATTTCTTTAAAAGTTGATTGCTTGTTTCTAAAGTATTGGAAACATTTTCTGTTTAGTTATTGGGATCTACTTTGGTACCTTAAACTCTAAATGAAAGAGAATTATATTTTTAATTTGGTAGAACTACATTAAGAATTATCATAGATCTGCAAGTATGGTCATCTTCTGACACACTGGTGAAATCTTTGAAGTGTGACACTCCTAAACAGGTCAGACACCAAAATGTTTTCTTCACCAAAATGTTTTCTTCACCAAAATGTTTTCTTCACCAAAATGTTTTCTTCACCAAAATGTTTTCTTCACCAAAATGTTTTCTTCACCAAAATGTTTTCTTCACCAATTTGTTTCTTTAAAATCATCTTCTGTCACAGAAATGAAAATGAATATGAAAATTCATGGGAATATTCCATTATACAAAACCAAATGTAATGCATTCTCTCACTGTGAAATATTAAAGACAAAACTAACTGTGTGCCTGTTCTTGGGAGCGCAGGAGGGCTTGTCATTAGAGCAAAGACATCAAACGTGCCTGTCGTCTGGTCAATATACATGTAATGACCATCACCAGTTCCTAAAGTATGGTCAGTAGAGGGCGATATTGAAGCGGGGGCATACCGGGCTACCTGCCAGATCCATTTATATCGTCCTGTATCTACAGCAATCCAACCGCATTTATTCTTTTCAAAATTACAGTTGCCTGGTGAAGAAAATAAATACCAGTATCATAAGGGGTGTCTTCTGACACTCCATATGTTTGGGGGAAACAGGTGGAAAAGCACAACAGGAATAGAAAAATATATACAATGATATTAGGTGTAGATATCCCCTTCCTTAATCCAACTCCTTGTAAAATGTATCACCCTCCTCAAATCAACCCTTGTATAATATATACCCCTTGCTTACTCCCCCATGTATTCCTTCCTCCTTTGCCCATACCACAATTTTCCCATCAGAGCACTATTGTGACCCATCAGAGCACTGTTGTGACCCATCAGAGCACTATTGTGACCCATCAGAGCACTGTTGTGACCCATCAGAGCACTGTTGTGACCCATCACACCGCTTCAAGAAGTTGAGACAAGACTCCACTCATTTGACACTGTGTAATATATCCCTTTCTTCTTTATACAATGCACCCTCCCTCATCTATTCACTTACCCCAATTCCATTCATCGACCCATCAGAACATTGTTGTGACCCATCACATCTCTTTAAGAAGTCTACACAGACTCCACTCATTCCACCCATTGTGTAATATATCCTCTCCTCATTTATGCAACACACCCTCCCTCATATATTCAGTTACCACAATTTCATTCATCCAACCCATCAGTCACTTACCACAATTCCATTCATCCGACCTATCAGAGCACTGTTGTGACCCATCACACATCTTCAAGAAGTCAACACAGACTCCATTTATTCTACCCATTGTGTAATATATCCCTTCCTCCTTTATGCAATGCACCCTCCCTCACTTACCACAATTCCATTCATCCGACCCATCAGGACACTGTTGTGACCCATCACACCTCTTTAAGAAGTCGATGCAGACCCCATTATTACAGGTGAAATCTGTTGCTTGGCACGTTCTTGGTGTTACATCACTACCTGTTGGTGCAACGGTTGAGATTTCCAGCAGCGTATCATTAAGTGCCACACAAGCGCTTGTGAACGAAGTATCATCAATTGCTATGTCACCGATTACTCCTCTGCCAACTGTGGCTTCAATTATGACCTGGCAACGAAGACAAAAAAGCAAGTAATTTCTTGAAATTCTGAAGCAGAAATTGATTGATGTATTAATCTAATTAACAGGAAAAACTAATTTATTAAATGTCGATATCTTTCATTGAAGATTTATCAAAAATTGTTAACTTTGCACAGCCTGTTCTAATATTTCAGATATTTCGTTGAAGTAGTATCCGGTGTGAAAGTGGTGTCATATTTTGAATATTTATGAGGAATTGAACAACCACATGTCTGATTTCAGGCATAATTGAACGACCACATGTCTGATCTCAGGCGCAGATTGTTACAATTGCTGAAACAGACTAATACATCAAGTACCTTCAAATACGATCAAGGTCAATTGGAAAACACATACAATAAAATTTTGAATATTTGGTTCAGGATTAGTACCATTGATGATATGGGAGAGTGACGGCAAAGGGAGGTTGACGGCAAAGGAGGTTGACGGCAAAGGAGGTTGACGGCAAAGGGAGGTTGACGGCAAAGGAGGTTGACGGCAAAAAAGGGAGGTTGGCGGCAAAGGGAGGTTGACGGCAAAGGGAGGTTGACGGCAAAGGAGGTTGACGGCAAAGGAGGTTGCGGCAAAGGAGGTTGACGGCAAAGGGAGGTTGACGGCAAAGGAGGTTGACGGCAAAGGGAGGTTGACGGCAAAGGGAGGTTGACGGCAAAGGAGGTTGACGGCAAAGGGAGGTTGACGGCAAAGGAGGTTGACGGCAAAAGGGAGGTTGACGGCAAAGGGAGGTTGACGGCAAAGGGAGGTTGACGGCAAAGGGAGGTTGACGGCAAAGGAGGTTGACAAAGGAGGTTGGCAAAAGGGAGGTTGACGGCAAAGGGAGGTTGACGGCAAAGGGAGGTTGACGGCAAAGGGAGGTTGACGGCAAAGGGAGGTTGGCGGCAAAGGAGGTTGACGGCAAAGGGAGGTTGACGGGCAAAAGGGAGGTTGACGGCAAAGGGAGGTTGACGGCAAAGGGAGGTTGACGGCAAAGGGAGGTTGACGGCAAAGGGAGGTTGACGGCAAAGGGAGGTTGACGGCAAAGGGAGGTTGACGGCAAAGGGAGGTTGACGGCAAAGGGAGGTTGACGGCAAAGGAGGTTGACGGCAAAGGAGGTTGACGGCAAAAGGAGGTTGACGGCAAAGGGAGGTTGACGGGCAAAGGGAGGTTGACGGCAAAGGGAGGTTGACGGCAAAGGGAGGGTGACGGCAAAGGGAGGTGACGGCAAAGGAGGTTGACGGCAAAGGGAGGTTGACGGCAAAGGAGGTTGACGGCAAAGGAGGTTGACGGCAAAGGGAGGTTGACGGCAAAGGAGGTTGACGGCAAAGGGAGGTTGACGGCAAAAAGGAGGGTGACGGCAAAGGGAGGGTGACAGCAAAGGAGGGTGACGGCAAAGGGAGGGTGACGGCAAAGGGAGGGTGACGGCAAAGGGAGGGTGACGGCAAAGGGGGGGTGACGGCAAAGGAGGGTGACGGCAAAGGGAGGGTGAGGGCAAAGGGAGGGTGAGGGCAAAGGGAGGGTGAGGGCAAAGGGAGGGTGACGGCAAAGGGAGGCAAAGGGAGGGTGACGGCAAAGGGAGGGCAAAGGAGGGTGAGGGCAAAGGGAGGGTGAGGGCAAAGGGAGGGTGACGGCAAAGGAGGTGACGGCAAAGGGAGGGTGACGGCAAAGGGAGGGTGACGGCAAAGGGAGGGTGACGGCAAAGGAGGGTGACGGCAAAGGGAGGGTGACGGCAAAGGGAGGGTGACGGCAAAGGGAGGGTGACGGCAAAGGAGGGTGACGGCAAAGGGAGGGTGACGGCAAAGGGAGGGTGACGGCAAAGGAGGGTGACGGCAAAGGAGGGTGACGGCAAAGGGAGGGTGACGGCAAAGGGAGGGTGACGGCAAAGGGAGGGTGACGGCAAAGGGAGGGTGACGGCAAAGGGAGGGTGGTGGCAAAGGGAGGGTGAAGGCAAAGGGAGGGTGAAGGCAAAGGGAGGGTGAAGGCAAAGGGAGGGTGAAGGCAAAGGGAGGGTGAAGGCAAAGGGAGGGTGAAGGCAAAGGAGGGTGAAGGCAAAGGAGGGTGACGGCAAAAGGAGGGTGACGGCAAAGGGAGGGTGACGGCAAAGGAGGGTGACGGCAAAGGGAGGGTGACAAAGGAGGGTGGACGGCAAAGGGAGGGTGACGGCAAAGGGAGGGTGACGGCAAAGGGAGGGTGACGGCAAAGGGAGGGTGACGGCAAAGGGAGGGTGACGGCAAAGGGAGGGTGACGGCAAAGGGAGGGTGACGGCAAAGGGAGGGTGACGGCAAAGGGAGGGTGACGGCAAAGGGAGGGTGACGGCAAAGGGAGGGGTGACGGCAAAGGGAGGGTGACGGCAAAGGGAGGGTGGCAAAGGGAGGGTGACGGCAAAGGGAGGGTGAAGGCAAAGGAGGGTGAAGGCAAAGGGAGGGTGACGGAAAAGAGGGAGGGTGACGGCAAAGGGAGGGTGACGGCAAAGGGAGGGTGCCGGCAAAGGGAGGGTGCGGCAAAGAGGGAGGGTGATGGCAAAGGGAGGGTGACGGCAAAGAGGGAGGGTGACGGCAAAGAGGGAGGGTGACGGAAAAGAGGGAGGGTGACGGAAAAGAGGGTGACGGAAAAGAGGGAGGGTGACGGAAAGGGAGGGTGACAAGAAGGGAGGGTGACAAGAAGGGAGGGTGACGGAAGGGAGGGTGACGGGAAGGGAGGGTGACGGGAAGGGAGGGTGACGGGAAGGCAGGGTGACGGGAAGGGAGGGTGACGGGAAGGGAGGGTGACGGGAAGGGAGGGTGACGGGAAGGCAGGGTGACGGGAAGGGAGGGTGACGGGAAGGGAGGGGGATGGAAAGGAAGGGTGATGGGAACGGAGGGTGAGGGGAAGGGAGGGTGATGGGAAGGGAGGGTGAGGGGGTATGGTCTAATGTTTAACCAATGCTCTATCTGTAAATACTAGCCCCTCATAAGTATTGAAAACAAGCATTCCTTACCTGGAACGGTACAGTGTTATTCAGGGTTACGACAGTTCTTTCAAAGTAGTCCCCGATGTCACCCGACCTCCTCCACAGCAGCGTCAGCTCCCCATTGGTCACCGTACGGGTATACACTGTGAGTTCAGCCACATCCACACCATACATATGATAATAGAACACCAGCTTGCAGTCGCCCGTCGCCTCCTTAAAGATGTTACTGCCAATGCGAGCCCTGTCTCTGTACTGTCTGGGTGCACTTGTTTCCAAGTACAAGTAAGTTCCTGACAAGATGGCAATTGTGAAATGGGATGATCATTTTCCCCTTAAAGGATTGAGATTCTATATTTACCAGAAAGAGTTTTAAAATCTGAACATTTTATAATTATGTCAAATGCACCCATAGTTTCTAAACTTCTGAAATTCACCAGACTGTTTTGTCCTGCTAAAATTGATTGAGGTATGAAAGAGATTTAAAACCTCATGGCCATATTCAACTGCACCCATTCAACTACCATTGGTGAAGGATTGAAATATAGTGAGTTAACATGAGAAAATTTACAGGTTTTCTTGTTGTGATGTCATAAAATTTACCTAAAATTTCCATTATAGTATAAGGCCTTAAAATTCAAAATGCTGTCAACTGGTCAATTTTGTGATGTCATAAAATTTACCTAAAATTTACATTATAGTATAAGGCCTTAAAATTCAAAATGCTGTAAACTGGTCAATTTTGTAATGTCATAAAATTTACCAAAAATGTCCATTATAGTATAAGGCCTTAAAATTCAAAATGCTGTAAACTGGTCAATTTTGTAATGTCATGAAATGTACCTAAAATTTACATTATAGTATAAGGCCTTAAAATTCAAAATGATGTAAACTGGTCAATTTTTACCCAATTTTGATGAAATGTTTTTTTTAATTTCATGGTTTATTTTCTTGCAATTATGCTTAAATTGTTGCTACTTGTCCAAAGATCTTTGCAGGTCTATTGAAAATTGTCAGTTTCCATATCGCCATTTTCAAACTACCTTTTTCTATAAATAAAATCAGGACCTTCCCAAAGTTCTGTATGAGTAAACTTAGTATCATTTAAAAGTACTCAAATATTTCTTTCACAAAATGTAACTTTTTTATATGAGTCATATTAAAGATTTTTGTAAAAAAGTATCTTGAAAATGGGTAAAACTAAAAAAATACTAAGAAATTGAGGAAAATGTTTTTTTTTTTTTAAACCTACCAAACTTCAAGATCACATTTTTGCTTCAAAATCAAACATGCAAGTCCTAAGACATGATAGTATTGATTTCTGGTCAAATTTCTAATTATATCTGCAATCTTTTTTTTTCTGGGAAAATTACTTCAAAATTTCATGAATTTTTGCCATTTCTGACACTTTTTTTTCAAAAAATGATTACCAAATTTCGTACCTCACCCATGCTTTGTTGAACCACCATTCGAAACTGCTCAAAATTTTCTTTCATTTGATATATAAATAAAGGCATACTTTTGACCCAAAATTATAAGGATTAAATTTCACCTTTTAGTAAACAATGACTACATAGTGTAGCGGTTTTCAACGCGTACTAGCACATGTCCGCACCAGGTTCAAGCCTCCGGTGAGACTACTGCACTAATTTTTCTGCTGTGGTTTTCAGGGGTCGTTTGGCTAAAATTATTTTTAGTGTTTTCCATTCTAGCTCAAAATTAGCATCATTGAAAAAGGAATTTTTCAAAGAATCTAAATATGTAACACAAAGCTCTTGTTTTCAATATTCACAGGAAATTATAATCGAGCAAAGATTGGCCATATTTGTTGACTGATTTTAGCCAAAAATTGCTTAAATTGCATATATTTGTCCAATTTTTCCTGATTTTGTTTTCTTCAATTCAAAAGATCAATATCTTAGCTTCCATTAAAACCAAACTTGTAATGAAAGAAAATGAAAGGAAAGTTGTCAAAAATTCATAATAAAAAAAGTTAAAAAGATTTGGCTCACATTTTTAAACCCTGATAGAGTAAAGGTTAAAAGAGTGTCACAAAATGTTTTGAATTTGAAAAATACCATTTTAAGTTTTTGAGTTATCGCTGCTCAAAGTTGATCACTTTTTCATCTATCCTGAATTTATGATATGACTGGGAGGGGATGAGGGGGGAGGAGCTTCAAATCTTTATGAAGTCTTTCAATTTCTTTCCTTAATCTCAGTCATTGAAAATGATGAGAAAGTCATATTCTTGCCAGACTTTGCTTGTGAGTATGGTAAAGACTTAATATCTTCTGGGCAGAATTTGCAGCACCATTTAATAATAATAATAATACAGTTCTTATAATGCGCATCAATTTTACAAACATCTCAATTCGCTGAACAATAAAACAAAAAGAAAGATACAGTACACTCGCAGAACAGGAAAAGATAAGGAAAAAACTACAATGCAAAGATTGCAACATAAAAGCAATTTGAAAAAGGCGATTTTTGAGCTTAAGTGTTGATTTGAGAAAGAAATGAATTTCAGTGGGGATGTCGATTGTTAAAAGAATTACGAAAGAGACAATTACGATCTACATAACAAAATATTAAGGTCACACTGTAGTAGTATATCACAAATTTGCATATTGATTAATAAGACAAATTGTAAAATGGTCAATTTTAAACAAATTTTAATGACAATTGTTGTTATTTGCACGTTTATGTACCTTCAAGTGAGGTTTATTGTTATACTTCTAATATGATTCACTATATACTTTTTGCTACTCTGTCAATGACCACTGACCTGTAGCTAGTCCGGTTGTGTGATCGCGTGTAGGACCTGTCCAGCCAGTTGGTGTATTTCCAGAGAACAGGTACCAGTCAAGCTCATCAGTGGTCAACTGAACCCATTTGCACATTCCATTTTCAAAAGTACATTGATCTTGACCATCTGGAAAGAAGAAAAAAATGACAAATAGTTACTAATCCTGAACATGAGGGATAAGTTCAGAGGTCAAGCAATTCCATTTTCTATAAGATGGGACATTTAAAGAAACAAAATGGTAAAAAAAAGCATTCAAAAATCTTATTTAGTTAAGGGTTTATTCAGTCACTTGTGTAAAAATGACTGAAATCAGACTAGTTATGTGATGTCACATTCTTCAATATTCTTGAATATCTTGTTTAAATATTAACTACTAAAATTATAACCACTGGATATGTCAGTAGTAAACAAAATCAACATCTAGAAGAAATCTTGAAGAAAATTGTATTTTCAATTAATGAAAAAGTTGAATTAATTTTCAATAACCTACATTAACTATTGTTACGAATGTTGTGTCGCTCTTCTTCATACATTACGTCATTTTCATACAAATCTGTTATACATTTAATATCCCCTTAATGGAACAAGATACTACTGTGATTTTTTTGATTCTGTGTGGCCCCTTGAATAAAAACTGAATTTGAAAGAAGCAATGAGCTTACAGCAGTTGCTCTCATCAGAGTAATCGCCACAATCATCAGTGAGGTCACAGGTCTGGGTTGGGTCAATGCACACCCTGTTGTCACAGCGGATGTCATCGTCACGGCAGACACTCAAGGGCTCTGATGGGAAACAAACGGTGGAAACTTCAAAAGGTACACTTTTTCAATGTTTTCCTATATAATTGATTTAATCTGTAAGTTCTAGCAATTCCTAAGAAAGTCAATAAGATTGCAAAGTCAAATTCTTTTAAACTGATCCAACGAATGACACTTAACATACAATGTACATTATTCAGCATTTCAAAGAACAAACATTACGTTACAATTTTCATGGGTGCCTGGGTCATATACCCACAGGAAAAGCATTTGAAAAAGGTCCCATACAGCAAAGGCAAAACTAAGCTCCTTATTTACTCCTGGAAATGTCCTCAGTAGTTACTGAAGGAGGATGTGGTTCTTCTTGACACTTGAGTGAAGTAAAGGTGCCTACCAAATCCCCCCCCCTGCTTCCCCCTCCCCCCTTGCTATAAAAATGCTTCCTATTTTCCTAGTCATACCTGGAATGGGGCAATCTGTGAATATAACATCATCGATGGCAATGTCACCCAGCACACTGAATGACCTCTCAGCTTCAAATTGCAGCTGTGAAAACAAAAAAGTTCAGGTATTTCACGTTCATGGTAGTAACAAGCAGCATAATGATCAGTGGGCACCTCAATTGCTAATTGTAGATATATTTTCCAACTTAACAAAGATTTGCTCAGAGGTCATATATGTCTTTTTTATTGAGGAAGCTGCAGCTAGCCTTGATGCACACACACAAAAGTCTTCATTTATTTCTATAGTATAGTCCATCATAATGGGGTTGCACTCAAAATTCATAATGAATACCGTCATTATGCATAGAGTGATATAATGAAACCAGGAATGATGAAATGGAACTAGGAATGAAACTGGGACTGATGAAGTGAAACTGGGAATGAAACTAGGACTGATGAAGTGAAACTGGGAATGCAACTAGGACTGATGATGTGATACTGGCGATGCAACTAGGACTGATGAAGTGATACTAGGAATGAAACTAGGACTGATGAAGTGAAATTGGGAGTGAAACTACGACTGATGAAATGAAACTGGGAATGAAACTTGGACTGATGAAGTGAAACTGGCAATGCAACTAGGACTGATGAAGTGATACTAGGAATGAAACTAGGACTGATGAAATGCAACTGGGAAAGAAACTAGGACTGATGAAGTGAAACTGGGAATGAAACTAGGACTGATGAAATAAAACTGGGAATGAAACTAGGACTAAGTAAGTGAAACTGGGAAAGAAACTAGGACTGATGAAGTGAAACCGGGAATAAAACTAGGACTGATGAAGTGAAACTGGGAATGTACTAGGACTAATAAAGTTAAACTGTGAATAGGTGAAATGACTGGCAATGATAAAATAAAACTGGAACAATGAAAAAAAGTTGGAAATGAAACTAGAAATGATGAAACAAACCTGCGAAAGATGAAATGAAACCAGTGAACTAAAACTGGAAATGGTAATGGGAAAGGTCCAATAAAATTGAAAATAATGAAAGCATATCATCTAATGGGCTGTGAAAGAAAACAAAAAAAAATACCAGGATTTAACAGCTGCGGGGAAATATGTTTAACCTTCCAATTACTTATGTATTTGAATACACAGTGAATCCATCTGTTCTATTTTATTAATTCTAAAATAAAGATTTACGTGACCTTAGTTGCTGATGACATCACCAGCTTGATTTACACTCACCTGGAAGGGGCCCACAATCCTGCCAAGGCCCAGCTGTATATCGGTCCACTGATCCCCCAGGGACCCAGACAGCAAGTGAAGCATGGTCTTTGTGCTGCCCTGGATCAAGTAAATCCCTAGAGTTCCAATATCTGCCCGAGAAGAAAGGGACGTGAGATGAAATTATTAATACCTCCAGAAGCAAGGTCACAGTTGAATGTTCTAGGTTTTGTACTTGACAAAAATTTTGTAGAAAGATTTAAAAATCTGAACAGTACCTGTAGTTTCTGATTCACGGCTAATCAAAGTTTGAAGAATGTTTAATGTATGGAAAAGTTGTGATGTATGAACGAGAAGACACTTCCAAATCTGTTGTGTATGTTATTCGTTAAATTTCTGTCGTAAATCGTAACAGAAAATTGTAACAGAAAATCTGTTGTAACAGAAAATTAGCAGATTGTTTTTGGCTAAATTTTAATAGAGGGTATGATGGAGATTCAAACCCTTTGGTCATGTTCAACTACTTCCATTCAACTCTTGTTGGTGAAGGATAAAAAAAATCAAAATTCTGTAAAATCATTAGGTGTGCAAGCTCTTTCCTTTCAGTATGCTATCATAGGGGCATTAATAATATGCCCAACGTGCATCAGATAGAGACATCATATTACACTCGCGTGTGTTGGCAATGTAATTAGATCGTAGCTGTGCCAGGACAAGCAAATAATGATATCATATTAGGTTGCCCTTGCTCTGGCGAGGCGTGTAATGTGCAACCGTCAATTTTGGCCAAAATCGGCGGTTGCAGTGCATACTAAACAGAAAGCGGAGGTACACGTCATGATGGTCAATTTTTACCTATTCAAATGATCAGACACTTTTGGCTATTTTCATGGGTTATAGCCTATTTTTATGAGTTATGGCCTATTTTCATGGATTATACTGTAGCCTATTTTTATGGGTTATAGCCTATTTTCATGGGTTATAACCTATTTTTATAGGTTATAGCCTATTTTCATGGGTTATAGCCTATTTTAATGAATAATAGCCTATTTTTATGAGTAATAGCCTATTTTCATGGGTTATAGATTATTTTCATGAGTTATAGCCTATTTTCATGGGTTATAGCCGATTTTCATGGATTATAGCCTATTTTCATGGGTTATAGCCTATTTTCATGGGTTATAGCCTATTTTCATGGGTTGTAGCCTATTTTCATGGATTATAGCCTATTTTCATGGGTTATAGCCTATTTTCATGGATTATAGCCTATTTTCATGGGTTATAGCCTATTTTTATGGGTTATAGCCTATTTTCATGGGTTATAGCCTATTTTCATGGGTTATAGCCTATTTTCATTGATTATAGCCTATTTTCCTGGTTTATAGCCTATTTTTCTGGTTTTTAACCTATTTTCCTGGTTTAGAGCCTATATTTGCCTGGTTTATAACCTATTTGCCTGGTTTATAGCCTATTTTTCTGGTTTTTACCCTATTTTCCTGGTTTATAGCCTATTTTTCTGGTTTTTAACCTATTTTCCTGGTTTATTATAGCCTCATGGTTTATAGCCTATTTTCTTCCAAGTAAGCTCAAATTGTTGCTACCTCTCCATGATGTCTAATGGCACTGCAACAGTCAAAGTCAAATGTGCCAAGAGGATGTTAGAAATCTAAGGTGCAAGAGTTGGGACAGAGAGGAAAGGGAGAGGGAGAGGGAAAGGTTACAGGAATGAGAGGACAAATAATAATACCTGTCCATAGATCTTTAAAACACAGTTTTTCAGAACAGAAACAAAATACAAAAACCTGTCAAAGAAACATATTATTAGAAATGGCTCTGCTTAAAACCAGGACCATCTCAACCGGCCCTCAAACGAACAGGGCCAATCAGAGTAAAAGTTATATATTTCTTTGTTTCCCAAACCACAAAACTGTATACAGTTTCACCTCTCCAATTAGGCTCTTCAAGATAACAACTACTCTCACATGGTGTTACATGATATTTGTAGTGACAAACGTCTGAATATAATGGCAATCCTTTGTAATACAAGTAGTAACCATAATCAATGCTGGCATTGTTTGTCTTTGCTGTTGGGGATGGTGAAATGAACTATTGAGCTTAGACCTATTTATACCTCAATATTATGATGTAAAGTTAATCTTGTGGAATGATGTGGTTAATTTGTTGCTTCAAAATTGCAGGCCAAATTTTTAAGCAGTGCCTTTACTAATGATTAGCACTAAGCAGCACATACAAAGCTTTACCATTAGGCTTTTTACTAATGGACAAGTAATACACATTACAATCCTAGGGTATCCTAAACACCAGATCATTAACATAAAACTGGTCAGGTGATCACATTACGTACCCCCACTTCCTATTTGCATTACTTGCTTACTCGCGCATTAAATTACAGGATACAGTTTCCAAGATCCGCGACGCGATTTACACATAAGTGATTAAACTGATTTGAATGATTGTTAGGCAATTGTTATCACATCTGGAAATTCTCCTGCTATGCTTAAAAGTTGATATGACTTTTTTTTTTTTCAATAAGTGAGGGTGAGATGTTGCATGCATCATTAGACAGGTATACAATGCGACGACTAGATCATCATTCATCACTTTATATTCCTGTGGTGTTCCCTGCATTTGTTATGTTTAAAAAATTGGTCTCCAGATCTAACCATCATTACATTTGGATCATATACAGATTATTATTTTCTTATCATGTCCTTACATAACATTCATTTTAATTGACTTCAGTACATCAAAAGGTATGTGATTAATTGTTAATGGCATTCAGAGACACAATCAGGATGAAAAGCAACTTTAAAGATCCCAGTTAGTAATCTAGATCCCAATTAGTAATTTAGATCCCAGTTAGTAATCTAAATCCCACTTAATAATCTAGATCCCAGCTAGTAATCTAGATCCCAGTTAGTAATCTAGATCCCAGTTAGTAATCTTACATTTAAATTTTCTACACCCAATGATGATTTTGCATATACAGATTCAATTTATAAAGCTGCAGACTTTAGTTTCCTATCCATGAATCCACATTAAGAATTTTTGTCCTTTAGACCCCTCCAACCCGACACCTCAATTTTCTCAAAATCAGGGGTAATCCCACATCATTCATGCTGAGAGACTTCACAATTCATTGACTAGCAACCAGCTATTGTTACACCATACACAACACAAGGGTTATCTATACATTCCAACTGAGAGCATCTTCAGTCTATTCACATTTTACTTGCTAGCAACCAGCTAGTGTTACACTGTGCACAATAGGTCATTCATCTGGGTCTCAAGTCACAAACCTGCTTTGCAGTGATGCGAATTAGATTAGTCCTTGGCTGAGTCTAAATATAAATATGTTTGGAGGACTTTGTGCAAAGCCCATGAATGATTGATGGACCATTCCTCTTAAAGAGGGTTATTTCATCATGAAAAATGTACATCACATACTCATTACCGTCAAACATTCATTAATAGCAGCATAAATAGAATACAGACTAACTCTTCACAGCATCTTGCCAAAAGATCAATATACTATTATTTATTATTAATCAGAAATTTGTGTTGTGTCTTCATCAATATAAAAAATGCTCTGAGGCACTTTACAAAGTAAAATATCTTCAAAATTCTACAAAAGTGAACTATATAAATAAATTAAAATGTAAAGAAATATATAAAAAACAAAACATTAAAAACACAATCAATCAATAAAATGCAGATTAAAAAAAGTTTTTACAAGTTTTTAAAACATTTAAACAACTTCCTGA
Source organism: Chiridota heheva (assembly GCA_020152595.1). Classification (NCBI taxonomy): domain Eukaryota; kingdom Metazoa; phylum Echinodermata; class Holothuroidea; order Apodida; family Chiridotidae; genus Chiridota; species Chiridota heheva. The sequence goes on from JAIGNY010001306.1 coordinate 93,367, forward strand.
GGGAAAGTATTGCAGTGGCCCGGTCATACCACTTGTTATCATAAGTAGTGGTGTTAGCCGTGGAACCAATAAAGACTTCGATTAGGAACTAGCTGGGTGGTACTATACTATACACTATTTACTCACCAAATGCGGAAATAAATTGCTTCAATACAATAGCATATACAGAAATACACGTGAATAATTGGTTCTGCAAAATTAAAGCTACAGCAGACATATTATTGCACAACATTGCAAGTAAATTTCTTAACATTTTTTTTTATACTTGTAAGCTGAAAGAGTGTGAAGATACAAATCTCAAGATCATAAAAATGTCCACATTATGAAATAAGTATCTTTGGGAGGAATGGTTCATCAATCATTCATGGACATTGCACAAATTCATCTATGCACATAATGCATATTTATTTTTAGGGTCAGCCAAGGACTAATCTGTTCCACCTCACTGCAAAGGAGGTTTGTGGCTTCAGCCTTGATGAATGACCTATTGTGTATGGTGTAACAATAGCTGATTGCTATTATTTGAACTGTGAAGACGCTCCCCACGTTGGAACCAGTTGGGAAATACCTATTGGAATTTTCTCCTGGTTCCTTACGATAGTTATACATATGCACCCATACAATCAGAAAGAATGTTGGCATTGAGTTCTAAATATAGCACATGCCAAAAAATCAACAAAAGTATGCTTTTCTGCTTAGGTTAAATAAATTTCCTAAGGAATTAGTTGACAACTAGGCCTACTCTAAGCTGTTTACATAAAGCTGAAAGCGTTTTGGGAAATTACACATCTCAAAATAATGAAAATGTTGATCCTTACCATTGCCATACATATGCACCCATACAGTCAGAAGGCACGTTGGCATTGCTTGATAATGGTCTGATGAACGAAGAACGGCTTTGCTCAACCCAGAGCCTTGGCTGGCATCCACATACATGTAGGACCCTAATTGATAAACAATAAATCAATCAATTATATCTGCAATTAGAAGTTGATAATCAGAAAGTTTAAATAGGGCTGTTAAGAAACTATTTCTATACATGATACTTATTTGTATAAAAAATGCACAGCTTTCCAAACAAGCATACTAGGTTTGTTTGTTTGTTTGATGAAGGCTTAATGGCACCACGACAACAAGGGTCAAATTGTGCCTGAGAGGTCAGATCATTCTAGAGGTAGGAAGGAAAGAAAACAGGGGGAGATTGAGAGAAATACAAGAACAAAATGTCAGAAAGCTTGGATCGAGAGAGGAGGTGCATGTGTGAAAACAAACAAAAGTAAAGAGAGGGAGGTGGGAGAGGAGGACTAAATATGGTTGTAGAGGAAGCATGTTGAAGGAAGGAGATAATTTTATCCAGAGGGTTTTTCTGGAAGAACTCAGCAATTGAGTTGTGGGGTGCGAGAAAAGTTTTGGGAAGGTTGTACAGGGGGCAAGCAAGGAGAACATGGACTGTGAGGGTGCAATGGCAATTGTTGCAGAGGGGTCGGGGGGAACCAATAAGGAGGTGGGAGTGAGTGAGATGGGTGTGACCTATTCTAAGACGGGTAATATGAACGTTGTTGATATGAGAGAGGTTGTTGATGGTGGGTTTGATCGGAATGGTGGGCTGGATGACGTAGATTTTGTTATCAATTTAGGAGTCCCATGAGGTTTGCCAGCAGTCACGAACAAGAGAAGCGATAAGCGGTTTGATGTCAGAAAGGGTTTTGGGAAAAGGGGTAGTGGGGAGGTTGAGGGCAAGCTTAGCGAGCGGGTGTATCAGCCCTGTCATTGCCAGAGATGCCAACATGGCTGGGAATATTAAGGCCCATTTTTAAGTTCCTTTTTTTCTCATTGAACCTATTAATTACTTGCCTTATCAAATTATTTTACCTCCTGTTCACTACCCCTTGCACCTCCTTTACAACTAACTACCTGCTTCTCTATTCACACCCAACTTACACCCTTAGCTTGCCTCTTCCTACTTCCTTAGCTTGCCTCTTCCTACCCCCTCAGATACCCTTCTTCCTCCAACCCTGTCAATATTGTCAATTCTTAAGCCTTGGTCACTCCAACATTTTGCTTCTATATCAAGCATTTATATCATAAATCATATCAAGTCATGCATAACCTATGGACTAGATGTGGAACACGAGAACACACCTTACCCCACCAAAATTTAAACCCAATTTGAACCCAAAATTTGAACCACTACACCAAATTTTCTCACCATTTCTTCTCATATTTCCAGTTAATGCAATTTCATTCTTTCCTTTCTGAAATCTTGCACATGCATGTACTACTTACAAATAGATTTTCACTCGATTTCCTGTTCTAAAGATTAGTTTTAAGTTAAGTTCTTAAGATTGGTGTAGAAATGACTGGTATCAAAAAAATCTTGCCATTATAATTCCAAGGTCAAAAGTCTCTATGCCTTTTGTTTTGAGGCTTTCAACAATTTGGCATGCTAGCAGATGAGTAAAGCAGATTGAGGTCAAATTAACAGTTTAACAAACTACCATCAGTAGAGTCTGCAATTGTAAAACTTGACCAAGCATACAATACTCCACCCTCTATGCTTGAGCTGGGGTATTTCAAACTTGACCAAGCATACAATACTCCACCATCAATGCTTGAGCTGGGGTATTTCAAACTTGACCAAGCATACAATACTCCACCATCTATGCTTGAGCTGGGGTATTTCAAACTTGACCAAGCATACAATACTCCACCTTCTATGCTTGAGCTGGGGTATTTCAAACTTGACCAAGCATACAATACTCCACCATCTATGCTTGAGCTTGGGTATTTCAAACTTGACCAAGCATACAATGCCCCACCATCTAGCTTGAGCTGGGGTATTTCAAACTTGACCAAGCATACAACACCCCACCCATCTATGCTTGAGCTGGGGTATTTCAAACTTGACAAGCATACAAGCTGGGGTATTTCAAACTTGACCAAGCATACAATACCCCACCTTCTATGCTTGAGCTGGGGTATTTCAAACTTGACCAAGCATACAATACTCCACCATCTATGCTTGAGCTGGGGTATTTCAAACTTGACCAAGCATACAATACTCCACCTTCTATGCTTGAGCTGGGGTATTTCAAACTTGACCAAGCATACAATACTCCACCATCTATGCTTGAGCTGGGGTATTTCAAACTTGACCAAGCATACAATGCCCCACCATCTAGCTTGAGCTGGGGTATTTCAAACTTGACCAAGCATACAATACCCCACCCTCTATGCTTGAGCTGGGGTATTTCAAACTTGACCAAGCATACAAGCTGGGGTATTTCAAACTTGACCAAGCATACAATACCCCACCTTCTATGCTTGAGCTGGGGTATTTCAAACTTGACCAAGCATACAATACTCCACCATCTATGCTTGAGCTGGGGTATTTCAAACTTGACCAAGCATACAATACTCCACCATCTATGCTTGAGCTGGGGTATTTCAAACTTGACCAAGCATACAATACTCCACCTTCTATGCTTGAGCTAGGGTATTTCAAACTTGACCAAGCCTACAATGCCCAACCATCTATGCTTGAGCTGGGGTATTTCAAACTTGACCAAGCATACAATACCCCACCTTCTATGTTTGAGCTGGGGTATTCAAACTTGACCAAGCATACAATACTCCACCAACTATGCTTGAGCTGGGGTATTCAAACTTGACCAAGCATACAATACTCCACCATCTATGCTTGAGCTGGGGTATTTCAAACTTGACCAAGCATACAATACCCCACCTTCTATGCTTGAGCTGGGGTATTTCAAACTTGACCAAGCCTACAATACCCCACCATCTATGCTTGAGCTGGGGTATTTCAAACTTGACCAAGCATACAATACCCCACCTTCTATGCTTGAGCTGGGGTATTTCAAACTTGACCAAGCATACAATACTCCACCATCTATGCTTGAGCTGGGGTATTTCAAACTTGACCAAGCATACAATACTCCACCATCTATGCTTGAGCTGGGGTATTTCAAACTTGACCAAGCATACAATACTCCACCTTCTATGCTTGAGCTAGGGTATTTCAAACTTGACCAAGCCTACAATGCCCAACCATCTATGCTTGAGCTGGGGTATTTCAAACTTGACCAAGCATACAATACCCCACCTTCTATGTTTGAGCTGGGGTATTCAAACTTGACCAAGCATACAATACTCCACCAACTATGCTTGAGCTGGGGTATTCAAACTTGACCAAGCATACAATACTCCACCATCTATGCTTGAGCTGGGGTATTTCAAACTTGACCAAGCATACAATACCCCACCTTCTATGCTTGAGCTGGGGTATTTCAAACTTGACCAAGCCTACAATACCCCACCATCTATGCTTGAGCTGGGGTATTTCAAACTTGACCAAGCATACAATACCCCACCCTCTATGCTTGAGCTGGGGTATTTCTAACTTGACCAAGCATACAATAATACCCCACCTTCTATGCTTGAGCTGGAGTATTTCAAACTTGACCAAGCATACAATACTCCACCATCTATGCTTGAGCTGGGGTATTTCAAACTTGACCAAGCATACAATACTCCACCTTCTATGCTTGAGCTGGGGTATTTCAAACTTGACCAAGCATACAATACTCCACCATCTATGCTTGAGCTTGGGTATTTCAAACTTGACCAAGCATACAATGCCCCACCATCTAGCTTGAGCTGGGGTATTTCATGGTCAGGTTTTAAAACAAGCAATAGCATAATGTAAATATCGTTTAAAAGGGACATTACTTCAGCGCCTGCTTTAAAATTTGTTCAACAAATGTTCAAACCACAAATGATCAGTCATTTCACCACATTGACTTTACTTCTTGCTACCAGGCCATATCAAAAGACACTATTTCACTTTTTCCCCCAAGCAGCAAAGATAAACAAAGACACCCTTTGTTTACCAAAGTTTTTTACAGGTTTGAAATGGGATATATCTGTGTATATATATATATATACACATATATCTAAATATACTTCTCTCGTTCCAGCTGGAATCTGAGAAGGGATTTGGACAGAAAACTTTGACACCATACTTGTCTTTTGGAAATAAAGGAAAGCATAAGTCATATTGATACCAGCATTGTTCCATCTCAGAACAGGTCTCAGTGTTCTTAAGTTAAAGCATGGGCTGTTCTTATGGCATGTAGACCACTGCAGGCCCGCTGGATCATCATAAACACACTCACCAAAAGCTGTTCCTGTTGTGTGGTCTGTTGTTGGTCCCGTGTTGGAAGTGGGCGTGGCTCCTGAAGTGCGCGTCCACTTATACGATCCTGTGCTATAATCTTGGTAACCGCACATCCCAATCTCGAAGTCACAACTTCCGCAATTTCGCTCATCGCTGTCATCATCGCAGTCAAAGATGAAATTGCACACAAGGGTGCGGTCACTTAAACAGCCACCAAAGCCACACTGGAAAACACATGGGGGGTCAGTGGGGCGACACACATCCCAGGGAAGAGACTCAGGTCGTCTAAGGCAATATCTCCTTTACCGTTCACCACTCCTACTGTTCCTTCGAAAACCTGAGAACGACACCAACAACTCAAAATAAAATGTGTACCTTTAGTATTACAGCAGATATGAATGTGTACCTTTAGTATTACAGCAGATATGAATGTGTACCTTTAGTATTACAGCAGATATGAATGTGTACCTTTAGTATTACAGCACATATGAATGTGTACCTTTAGTATTACAGCACATATGAATGTGTACCTTTAGTATTACAGCAGATATGAATGTGTATCTTTAGTATTACAGTAGATATGAATGTGTTGTACCTCTAGTTTTACAGCAAAAATGAATGTGTTGTACCTTTAGTATTACAGCAGATATGAATGTGTTGTACCTTTAGTATTACAGCAGATATGAATGTGTACCTTTAGTATTACAGCAGATATGAATGTGTACCTTTAGTATTACAGCAGATATGAATGTGTACCTTTAGTATTACAGCAGATATTAATGTGTACCTTTAGTATTACAGCAGATATGAATGTGTACCTTTAGTATTACAGCAGATATGAATGTGTACCTTTAGTATTACAGCAGATATGAATGTGTTGTACCTTTAGTATTACAGCAGATATGAATGTGTACCTTTAGTATTACAGCAGATATTAATGTGTACCTTTAGTATTACAGTAGATATGAATATAAATTGTACCTTTAGTTTTACAGCAGATATAAATGTGTACCTTTAGTATTACAGCAGATATGAATGTGTACCTTTAGTATTACAGCAGATATGAATGTACCTTTGTACCTTTAGTTTTACAGCAGATATAAATGTGTACCTTTAGTATTACAGCAGATATGAATGTGTACCTTTAGTATTACAGCAGATATGAATGTATACCTTTAGTATTACAGCAGATATGAATGTGTACCTTTAGTTTTACAGCAGATATGAATGTGTACCTTTAGTATCACAGCAGATATTAATCATCTTTAACAAAAGAGATAGTCTAGTTCTATGGGAATTACTAAACAGCACCCAAGATAATTTATCTTTTTTCACTCATGCATAGCAACCTGGTGAGATGTCCTGGTAATTACAAGATAATTAACCCTCACTCTACCATGTGCTAATATAATCGCTGTTTTAGGTGTCCCATCTTTAACCCCAACCTCCCAAAGCACGTTTTAAAAAAAGTGTTGGTAGAGTGAGGGTTAATCAACCAGCGATAGGTGTGCCAACTCAAAAATGTATGTAACATGGTCTCCGGTGGGCGGCCAACTGGGTCACTAAAGCGGAATGAGCCAGACTGTGCTGCTTGGAAGACAGAGGACCCTTCAATAATTAGCCTGTGCTTAACGCTTACTCTATCACGTGGCGATATTATTGCCATTTTGGGTGCCCCATCTTTGAACCCGCCTCTCAAAGCGTTTTCAAAAAGTGCTGGTAGAGTAAGGGTTAATCAACGCAAGACAAGTGTGCCAACTCAAAAATGTATGCTGCATGGTCCCAGTGGGCGGCCCACTGGGTCACTCAAGCAGAACAAGCCAGACTTTACTGTAAGGGTTAATGAGAGGGTAGCTTCAATATTTAGGTTTATCTTGAAGTAATAAAATGAGATTTGTGCTGATCTCTACTGCATGGGCAGCATGGATACAAACATGCTGCTATGCTGACCATTAGGCCAATTCAAGCAGAATTCCCCAACTAACTAGAAAATATTATACCCTAAACCAGGGGGAGGGGGAACATCAATATGTGAGGTATATACATATGTGCTGCCCAAGCAGGTGCCTTTTTTGCAGCATTTTCGTAGTGCAGGTGTCTTTTTCATCATTTACATAGGGCATAAAATGCTCTTTTACTTTGTTAATTTCCTACTGCTGGTTCCTTTTTACAATATTTTTGTTGAATACTTGATACTACTGGTATCAAAATTGACTTCTTTTATACTGAAGGTATCAAAATTGTATAATTTCATATTTGCAGGTACCAAAAAAACTGTCATACTGAGGGTATAGTTTTCAGTTGATGGGCTGCACACCCCTACCACTTTTAATATGAAGTGCCCCACAGGGTTCTACCCTACACCACAGGCACACTGAATTTTACACAACCACACACTTCACAACAACTTTCATCTGCTTAATCAAGTGTTCACTTCAAAATAAACTACATCTTTCATGCAGTTAATTAAAAAAAATCCCTAACACTGTGCATACCTGTTTCATAGCTAAATGCTTGAATGATCAAACAAATTCCGATACTCTGAGGTAATAAACAATAAGTGTGAATTCATTTTCCAGGGCTCAGGGAATTCACCCAGACTGGTTGTTTGTTTTGGGCATTATTACTAATTCATGCAAATCTATGTTTGTTTTCTGCAATGTGATTGGACAAGAGGGGACACATGCCTAAATTACATTGTCCAATATCCTGTGACAAAGACAGAATTGGTCTACTATTCATTGGAAAGATACTTCTCTCACTCAATTTTGGTGTTTAAATCTGTTTTAGATGGTAACTTTTTAAGTTAATTTCTGTATCTGTTTCTTAATTCTTTTCTCCTTAATTTAAAATATGAAAGAAGTGCATGAACAGGCTTTTGGACTTACAGCTTCCTCGGGTGTCCATTTTGCAAAGGACACTGTAAAGCTGATCTTCCCACAGACTCAGTGACTGCCTCCGCTGCTTAAGGAGATCAAGTAACACTATATACCACCCAGTAAAGTGACTGTAGGAAAGCTGTTCATAAACCCTGAACGAGTGTCGTCTTGGGTTCAAAAATATTTTTTGCTCTAATGGGGCAGGAATATATATGAAAAAGCATGAAATGCCACCTACTATTTGGAGGAATGGCCACAGTGCCGAGACATCCAAAAGGGCATGGTTCCAGTAATCTCCTTTGTCAACCGACCATGAGTCTATCAGATTCCACGTATTATATTCCGACTCTGTTCTTCGTTGATATACGGACAGTGCCCCCAATCCACTTCCGTACATATGATACCAAACCGAAAGACAATAATCTCCTCCAGCTTCAATGTTGGTATCGGTCAGGAGCCACGCCTTCTCCCCTTCGATCCTCTGAGATGTATCCATGTACGCATAAAAGCCTGAAGCAGTACCAAGGGTGTGGTCAACACTCGGACCCGTCCCTGAATTGGGCGTGTTTTTATTCAGCCGCAACCAATCAAAATCATCGTCATTCAAATTTTGGTAAGTGCAAAAGTCCTTTTCAAAGTTGCAATTAGCTAAGTCTGCACATTCGTCTCTACTGAATTCTATGTCGTCCACGGCAACATAAGGATCGTCCAATCCCAAAGAAGCTTTGAACCACACCTGATAAAACAAAATAATAAATGACATGACATGCAAAGACATAAATTTCATATACAGCATGTTGAAGAAATAATAACAATAGCATTCTTAAGGGGACTCATCCCCAACACATAGTAATTGGTTAGTTCAAGTTTCAAGTCAAATTTTCATCAAATTTTCAATACTTCTTTTTGCCAAAACTTATATCATTCAAAATGTTGCACCAGGTTCCATGATATTCTTGCAAATTTTGTCAGAAATTTACAGGGACACCATAGTATTTTGGAATAAAATTTTACAATTCTTGAGAAGTTATGTCCAATTTCAATTAAACCTTGGTGCAAAAATTGACTGCAAACTACCATTAAAGGATTAGTTCAGTGGTCCAGCACGTTGATCTCAAATGGAAGAGGAACTCAAAAGAAACAAATTGGTGAAGAAAGTGTTACAAAATCTTATTCCCTTAAGGAGATACTTAAGTTTAAAGTTTTGTCTTACATGTGTAAAAATGACTGGTGTAGTAAGTCTATTGTAGAAGGTTGATGTCCTCATCCTCACATTCTTAACAGTTGTTATAAAAAAAATTCAACTGGTTTACTATTTGAATTATTTTTCCTCAAATGTTAATTATCCTCATTAGACTATGTTTTACTACTTTCCTGACATATTAAATGTTTTTTAAGCCACAAAATCGCAGGACAAAGTATGACAGAAAACATAAAAACTTTGAGGAATCCGAGTGACATCAAAACTAGTCTGATTTCAGTCATTTCTACCTAAATGGTTCCAAACTTTAAACTTAATTATCGCCACAAAGGAATAATATTTTGCAATGCTTTCTTTACCATTTTGTTTCTTTTGAAGCCCTCTTTCATAAATGATGACCTTGCTTGACCCCGGATCTAATCTTTTAAATATGCAAATTACTTCAATTTTCTTTTGCTTTCTTTTTTATTACTTTAAGTACTTATCATTTTTTTGTTATTGACTTCTTTATAACTAAGACTGCCTCTATGCATGTCACTAGTTCTCTCACCCTGTACTGTATTCCCCCAGCCACAGGTAGCTGTCCCAGGTGCCATCGTGTGCTCTGTCGCTGACCGTTGCTGTAGTCTATTCCAGGAAGAACGTTAGAGTTAATCTCTTGTGAGACAGACAAAGACGCGGTCAACCCATCCGTGCGGTACCAGAATTTGATACAAGTTTCATCGCCAGAAAGAACTTTTGAATAGAATGAACCTTCTGCTGTTCTCAAGAAGTTGCTGGTAGAATTGGTGAAGATCATATAGTATCCTGTAGGAAGAGTTAGTCCATACTTATTCAGATGAGCTCACAAACTCGTAGAATAAAACGAGGTCATCTGAGAACTATATGAGCTTGCTTAAAGTGAGTATAAGCTTGCCGCGATATACTTTAAGTTATGTAACAAGCTCATCTGATCAGTGGAATCGCCAGGATTCTGATGCTGGGGAGGGGAGGCAAGAGAGGGGCAGTTTTGTCTTATGGAGGAAGCAAAAGCCTATAAATTCAACAAAATATCACTTTACAAAAAAAAATTGCGGGGAAAGCGATTCGCGGGGAAAATTCCCCTTGACCCCCCAACTCCCCCACTCCTGCATCTGATTTAAGCATGAATTTGTATGAACTAATAGTGAGCTAAAAATTTAATGGCCGAGAACAAAAATTGAACTTTTTTTTCTTCCATTTCTTCTGACAATTTCCCATTTTTTGGATGAGAGAATAAAATTAATCGACACTTACTTGCCCATTATTCTTTAAATTGTTTTGGGCTTGTAAGTTATATCTTAAACATCTTGGTCAAAATTTCTGGTGCAGTTGGTAGATGGCACATGGTGCAACTTCACCATAAAGTACCCCTTACCATGTCCCATAAGCACTGACCTTGATCTGTGTTTAAGGTATTGTCTGTGGGTGGTCTCTCGCCCGTCGGATCAACAGCGCCTCTCGTGCAATACCAATCATATTCATCAGTAACATCCTGCTGAAATCCACAGTCCTCATAACCTTTCTCAAAGTCACATATATCTGTACAAACAAAATGAATGGAATCATTTTCATATATGGTAGCACATCACTATTACAAAATTGGTAAGTTTTCTATTCCAAATTCTTGGGCAATCATGCAACAATTTGAAATAATGTCAAAGTTGGGAATTCAGTGACATGTTACAATGACAATTTTGCGGTCAAATTTTGAAGTTCAAAGAACACTAACTTGATAAAATATGTCATTGCATACTTGTCATTGCCACATATCTACTTATTGTGTATATGCATATATCTGTTTATTCATATACAGTATCAACTTGATAATAACATGCAGTAGGTGTTATGCTATGTAACAGGGTGTTTTAGAAGAGCCTCAGGAGAGGAAGAGAGGGGGAGCAATAAGGGGACGAAGCAGCTCTCAAGGTTTGCCTTGGAGATGACAGGAAAGGAAAAGATTTTCAGACCATAGCATGCCTGGCTTACACTAGGTTTCTGAGTTGACTATTCTGATCCCTCATCTTAGGTTTCGGAATAAAATTCCCCCTTGTACTCGCTTCACCCATGCTACCCCCATACTCCCACTTTCCCCTCTCCACATACATGGTCACATGATGCATACCAATACCTCAAACAGTGCTGAGTTTCATCCTTTTTTCTGATTTAACAATCATTTTGTTTCTTTGTTTGTTTGATGAAGGCTTAACGGCACCACGACAGCGAGGATCAAATTGTGCCTGAGAGGTTAGATCATTCCAGAGGTAAGGAAGAAAAGAAACCAGGGGGAGATTAAGAGAAACACGAGAACTAAAAGCCAGAAAGCTGGGATCAGGAGAGGAGGTGTATGGGTGGAAAAAATAATGTAAAGAGAGAGAAAGGGGGTGGGGAAAGAGGACTAAATATGATTGCAGAGGGAAGCATGATGAAGGAAGGAGATAATTTTATCCGGAGGTTTTTTTGTGGAAGAGCTCGGCTATTGAGTTGTATGCAGCGAGGGAAGCTGTGGGAAGGTTGTACAGGGGGCAAGCAAGGAGAATGTGATGGATTCTGAGGGTGCAATGGCAATTGTTGCAGAGGGGTTGGGTGAGCCAATAAGGAGGTGGGAGTAAGTGAGGTGAGTGTTTGATGTCAGAAAGGGTTTTGGGAAATTCTGTAGGAGAGGTTGAGGGCAAGCTTAGTGGCTGCATCAGCCCTGTCATTGCCAGGGATGCCAACATGGCTGGGTATCCAGAAGAAAATAATATTTTTTCTGCAGAGGGTGGGCGAAAGGAGTTTACGGAGGAGGTGGGATGTGGGGTTATCCCATTTAAGATTGAGTAAAGAAGTACGGGCAGCCTTGGAGTCAGAGAAGATGGCAAAGTGGCTGAGCAGGGAGTACTCAATAAAGTTGAGGGCAAAGAATATGGCCTCAGCCTCGACTGAGAAGATGTACGAGTTATTGGGAAGCCTGCCACTGAGGGTTTGTGTAATGGGTGTGGTCAGGTTGTTGACAAAGGTGGTGGACTTAGGACTAGGTAAGAAGAGCCAGGTGAGGTCGGTTTGGTCATGTCAGTTTTAGTTGTGCTACGGAGAGGGGGGGGGGAGGTATTGGTGTTTGAGGAGACTGTGCTGGCGTAGGAAGCTTTGGTGAGGAGGGAAGCGAGGAATTGCTTCCTGGCTTTGATCGGAATGGTGGGCTGGATGACGTGAAGTTTGTTATCAATTTGGGATTCCCATGAGGTTTGCCAGTGGTCACGAACAAGGGAAGCGATAAGCAGTTTGATGTCAGAAAGGGTTTTAGGAAAAGGGGAAGGGGGGAGGTTGAGGGCAAACATTGCGGCTTCATAACCCGTGCATTGTTATGACCTGTGAATAAAATATCATTAATGCACAACCATTATCATTTGGTTTATTCCATTTTCAAAACAGGTAATTTTTTGAATAAAGCGATAAAATATATGTAAACTTTTCTCGTTTTTCATTCTTTTTAGATGTTTTTTATGCATTTTAAACAATCTAACACGAAAATTTGATTAAAAAAAGATGAATATTTTGGCATTGTGTTTATATGCATATCTAATGCACGGTTCAAAGGACTTTGCACTCCAGAATGGCCCTCCTAAAGTCAGGTCATTCCACTCGTGTCAAAGTCCTTTGTCCCGTGCATTACTTATTTATGCAGATACACACTCTGCCTCCACATTAATCTTTGATTATGATATCTTTGCCTATATTCATAATCCTTAGTTACATAGATAATTTTGCTCAGTACGCATCAAAACAAATAAATGATGATATTCAAAGATTATTAGTAAAATTATTACTAACACTTGTTGTTACATATCGCAATATATGTTACATTTCAAACAGTTAAACACACTTTATGTCCATATCTGGACAATGGACTGATTTATAGCCCATGTCAGATATATTAACAACAGAGGAGGTTTGTACAGATGGGCTTATATCAAGGTAAAAACCCATCCCCTCCACAATACATATATACACAAATATTTTAGGACATATTAAATCTATCAGAACCATTAGGGCCATAGAGAGATTATCACCAGTTCATATGAGCATAGGAGTCCCCCTGGATGGGACACTATTGCATCGCAGGTTAACTCCCCAGCAGTGCTGGCACTCATTTTACAGCTAAGGGGACTAAAGCAAGCAGAGTCAAGTGTCTTGCTCAAGGACACAATGCAGCACTCAAAACAGAAATCACTGCACCTCTATTTTAGGACATACTTCACATGACAAGATAGTAACACATTACAAGATGAAGCATACCTAGAGATGGACATGGTCCATTGCTGAAGAAGATGTCATCCAGGGCGATGTCCCCAGTGATGCTGGTGCCTCCAACTCCTTCGAAGACAATCTGGTATAGAAAACAAACACAGCAAGTTGTGTCAGGAACATGTGCAATAGATCTAAATGTCTTCTTTTTGAAGATACTGTGTTTGACGTAATAGGCGCCTGGGGCTCTTACGAAAATAAACTTGCATGACTTTTATGGCCCGAACTTTCTTCCTGATAAGCACCCATGCTCTGTAGCCGCATACAGTGTGCAATACCAACTACATTGTGTGAACTCTGTCTATATTAGCCACACAATAACCACCAAAAAACATCATGAGCATCAGACGCAAAAGATTCATATAATGTAACAAAACTTATTTTAAGTCTTCAAAATAATCAAATAAATTAAATTATCACTCAAAAAATGTTGAGTGGGCGCTTATAGAGCAGGAGTGCTTATTAGAGCAGGGGTGCTTATTAGAGCAGGGTTGCTTATTAGAGCAGGGGTGCTTATTAGAGCAGGGTTGCTTATTAGAGCAGGGGTGCTTATAAGAGCAGGGGTGCTTATTAGAGCAGGGGTGCTTATTAGAGCAGGGGTGCTTATTACAGCAGGGGTGCTTATAAGAGCAGGGGTGCTTATAAGAGCAGGGGTGCTTATAAGAGCAGGGGTGCTTATTAGAGCAGGGGTGCTTATTAGAGCAGGGGTGCTTATTAGAGCAGGGGTGCTTATTAGAGCAGGGGTGCTTATTAGAGCAGGGGTGCTTATTAGAGCAGAGGTGCTTATTAGAGCAGGGGTGCTTATTAGAGCAGGGGTGCTTATTAGAGCATGAATGCTTATTAGAGCATGGGTGCATGCTTATTAGAGCATGGGTGCATGCTTATTAGAGCAGGGGTGCTTATTAGAGCAGGGGTGCTTATAAGAGCAGGGGTGCTTATAAGAGCAGGGGTGCTTATTAGAGCAGGGGTGCTTATTAGAGCAGGGGTGCTTATTAGAGCAGGGGTGTTTATTAGAGCATGAATGCTTATTAGAGCAAAGGTGCTTATTAGAGCAGGGGTGCTTATTAGAGCAGGGGTGCTTATTAGAGCAGGGGTGCTTTTTAGAGCAGGGGTGCTTATTAGAGCAGGGGTGCTTATTAGAGCAGGGGTGCTTAATACATCAAATATGGTAATAATATTTTTGTATTATCTATCACAACATTGCAATATCAACTGTGACATCATCGCAGTATCTATATTTACTGGAATATTGCAATATATACTGTGATATCACAATATCTGTTGCCACATTACAATATCTATACTACCACATATAATATATATATATATATATATATATATATATATATATATATATATATATATATATATATATATATATATATATATATATATATATATATATATATATATATATATATATATATATATATATATATATATATATCTATATATATATATATATATATATATATATATATATATACATATATATATATATATATACACACACACATATTTATATTGTGGCTTTGAAAATATCTACTATAATTGTGATATTGTAATATAAACTGCACAGCTGATCCAATATCAACAATATCCCAATCTATCAATAAACATTGAACACAACATTAAAGACACACATACCACAAATGTTCCTGTAATGAACACCTGTCCCATGTACCATTCGTTGCCTTGGTTACCCGATAAGGTCCACTCCAGGGTCCTGACAGTGTTCACATCTTTGTACATGTTGAGTGTATTGATCGTCGCTCCATACATATGATACCAGAACCGCAAACACTTGCCTGTGGTTCCCGAGTTGATTTGTGGTGATAAGATTCTTGCCTTTGCATTATTCCCCACACTGCTTGTTTCAATGTAGATGTACCAACCTGCATTAGAAATGGGTTCAAATAATTTCAATTTAAAAACTTCAATAACACATTTGAAACGCATATGAAATGGAATATTTATTTTCCTGATCTTGCAATTTCTTAAAAATATTTGCTAGAATAAAATTAAAGGAGCACTAGACTGAAAAGTGAGGCGTATTTTTAGGGGGGTCCCCCAAAAATCAAATGCTTATCTAGCACGCAATGGTATAGTGTTTTTCTGGTCAATATGAATATTCCAGTTGACATATGCCCTCACGTCGCCTGTGGGCTATGGAGGCATGAAGTTTATTGATCTGTTAATGATGATATATTTGTGAAATTTGCAAAAAATGAGTGCCCTCACTTTTCGGTCTAGTACTCCTTTAAACAATTATTAATCATTGAAATATAGTCTGCAGTTTATAAGTTTTAATCCACCAAAAAATCAACTTTGCATCATCTTTGTTCATTAAAGATCTTCCAAGTTTTTACAAACTTGCTTAAGGTATTTCTGACAAAAGGTGATAACTAGATCTGACCAGCCTCCCTACCTACAGACTTTCCTTCAAACTTTCACTTTACCTATATATAAAATTATTTTATTTAGTGTAAGAGACATAAACAGATAGGCAAAGCATGTTCTTATAAACTCAGCCTATATTTCAATAATCAAACAAACAAAAAATGTTTCTAATAAATTAGAAAGAGGCAATTAATTTTCAGAGAAGTATAAAAATTGTCTTGGATCTGCAATTATGACATCACTGCAAGGTCAACAATTATGACATCACTGTGAGGTCAACAATTATGACATCACTGCAAGGTCAACAATTATGACATCACTGCAAGGTCAACAATTATGACCTCACTGCAAGGTCAACAATTATGACATCACTGCAAGGTCAACAATTATGATATCACTGCAAGGTCAACAATTATGACATCACTTCAAGGTCAACAATTATGACATCACTGCAAGGTCAACAATTATGATATCACTGCAAGGTCAACAATTATGACATCACTGCAAGGTCAACAATTATAACATCACTGCAAGGTCAACAATTGTGACATCACTGCAAGGTCAACAAATATGACATCACTGCAAGGTCAACAATTATGACATCACTGCAAGGTCAACAATTATGACATCACAAAGTCAATTTTCAACACATTGGTGAAATCACTAAAATGTTATAGCTACAAAGCAGAATGAAATTTCAACCTGGTTTTCACACCGATTTGTTTCTTGAATAGTTCTTAAAAAAATATATGAAAATGGAAATTTGTGAGAAGCATTTCTTTAAATAAGAGGGGTTTTTTTGAGGAGGTTACTATGTATCTTGTTTGTTTGTTTGGTGAGGTTTAATGGTACCCATGACAACGAAGGTCAAATTATGACCCAGAGATTAGATTATGTCAGAAATGAAAAGAGAATGAACAAGTTGGGTAGAGTGCAGTAGGTACGTGAAAGGGTAGTGTGCAGTAGGTACGTCAAAGGGTAGAGTGCAGTAGGTATGTGCCGAAAAGTTTCTCCTTAAGCCTATCCACACCCGACACCTGAATTAATCCTCCAAAACTCAGGTATGACAATTACCAACCTGACTTCCTGTTCAGTGTATTGTGTTTCCACTCAAAACAATGACTGTTTACCTGCTATTCCCATGCACACCACAGCCAAGTAGCCCAAGGTTATTTGTGTGTATAAGATTACAGAAAGCCAGGGCTGAGTAATCAGGGCACTTTTGTGATTGAAATCACACATCCGTATTAGGTGTCTTAGTGGGAGAAATTTGTTTGCAAACTAGAGATAAAAATATGTGTATCATATGCCTGAGGTGAAGTGTGCATTAACTGTGAATGATTGACAAACCATTTCTCCTAAGAAAAGATATTGCTTCATGTAGGAAAAAGTCTGCAGGTTAGGACAAGAGAGTTAGAAATAGTTATAGTAGCAGGTACAGTGAAGGAAGGAGATGAGTTTATCTGAGGAGTTTTTGCAGAAGAGCTCAGCAATGGAGTTAAAGGGATTGAAGGACACTCTGGGTGGTGAAGAGAGGACAGTCAATGAGGATGTGTTTGACTGTAAGGGACTCGTGACAGTTATTGCAGAGTGGGGGGAGTCAGTGAGAATGCATGAGGTGAGTGAAGTAGACTTGGTCTTTACGAGAGAGGTTGTGGGAAGTGGGGTTGGTGGGAATGGAAGGCTGAATGTTGAAAAGTTTGTTTTCAGTGTGGGTGTTCTAATTTGATTGCCAGCAGTGACGGACATGGAAAACAATAAGCGTTTTGATGTCAGCCTGTGTTTTGGGGAAATGGGTAGGGGGAGGGTGAGAGATTTATCTTGTTATTGTACGAAAGAGCAGCTTACCAAAGAGACCATGTGTGGTGTGGTCAACAGTTGGTCCAGTTCCAGATGTGGGTGGTGGACCAAACATCCTTGTCCAGTCAAAATTATCAGAGGTGTCTTGAACCCACAGACAGAAGTCATCTTCAAAGTAGCAGTCATACTGTCCAAAGGCTGAAAGAGAATGGTGGCAGCAGAGGGAGCAACAAATGAAGATATTTAATTACCGGTCAGACACGCCAGACATAAAAGATCAGAAAACTAGATGCTAATCTAGGTAAAGCTTTACACACAGTTTTATTTGAATTTTTCAATTAAGTTGTAAAAAAGGACTAAATAATACAGAGACATCAAAAGTGATAAGGGTATGGGATAATAAAATGACCTACAGTAAGTGGAAAACCAGATATTAACTGAGATTGAGGGAAGGATTGCATTTTTTCTGCTTGGAGAGATGCATTTTAGAGCCTAAAACAAGTAAAGGGTTAATAAATTTCCCTGCAATCCCTTTGTCACAGGACAATGTACAGTTGGGCAGATGAGGATATGGCAGAGTCTAGGACACGAGGGAGAGCTGGTAATCCATGAACCCTGTTCATGCACATCTTTCATATTTGAAAATAAGGAGAAAAGCATTAACAAACAGATGCAATTTTTCCTTTTAAAAAAAGTAGAATAAGTTTCTGTCACATACCAATAGGAAAATGTCCCTATGTCACAGGATAGGATGCAAACTAGGGGTGTTTTGCCTATTGTCTAATTACACTGAAGAAAACAAACTTAGATGGGCATTGATTAGAAATATTTTGAAAATGTTGGGAGCTAGGATTGCAGATAACAATGAGGATTGACGCCACCTTACCTTGTGTGGGCAAGGGGGTTGTCGGGGGTGGTTTGGTGGGGGCTGCAGTAGTCAACTGGGGACATGGCACTGACTCAAGATCAATATCATCAATAGCAATGTGTCCCACATCAGTCTCGCTTCCTGATGTTGCTTCAATATACACCTACGAGGGAGGTCAAACAAGAACAGAACACAAGAATTACTGTTTGACATGGGCAAAAGAACAAAACCTTATGGATTTTTTGATGAGCTTGAACTTGTTTGCAGCTGTTATTCTCAACCGGAAGTTGCAATCCTTTATTTCCTTTTCTGATCTTGTTGCACAACAATCAAATCATGCCGAAAAGTTTCTCTTTAAGCCTACCCGCACCTGACACCGGAGTTATTCCTGAAAACTCAGGTATGACAATTACCAACCTGACTTCTTGTTTAGTTTATCGTGTTTCAACTCAAAACATCTGCCATTCCCATGCACACCACAGTCAAGTAGCCCAAGGCTATGTGTGTATAAGATTACAGAAGCCAGAGCTGAATAATCAAGGCACTTTTGTGATTGAAATCACTCATCCATGTTATGTGTCTTAGTCGGAGAAGTTTGTTTTCAAACAAGTGATAAAAATAGCTGTGTATCATAACGCCTGAGGTAATAATGTGCATTAACTGTAAATGATTGACCGACCATTTCTCCCGAGGAAAGATATTGCTTCAAGTAGTCCAGAATTCCTTCTGTAAGTTTTATTCGTTGAAGAGTTTTCCCCTTAATTTATTTAAACACAAAGTGTTTATTTGGATGTAAAGTGTGAGATACAAAAATTGCATTTACATGGGTATAAGCTGAACCATACTGTACATTGCCATGACATGATAAATGTTGCATAGGCATGGCTTCTATAAAGCGAAAACAAGAAAATGCAAAGTTTCTTCCCATTATTTTTTTTTTCTTTTACTGAATGAGATAATTGATTGCATTAGGACTTGCTTTGGTTGTGTAAATCTTTAAAGTTCACAACAATCAAGTGGCAAGGAGTAAATAGGAAATGAGAAGAGATCCAATCCGAGGAGTAACAAGGAAATGAGAAGAGATCCAATCCGAGGAGTAACAAGGAAATGAGAAGAGATCCAATCCGAGGAGTAACAAGGAAATGAGGAGAGATCCAATCCGAGGAGTAACAAGGAAATGAGAAGAGATCCAATCATCTCAATCTATTTAATACAAAATGTACAAGAAGTTGAAGACACATGAACAACTAAAGTTTTCACCCACCCAAAAATTTGGCAAATCAAGCTTCCGAAGAGTAGGTTTTTAAAGGTTCACAGAAAATATGCTTAAGATACAAAACTATGAGTCAAGTGCAAAGTTTACCCAAAATAACAGAATCCTCAAGACCAAGGGGGTAACAAACAAAGTACTGCAAGAAAGAGAAATATCCCCCCCCCCCACCCCCCAAAAAAAAAACATTCTTAGACCCCATAACAAAACACAGAATACTGTAAGATACTGTACACTTAACACCATACCATGCAACATATGAAGATACAAGCAAAGAGCTGTTTAAAAGAGGTGGTTTATGCAAAGTACGTACCCTGAATTCATTTTTGATTAGGATGGTGGAGCTTGCGAGTCTCCATACATTCCCGGTATTTCCAGAGACAGAAAATACTGCTGGGTTAGCGGACTGACCAATGACTGTGTAGGCTTCCAAAGTTCCAATAACTATACAAATTTAGGAAAAGAATTGTAAAAGTGATTGTAACAAAGTTGTCATGCAGAAAATAAGCATTCTATATCTGAAAGGAATATTCCTGTGGATTTCCATCATCATTTATACAATAAAGGAATGTTAAAAAACCAAATTGGTGAAAACAAGTGTGTCGATAATTTATTCCTTTTGGAGACTTATTGCAATTCAAAGATTTCAACAGGGTGTTGAAAAGTGACCTTCCAATGTGATGCCATTGATAATTCTTCATGCATTGAATTAAAATAAAAATGTATTTTTCTTTTATTTAGAGTGTAAGGTGCATAGGAAGATGAGCAAAGGGCCAGTTATACCCATTACAATAATTAATAATCAATTATAATATTTCAGAAAGGGCTCAATTAATAACAAGTACAAATTATATCAACCACACCATAGCCACACACTCCACTCTCCCTAAAAACATACACACAAAAAAAAAAGATAAATCATTTCAAAAAAGGCAACTGCCCATATGGTATATTGGTTGATTGCTCCCTCAACAAATTTTAAGATTTTGTGGTTGGCGAAAGATTGATTGACTGTTTGTTTGATGAGGGCTTTAACGGCATGACAACGAGGGTCAAATTGTGCCTAATTGATCAGATTTGTCAGCAGGTCAACAGTGAAGGTTTTGTTGTGCCATAAATTCAAGCTAAAATGAAGAAACAAAAAAAGTGTATTCACTGAGAAGCTAAATGAGGAAAATAGTTGAAGAACTAGTAGAGGCCAGTAATAGATGATACTTGATATGGCGAGTGAAGAAGAGAAGTTGGGAAGGTGAGTTGTTATAGAACCAGAACATCAATGATGTTGAAGCTCAACTTTATCACAAAAATGTTCAAACGAGTAATAAATATGATACCAAAGGAAGATGAAATGGGAGTTGCCATTTTCAAATCAAGTTTTGCATACAAAAATATATTTATGGTCTAACACCATTTAATAGTATTATATAAGAAGCAATCTATTCTTTGCAATATTCCCATTGATTATACTCTAGCATCATACATCCTTTCTTGAAAATGCACCAATCATATGATGAGAAACCAAGGATGTACAAACACATCCTTGGTGAAACTAAACATTATGCAAGGCTTTCACACATGTCTGCTTTATGAGGCCATACCCCCCAATCCAAAAGACCAACTTATTTTACATTAAAATGCATAAATTCAGCTGAAGGCAGCTGAAGTCAAAACCAAAGCTGTTTGGAGATTCAATTGACTCTGTCTACACATGTGTTAGTTACAAATAATAAATTCCCTCCAGAAAAGGAGAAACCTGTGGAAATTGGGGGAAGTATACTTCATCCCTCTCACAACACTTTTTCAGAGAAAAAATATTTCAATCTTTCACACTGACAATACTTGTCTTACTATTATTTAATTGGCAATTTCCTGTTTTTTGTTGGCTAAAAACAGTTTACTTTCCTTAGATGGAAAAATCCATAGAAATCCAGGGGACTTTCCCAATGGAATCCAAGAAAGTAACACTTCAGGCCCCTCCAGCAACAATTTGTATCAATAGAAATATATTTATCATTCATACAATAATTTAACAAAATATCTCTTACTAAAGTTGCATCTTCATTTCTGTTGTTAAATTTCCTCAAATGAAGGATAATTCCATACCTTTCTTTTTGTGGGAAGGGTAAGGGTTCCTTCCTCCAAATTACCGGGAGAAAGAAGCTTCAGTCCCCTACTTTTTCAGTAGATTACAGCACTTAATTTGAAATTTTAACTTAAAAAGCAAAAAACTTTCATAAATCAATATGTTTTTAGCTCAACATCCCTTTCAGGGATTTTAAGCTTATGCGAGGCTAGCCGCAAATCATGATTTTTGTTCGGATTTCCTTCAACGTAATCCGAATGGGTTTAGCATTATACAATAACATTGGCTCGAGAAATACCACCGAATATTCTGATTAAAATAAAACTACGTTTTTATTGGCTGGAGCGTTCAAATACTATCTGGTACATATGCTAATCGAACTTAATATCCCGTTTGGGATTTGTCCCACACTATAGCTAAATTGGGGTATAGCTTTTGTAATTGATAGCTCGTTTGGACTATATCTTGAGTTTAAAAACTAAAACTTTAACACTGAAATAGCCTTGAAATGGCTATATATCCATACAGCGCAATTGAACAACTCAGCCTACTCAGGTTATAAAATTTTAAAATCACCAGAGTGTTTAAAACCAGGAAGCTTAAACTAACAGTTCGCTGCAGTAACATTATCTGGCTTCTCACATTAACATCTTTTATTTGCGTACAGAAAAGAGTGTTTAATAACTGTTGCATAAATTTACTTATCTGGGATGAGTTTCTTGAGGGGTCAAGTAAGTCCATCTTATATGGAAGAGAACTTTAAAAGATATTTATAAATCTTTTTAGTTATGTTTTGCATGATTGCCATATGGAAGTGTACTTGTGTGATGCTATTATAAATCATTATTTGCTTAAAAATTTGCTACTATATTAGCAATATGAGGAAATATGCCATAGTTAAAAGCATGTCTTGTTTGCAATGATGCAAAATCCATTTTGGTTTGATACATACAGTATTTTGTTGTTAGTATGTCTGTTTATGGTTTCTATTTTCTTTAAAAGGAAACGGTGTTGTTAAAATTTGCATCATATTGCTGTTGAGGCTGAAGTTTTGTAGGCTTACTTAAAAAACAGTTTTCACATATTCAAACGATATTTAAAGTTCCATTACACAGTGGGGCAACTATAGTCCTGGGAGCCCGTGGGGATTTTAATGCTTTGCGATGTCAAAACCATGGGGGCAAGGGAGGGGGAGGGGGGGGTGGCACTGCCCCTTGCCCTAAAGTAAGGAGAACAGGAGGTGCCCTTTTGTAAGTTGATGGCGGACCGGGCAGGAAGTGCCTTTTTGATTGTGGACCGGGCTGGAGGCGGCCTTTTAAAAGTTGTATGAAATTATTCTAGGTCATTCTTAAAGCTTAAAATATAGAAATCCACTCACTCACAAATATTACATACTACATCAAATTTGTTACATACATTTAGTATTTATTTGACACAATTAAAGCATGTCATTTTACCAGGGGCACCGACACTGAGGGCTGAGGAGGCATGCCTTCAATAATTTTGTAAGCAGCAATTTTTAAAAGAAGCTTTATACCTATTTGCCCGATGGGTAATTGTCGACATTGGTCCTGACTACTGAAAGTAGGAGGAAATTCAAAAGTGTGTGTGAAAGAAAAGGAAGAAGGGAGGGGGGGGGGTTACAAAATAACTATAAAATACAACACATCACCAAACAAAAGTATTTATTTGGACAAAAAGTGAGGGTGGAGAAAGTGCCCCCTGTTCCCCACAAATCACGCCTATGTTCAAACCATATAAGTAGAAACCATGGGGCTAAGAGGCAAGATTCCCCCACTTTTTTAAAAACTGACAAAACCGCCCCCTTTTTAAAAAAAGAAGTGCCCCTCAATTGCTGTCCAAGAAGCGGCCAAACGTTTTAACCACCCGCCAACAAAAACAGGCTTATATCCAACCCCAAAATATATGTTGAGCTACTACATTATTGATATTCTAGTTTTCACAAGCTATACCTTAGATTGAAGAAACTCCAGAGCTGCAAAAAACTTTAAAAGTTTGCAAATTTACTCTACATTGCAACAATGAAGACAAAGATAATGAGTGAGGGTGATTAACAGGGATAGTATTCCATGCTCTCCACACAACAGAGAATATTGTGCACTGCAGTGTGAACAAAGTGGTACCTACTGTCTTATCATTTCACTGGTGTGAGTCAGCTGTAAGCAATTATTTACACATCAGCAATTATTTTCCGATTTGACTGCAGATTTTCATGAAAATGATGAAAATAAAAATTGCTCTATTTCAGGTATGCAAACAGCAAATGAAAAACTGAATACACCCCGAGTGGAGATATTCATGCTCTTCAAGACTGCGGTCAAATTTCAGAAGTCTTTAATCAAAAACCTCTGACTAGATACAGAAAAGTTCCCATTTTATAACTAAAATAGCTAAAAAACTGTATGACTGTTTTAGTGGGGGTAAGAGGGGGGGTGGGGCAGGGACTCTGTGGAGAGCAAAAAGAGGGCAGTCTAGGCAGGGAGAAAGTGTTCCAATCAATTTTGTTTCTGATCATAATGAATGATTACCTGAGCTCTTTCCATAAATGTGGTACCAGAAGTTCAGGCAGGATTCAGTAACTATTGTGAGATACTCGCTGATTAAGATGGCGTTGTCACCCAATTGGATGGTTGGAGGAAACACCTCAAACAACAGGTAGAAACCTGGCAGAGAAAGGAAAAAGTAGAAATATTTGATGTCCTACACCAAACACACCTAAACAAGCCGAGTGTAACATTTATGTACCAAGAGATACAGAATACAGAAATATTTACATTGCATGCAAAAGTGTAAACATATTCATTATTGTATAGATTACAGTATAACTTTTAAAGTTATTTTGTTGGTAGATAAACTGCATTCACATCATGGCACAATGACCATTTGGATGGTATATAAAAGTAAACATACTGTATATAAATACATAGAAAAGTCCAGTCTTAAAATCAGTGGCACAACTAAAGTCCTGAGGGCCTGTGGGGAATCTAACGCTCGGGCCCCATACCAAAATTATCACAGTGTAGTTGCTCTGGCCCCACAACCTTACATTTTGCTTCCCACCCCACCCTTCCCACCCCACTTTTCCCACCCTATTGTTGTGCCAATGGGTAGAATAAACTTATATTCTGTTACATGTATGATTTCCTCCATACATCATTACGATAACAAGGAAATAAATGATGGAATAGCCATGAGGAATTCTAAGTGAAAGGAATTCTGAGATGGGAAATAAGAATAATGTGAGGGGGAAGGATACATTTCAATTTGCATATATCATGCTTTACAAACACAGAAACATGTCTACTCAACATTATGATTAAGAAAATGTCCCTTCCTCCCAACCCTCCCACAAATTTATACATCACAAGGACTCAAAAATATGTAACTGCAGGTTCTAATGTATGACTAGAACATCAATGATATTCTTCAAGGTCTGATAGCCCTCCATTCTTTGTCTTTTTGTGATAAAGAAACAGTCATCATGAGTTGAAAAAAAGAATAGAGAAAATCACCAAGATCTGTATTTGTGGTGTGATCCACGAATGGATCATAGTCTGGAGCCGTCGCACCTCTCGTCCTCAGCCAATCAAATTTGTCGCCTGATTTGTCTTGTTGCCAACTACAGAGGCCATTTTCAAAATTGCAGAAACCTGAAAGAGGAAGTGTGTATATTTTTCAATTTGTCTCACCACTGTGTTGCCATAGCAATAATAGTGACAACATGAGAGCTGTCAAGTACTCTAATGTAGAGCCACTAGACATATTGCCAAAGTCAGAAATCTCTCTTATGAATCTAGATTGCAAATTCTTGGTTTGACCACGCTTGAGTTGAGAATAGTACGTGGAGATATGATTCAGATTTTTAAATTCCTATCTGGTAGCGATACTTGACTTCCTGTTATATCTTGCATGTTTCAGCTAATCGTCATGTGACATTTGGTAACAGTTTGAAGTTGACCAAAGAGTAATTTTCACGATTGATATTCATATTTAGCATTTTACAAAGAGTTGTTAATGAGTGGAATGGTTTGCCTGAGTGGGTGGTTAGCTCCAATTCTGTTCACAACTTAAAAGTTAACATTCATTAGTTCTTTACTAACTCTGGGCATCAGTGGTGGAGGTGTTAGTTTGGGCTTATTTTGGGGGTTAATCAAGCTAACCCTTCTTAGCCTGTCATTCTTGTTATGTTATGTACAGAAGTCAATTAGTTCATAGTCATAATGGTCAAAAAATTTAACATAAGAAAAATATTTGATTTACTGTACTAAGTTAGTAAAGATGTCTGTGGCATTGTTGTAACAATGGGCACCCTGATGTAAATACTCTAATGAAGGACTGCCGGGGCTTTTAAAACCTTCCAACTAAACCAAGTCAATGTAGAATGAATTATGCAATGAAAAGTATGTTCATTGAGCAACTTTGAATAATTTTTACTGCATTAATCAAGCCAGATATGATTTTTCCATGCTTTAATATTTTTACAAAGTATTGCAAAGGATAGGAACTGCTCGTTTGTTTGAAATGATTCCCAAAAGTAAGAACATTTGTTTGAAATGATCCCCCAGAAGTAAGAACATTTGTTTGAAATGATCCCCCAGAAGTAAGAACATTTGTTTGAAATGATCCCCAAAAGTAAGAACATTTGTTTGAAATGATACCCCAAAAGTAAGAACATTTGTTTGAAATGATCCCCCAGAAGTAAAGACATTTGTTTGAAATGATTCCCCAGAAGTAAGAACATTTGTTTGAAATGATCCCCCAGAAGTAAGAACATTTGTTTGAAATGATCCCCCAGAAGTAAGAACATTTGTTTGAAATGATCCCCAGAAGTAAGAACATTTGTTTGAAATGATCCCCCAAAAGTAAGAACATTTGTTTAAAATGATCCCCCAAAAGTACGAACATTTGCTTGAAATGATCTCCCAGAAGTAAGAACATTTGTTTGAAATGATCCCCCAAAAGTAAGAACATTTGTTTGAAATGATCCCCCAAAAGTACGAACATTTGTTTGAAATGATCCCCAAAAGTAAGAACATTTGTTTGAAATGATACCCCAAAAGTAAGAACATTTGTTTGAAATGATCCCCCAGAAGTAAAGACATTTGTTTGAAATGTTTCCCCAGAAGTAAGAACATTTGTTTGAAATGATCCCCCAGAAGTAAGAACATTTGTTTGAAATGATCCCCCAGAAGTAAGAACATTTGTTTGAAATGATCCCCAGAAGTAAGAACATTTGTTTGAAATGATCCCCCAAAAGTAAGAACATTTGTTTAAAATGATCCCCCAAAAGTACGAACATTTGCTTGAAATGATCTCCCAGAAGTAAGAACATTTGTTTGAAATGATCCCCCAAAAGTAAGAACATTTGTTTAAAATGTAAAGTCTTAACATTTGTTTGAAATGATCCCCAGAAGTAAGAACATTTGTTTGAAATGATTTGAACATTTGCTTGAAATGATCTCCCAGAAGTAAGAACATTTGTTTGAAATGATCTCCCAGAAGTACGAACATTTGCTTGAAATGATCCCCCAGAAGTAAGAACATTTGCTTGAAATGATCCCCAGAAGTAAGAACATTTGTTTGAAATGATCCCCCAGAAGTAAGAACATTTGTTTGAAATGATCCCCAAAAGTAAGAACATTTGTTTGAAATGATCCCCCAAAAGTAAGAACATTTGTTTGAAATGATCCCCCAAAAGTACGAACATTTGTTTGAAATGATCCCCCAGAAGTAAGAACATTTATTTGAAATGATCCCCCAGAAGTAAGAACATTTGTTTGAAATGATCCCCCAAAAGTACGAACATTTGTTTGAAATGATCCCCCAGAAGTAAGAACATTTATTTGAAATGATCCCCCAGAAGTAAAGACATTTGTTTGAAATGATTCCCCAGAAGTAAGAACATTTGTTTGAAATGATCCCCCAGAAGTAAGAACATTTGTTTGAAATGATCCCCCAGAAGTAAGAACATTTGTTTGAAATGATCCCCCAGAAGTAAGAACATTTGTTTGAAATGATCCCCCAAAAGTAAGAACATTTGTTTGAAATGATCCCCAAAAGTAAGAACATTTGTTTGAAATGATCCCCCAGAAGTAAGAACATTTGTTTGAAATGATCCCCAAAAGTAAGAACATTTGTTTGAAATGATCCCCCAGAAGTAAGAACATTTGTTTGAAATGATCCCCAAAAGTAAGAACATTTGTTTGAAATGATCCCCAAAAGTAAGAACATTTGTTTGAAATGATACCCCAGAAGTAAGAACATTTGTTTGAAATGATCCCCAAAAGTAAGAACATTTGTTTGAAATGATCCCCAAAAGTAAGAACATTTGTTTGAAATGATCCCCCAAAAGTAAGAACTTGATTGACTTCTTGGATTAAAAGTGGATGAACAAGAAGTTTTGACCAAGCCAGTTTTTTTGGGACTTGACAGCAATTTGAAGGCCTAGCTGTGCCATGTGAGCCAGAAAAATGACCAGAGAACCGGTAGGGATGAGCTAGAAATCCTGCTATTTGAAATGCTATTTATTGAACGGACAGTGAAAACCACCCTAGCATTGGTCACTTTTCTCAAAGATTGAATGAGCAAAAGGTGTAATACAGAAGACAATTCTTTGGGATTCATGCTGTGTAAATATTGTTACTACAATTTATCAAAATATCCACAGTACGGCAGATTTTAGAAAGCTTAATCTTGCTGCATGTCAAAAACCGCAACCATTTGTGTGATACAAGTCCTGTCTGAACTTTCCGCTCCACTGATTCAATGAAAGGATCTATTGTTAACCAGCAATTGCAGTGTATTTGCTTGACTTTTTACTTCAGGGTGGTGAAGCAGAAAGCCACTGAGCAACAATAGTTGACTGCTTAAAGCAATCAGAGCTACAATGATTTGTCTGGAGAGAGCATGCATGACTAACTTTAGTTGTAATTGATACAGTGATTTTTTTAGAAATTTTTTCAGCACAGAGCCTAACGGCGTTCATTCCTCATGTGATGTTGGTGTATCATTCTGCATTATCAGTGGCAAAATGGTGGGATCCTTGTAAAACCTGAGAGCATCTCAGTTGGTTGTAGTTTTCATTTGTAGCTCGTATTGTTTCATCTTTCTTTTTACACCTTTTGCTTTGTACTGTTTTGGGCACCGTGTCCTCGAACTAACCAGGCTACCCTGATTCAAGAACTAAAACAATCAATAGTTAAAGTATTGTGACCTAATTCCCAGACGGCAAAAAAATTTCACTGAGTTCTAGAAGCATGATTGTGACAAGAGGGAGTCACATAAACTTAAACCGAACACACCTAATTTGTCTTACCATTTATTTCGGCATAATTGAGGTTTACCCTTAGATTTACCCCGCTAAGCGTAGCGGGGATATTTACGAGAGTTATACTTACCTTCCATGCTATAATTATGCAATCTGGTCACACGACCTGATTCTAACGCACTTCTAACCGACTCTAAAAAACGCAGTAACCAGCCAAGCCCTGACCTCCATAATACCTCTGTACCACCTCACTCAACATTCCACCGAGGCCTGAACGAGAGGGGAGGCGGGCGGGATGCATGGAAGGTAAGTATAATCTTGTAAATATCCCCGCTACGCTTAGCGGGGTAAATTTACTTCAAGTTATACCTTACCTTCCATGCTATAATTATGCAATCAGATTGCAACCGAGGATAGGAAGGAAGGGAGTTCAGGTCGCCGCACATTTTTTTTTTCTTTTTTAATGGCTGGTACGAAAACTCACACGAATCGAATCCCGTTTAAAGGACGAAATTCCTTCTCCTCGGAAGGATGAAAGACCTCAAGAGTGGGAAGAACTAAAACATAGTAAACCACGGCGAGGTACAGTCAAACCGAACAAGGCACCATTCGTTGACAGTAACGGAGGCAAACCTCGAAAGAACCTGAGCGAAAAGCCCAGAAAAACAAGCCAACCGGAAGAGCGTTTGAACACAATTACAGCAAAGTGTCCACAAAAAACGCCACAAGCCACACCGGATTCGTCCACGAGACGGAACCAGCGAGTAAACTACGATCGGGAACGAAGCGTGTACCAGCGAAAACGAATTGAAGAAATCCCGGACAAGGGAAAAATTCGTTAGCGCATAACCGCGTAAGAGCTAAAGTTAGCGGGGAACACGAACGTCAAAAAGTGAGTCAGACCAAAAACAAGAGAAAAACCGCGAAAAGCGCGTTTTCCCGAACGCGCACGAGAGATCCGTGAAAAGAGGTTATGCCCCGAACCTGAGTGCATACCGCGGCCGTTCTATGAACAGTTCAGACTACTTTAAAAGAAAGCCACTGGACGATCTATCGGAGGAAAATGTCACATGACACACTACGAAGAGATCTCCACAGAACTTACCAGTGGTCGCGAGTCAAAGACCGTAGACCCCACTGGAAAAACCCGGTGGATAGCTGCAAGTTATCCCAGAGCTCATGACGGAACCAAGCTTGAGAGAGGGCCCACCTCCACAACGGGAGGGGGTGAACAACCCTCAGAAAAGCCATGCTACGTCGAGGAAAGGCGGGCCGAGGCCACACCATCAAACGAAGCGCTCCGGGACTGAAATGCAGTCCGCCAGAGCCCGGGAAAGAGACAAAAATCGTCCCTGACCCGAGGCTCGTACGTGAAGCCTGCAAGGTCTTGAGCAGCCAAAGTTCGTCCTGCGCCGAGACGAGAGGAACGAATCCAGAACTCGTGGAGTCCGTACTTCTCTGTCCGAAAAGGACACCACAACCGGGGCGCGAAACTGAAAAGCCTCGCTCAGCACTAGCGGTAAAAAGGTGAACGAAAAACCTTCGGCATTCTGCCTGTCGAAAAAGGTCAAGTACCCGTCCAAGTTTCCGACAGAAGGGGTCACAAGAAAAGTGCCCCGACCTTGATCAAGAAGCCTCCGTCGGCACCGACGGTGATATCTGACGGTGAAAACTTCGTTCCTTACACCAGGTGGGAGCACCCGCACCACCACCAAAGGGGGTGACCACCGACTGAACGTGTAAAGCGGAGGGACTGAACGACACCATTCGCAGTCCAGAAAAAACTGCCGACCCTGAGCAAAGGTTGTTTAAACCTACTGACCAAAAATCAAAGGCTAGCGAAACAAAAGGCAGGCCGTTAATATAAAACGTATACAAGAAGGGCTGCCAACCGTATAAGGCTATGTAGCTGTGAGACGGTATGGGTCATAAGACCGCGGAGCCGTACAACATAGTCGACGGCACCCAAGCGGGGTCTAAAAACTGTAGCAGTTGTGGAACCGCGTAGCTCCAGGCCACACCTATCAACAGCGAAACTTGTCTAAGAAGTTGACTGGAGAAAGTGTTAACGCTCACGTATAGTAACAACCTTGAAACGCGGAGCCTACGGCACGGGCGCGGAGAAAACGAATACCGTATGTCTGTATGCGGGCAGTTAAGTAACAGGCCGTAAAACCGCAAGAAAGCAGCTGTAAGGTATTAAAGTATGGAATAAACCATACGTGCCGTTGTTGGTAATAGCTACCCCAAACGTAAGGTTGTCTATCAAAAGGCCACCTATGGTCAAGAAAAATATCCTTCATGGAGTTGATATTGACAAGTAGGGGTAAGCGTACTCACGTCAACCGTATGAGTCATAAACCCCAGCACTGGGTTAGAAATCACGAAAGAGGTGACGCCCGTGTATACTACACGGACCGTTAATTCCGTTAAACACCCTGCACCACGGAGCTGAAAAGCGTGTGGCTACTAGGGGGACTTACGCCGTACAAAGTATGCAACCCCGTAAAGTATTATAGATCCGTTATGGGTCTACAAAGGCGTCAGCATGACAAGTAAAAACCACGAGTCCTCCTTCAACTATGTCTCTGTGCACCACGGAGCAAAAAGGGTCGTGGCTAGGCGAGGGGGACAACTGGTACTGGTACGTGTCCCGAACGTAGTAGCTATCAGTACAAAAGGACCGTCTAGGTCCATGATAGCGTGAACGTACTACACCTGTAACGTGAGTCGTTATCGCATTATACCTCTATTCACCACGGGGCCACCGAGTAAGTGGCTACGCGTAGGGAAGATGTACGCTACGCATTCCCGTTGAGAATAGTTAAACTATATATACTGAGGCCGTAAGGAATACGGAGGAGTTCACGTGCCACGCAAGCTATAAGAGTCGTAAACTGAGTTTGTTTCATCAGACTCTACGAAACCGGTAGCTGCGTGGGAAGAGGGGACTACCGTCATTACTCAGCACGTGTCCCGATAAGAGAAACGGCCGCGAACTCTGTAGTTCATGACTACTGGTCCTCTACCACACAGCCGCTGCTGGTATAGGCCGTTAACTCCGTTTGTATAAAATCACTCACGGAGCCGCGGAGCCGGCCACGCGTGGTGACTGCCGTCGACGCTAAAAACGCCCCAGCAAGAAAACGCGACGGCGGAACACTGCAACACGCGGCTAACGGTCGCAATATCCCAAGTTCCGTTACCCAGGTCTATAAATGCGTTATGCGTAAAACCGCGTTAATATCTGTAGAATGTGAGCGAAGGTCGTTCGGCGCAAGAATCACATTCAGAGTAGTTTGAGCGGTCGTGAAACCACGTAACACGGAGGGAATAGCTCGTGATGGTATGCCTCCGTAAAGAAGGAAATCTTATCACCCAGCGCTAGGCCTCGAAACCAGAGCAAGCGCTAACACGCGACGCATCCTGGGGGGCGTGGCGTGGCGACAAACGGGGACTCGTCCCGTGTCCATGAAACTGGTGAAAAACTATGCGGAACCGTGGCGTTCAACGCGAAAATCTCACCAAGTCAGCTCACGGACGTGGAGATCTCGAAACTATCGGGTGTGACGACGTTATGCGTTACCTTGCTGTAGAACTAAGCAGCACCACGGACCCAAACGTCATCCCATGCCCCGGACGGAGCCGCCAAATTGTGTTACGGACCCTTACGGGCCGTGAAAACAAGCCGTGGGGGCTGTATGGAACCGATTACCGGAGCCGTACGGACCCTAATGGACCCGTGCAAGTAATCCAATGGCTCTACAACTAGCCATAAAAAAGGGTACTAACTCACGTAAGACCCCGTAGGGCGTCGCCTCTTGTGGGCCTACCGGTCCCATCGTGGAACCGAGGACCACAGCGGTGTACACGGGTTTGAACATGTCGATAACACCAAAGCGCAACCTAAGAAGCGTTTACATGCGACGCATCGCAGAACAGTCAAGGCGCGTAACGCACCGACACTAGGGACCTGCCCTTTGTGTCGATGATACAGGCGCAAAACATCGCGGAACTGTAACGTTTAACGCGGAAAATCCTACAGAGGCAGTTCACACGGCCGTGAAACAGCGTAGCTATGACCAAGTAGCTTCCTAGCTAGCGGACTCAACTTCGGGGTTCATCGTACAGTATACGTTATCCCGTTGCAAAAACTCTGAAGTCGTACAGGGCCGTACGGTCTAGAGAAGCGTTTGCACGCTATGCATAGCAGGACCTCTTAGGTGCGTAACGTACCGATGCTCGGAGGCCTGTCCTCCGTGCCTATGATACTGGTGAAAGTAATTGCGGAAATGTAACGTTCAACGCGAATAATCGTATTAATGGTGTTCACATGATCGTGGAACTGCGTAGCTAATGGCTACGGAACCATGAATAGAATGAAGATTATCACTTGTCACCTCATAGCTCGTAGCTAGCGGGTATACTTCTCACGATGCCCTTGAAAATACCAGTCGCGGTGGAGACCACGCCGGAACTGCAAAGAGTACCAAGAATGGGAGCCTGTCAGCGTGAGATGGATGTGACCGCGAACCCACGCCGGACATCATGGGTGTGTAGAGCATCGACACCGGAGATCTGTCCTCCATGTCCATGATACTGAAAATAATTACGGAACGGTAATGTTCAAGGCAGACAATCTTAATTGCGTTCGCGCGAAGTCGTGGAACTGCGTAGCTAAAGGCTACTGGACCAAGAAGAGATGCTATACTTGTTCATCTCGAGCTCTAGTGGGCGTATAACGGGTCTCTCGTTATCCCATTAAAGATAAGTTCCGCTCACTGGAGCCGTCAATGGAAGCGAAAGGACCGTAACGCAGACCGTGGAATCGTATGGAACCGCACGGACCGTAAACACGGGCGCGGAACCGCCCAATGGAACCGTGACGGACCGTAAACACGGACCGTGGAACCGCACGGACCGTAAACATGGGCGTGAAACCGCCCAATGGAACCGTGACGGACCCGTAAAACACGGACCGTGGAACCGTGCGGACCCGTAAAAATGGGCGTGAAACCGATAACTGTCGTAGCCGTTGGCTCGGGACCAAGAAGAAAAATAGCTGTCTCAATGCTATACTTCCGGATTAACCGTGCGGTGTCATCTTTCAAGAAGCGCTCCGCTGAGTGGGCAGTGGCCCCGCCTCCCTGGCTTTGGACCTGGGTGGTGGTGGCGGCGGAGGGGGGGGAAGACGAAGAGGGCCTATCAGACCGTCGCTTCTCCACTTTCTCCGCCGCTCTTTGAAAGTACCTGTCAACTGACCACGTAGCTTGTAGCTTCTCAGTAAATTTCTTTTATATCTGAAAAGAGAAGAACATATATCCATGCGTAATAACGGGTCGGCGGAACCATATGGAACATACACAAATGGAACGGCGGAACCAAAGTAAGTATGATCTTGGAACGGACACGCTAAAGAGAGACGGCCGCAGAACTGTATGGAGGCATAGCAGTCTAAACAGAACATCAAAACTTTCTTAAACAGAAAAAACTTTTCACTGAAAAAATTTCTTAAGAGAAGAACGTATGTCCATGCATACAAACATAAATACACAAATACGGCAAAGTAAGTATGATCTTACGGACACGCAAAGTAACTATGATCTTCAGACACGCTAAAGAGAGACACGAGGCATAGCATTCTAAACAGAACAACAACACTTGCTTTAACAGAAAAAAAATTTAAACGAAAAAATTTTCTATCTGAAAAACTTTTTAGAAACCCGAGAAAACGCATCCAACGTAATGACTTTATAAGCGTCGGGGTAGCGTGGGAAACACCAACCACTGTGTACTTGAGGTCTGTAAAGATAAAAAGGAAAGATTATTTTCCCTGTAAATAGGAAGTCGGAGAGACCCACCCACGGTCTCTCCAACACCCCAAATTCAAGCTTGAAAATTAAATATTTTCTCTCAAATCTGTGTAAAGAAAAACAAAAATATTCATATGCTGTTAACGTGAAAACGAAAATAAGCTCCCTTGTAACAACTGTAGCTCCTTGGAGCTGTAACAGGGCGACCCCTCGAACACCCAACAGTGACTACGACCCAATGCGCATGCGCCAAAATCGAAAAAGGAAATTGGCCTAATGCATACGAGAAGGTGTACTGAAATATCCTAACGTGCTAAACACTATACATAGTATAACGCTAGGGTCACCTCGAGGCGGGTGGGGCTAAGGGAGAAAAAGACTAAATCCCGGGGCGAGAGGTCCCCTAGACAGGCACAACTGGTGCTCTAGGACCTAAAACACCCACCACGAGAGTAGGACGCTCTCGAACTAGCCACTCGTTTTGTACGAATGGAGACAAAAACCCGCTATCCTAAGTGTAGGCTACACGAGTAAAGTCGTGTAGGTCGGCCGAAGAAATCTCGGACCCATGGCTACCTCACCCTTATCTTGGAAGACTTGAAAAGGCGAGCCAGATGAGAACGGGCAGCGTAAAAACCCTCCAGGTAGAAGCTGCCGAAGAGAAAAGAGTTAGAAAGGTTAGTTATTAATAAAATAAAAATGACCAGTTTTCAGCGATGTTAGTGACAACAACGCGCTGAAAAAGAGTGAGGTGGTACAGAGGTATTATGGAGGTCAGGGCTTGGCTGGTTACTGCGTTTTTTAGAGTCGGTTAGAAGTGCGTTAAAATCAGGTCGTGTGACCAGATTGGATAATTATAGCATGGAAGGTAAGGTATAACTTGAAGTAAATTATCCAATCTACAGATCTTGTTTTCTTGAGAAAGCACCAGAAAAAACCTAAAATGAGGGAGAAGTGCACTTTCTAGGCAGGTAAAAAATCCCACTGAGTTCGAGAAGCATGGGTGCGACAAACATGTGATAAGCCCAACACAGCTAACTTTGTATTACAATTTACTTAATTAGAAAAAGGTCAAAGATACACCCCTAATTGAGGGTTATCATCTGATTATTCATTCTACATACCTTGTATTCCTAGGAAGCACCAAAAAAAAAAGGCATACCTTAGCCCCCAATTGAGGGTTACCCACAGATTATTTATTCTCCATACCTTGTTTTCCTGGGCAAGTTCCAGATGTGATGGATATGTCATCTATAGCAATATCTCCTGAGAAAGAAGTCCCTCTAATGGCCTCCAGAACAATTTGGTAGCGATGAGAGACAGTGATTGTGAACTGGGCATACCGCCATTCATTGATACTGATACCTAGAGACAAGAAGAAAAGTAATTGCAAGCAATTTGCTCTTTATAAGTTATAAGAAATGTTTAAAATTTCCTTCTTAAATTTCACAAAATATGAACCGTTAAAAATGTGATACTTATCAGACTTGAACCTAGAGCCTGCAGCATCTCAGTCATGCACTCAAACTAAAGAGCCTGTTTCTTTAAGTTGAAAATCTCATTAAGAATTTTTATCTTTGGCCCCTCCAACCCGACACCCTCAGTTTTCACAAAATCAGGGTAATCCACACCTTCCAACCCGAGAGCTCTGCACAGTTCACTTGCTAACAGTTCACTTGCTAGCTATCAGCTATTGTTACACCATACACAACACAGGGGTAATCCACACCTTCCAACCCAAGGGCCTCTTCACATTTCACTTGATAGCAACCACCTATTGTTACACCATACACAATAGGTCATTCATCTGGGGCTGAACCCACAAGCCTGCTTTGCAGTGAAGTGGAAAATATTAGTCCTTGGCTGACCCTAAAAATAAATATGCATTATATGCCTGGAGGAATTTGTGCAATGCCTATGAATGATTGATGGACCATTCCTCCTAAAGAGAGTTATTTCATCATGTGAGCTTTCTGCAGTAAGCTCTGTGATAGTTTCCAGAGTTCTTTATGAAATCAGGGGTCAAAATGTAAATTTGTTGCCACTGTTCCATGGAACAGCACTTTCAAATCAATATTGTTCCACATAAGATTTCACTGTTCCAATTTTTTTATCGATAACAGGACAAATTCCATCCTTCAAAATAAGCTTAATTTACAAGTACTTTATTGGTAAATATGTGCAAATATGTATGTGGGTTTCTATGTACTTACAATGCAGCATTCAGATGCACACAGTCATACATAAGCAAGCTACCAGCCTAGCATATGTGTATTCATGATTAATTGTGGTGACAATTGCAGGTGAGGTGGGAAAAGCTTTCTCTTACTGGAATAAATTATTTTTGTGATAATCCTGTTTGTCAACATGCATTTCTTTTTGAGCAAAAATCAAGTTATTGATGATGTCATGCTTGTGAGAAGAACAATATTCCGCCGAAATAGTGATGTTTGCAAAATCACACTTCCTGCATAAAAAGTACTAATCTTGGAAAAGTGGAGCAGTGGGAAATTGACCCCTAAAACTCATAAATAATGAAGAATTCCATATACCTAATTCCATGATACTTCCATATTCTCCATTTTTAATTTCCATGACTCTTTAGGTACTGAACATAAAAACCATCATAATTGTCCTTCATTGGATAAAAAACAAGATTTGAGATATTCTAGCTATCTTTGAGATGTCATGACTTTTCCAGGAGAATACCTCATATTTCTTACATGTCCATGACGTCCACTCCTGAAAGCTAAAACAATTAAGTATTTTAGATATCTAACATTTTCACTTTGTTTTAAAAATTTTTATTTTTTTTTTTTATTTTGATGATATTGTTGTAATCTGTAAGGGTAATTAGTAGTTTTTAAAGCGGTATAGCTTGTTGCCTCTACACATCTATATGTATGGTACCTTTATGCAGCATTCTGCTTGTATACTACATGGGGTAACCCAAACAAAGTTGAGAGATATTTTATAGCCTTGAATAATGCAACATGTTAGAATGTTCAATTTGAATTTTCTGAAAGTCATGGAATTTTCTTACTAGATTTTCATAATTCAAGGGGTCTGTTTGGCATGCTAGAGGTCACAGGTCATACCATCTGCTTGGCATGCTGAGGGTCCCGGGTCATACCATCTGCTCCGCATGCTAGAGGTCCCGGGTCATACCATCTGCTCGGCATGCTAGAGGTCCCGGGTCATACCATCTGCTTGGCATGCTAGAGGTCCCGGGTCATACCATCTGCTTGGCATGCTAGAGGTCCCGGGTCATACCATCTGATAGGCATGCTAGAGGTCCCGAGTCATACCATCTGCTTGGCATGCTAGAGGTCCCTAGAGGTCCCGGGTCATACCATCTGCTTGGCATGCTAGAGGTCCCGGGTCATACCATCTGATCGGCATGCTAGAGGTCCCGGGTCATACCATCTGCTTGGCATGTTAGAGGTCCCGGGTCATACCATCTGATTGGCATGCTAGAGGTCCCAGGTCATACCATCTGCTCGGCATGCTAGAGGTCTAGGGTCATACCATCTGCTCGGCATGCTAGAGGTCCTGGGTCATACCATCTGCATGCTAGAGGTCTCAGCATGCATAGAGGTCCTGGGTCATACCATCTGCTCGGCATGCTAGAGGTCCCGGGTCATACCATCTGCTCGGCATGCTAGAGGTCCCAGGCCATACCATCTGCTCGGCATGCTAGAGGTCCCGAGTCATACCGTCTGCTTGGCATGCTAGAGGTCCCTGGTCATACCATCTGATTGGCATGCTAGAGGTCCTGGGTCATATCATCTGATTGGCATGCTAGAGGTCCCGGGTCATACCATCTGATTGGCATGCTAGAGGTCCCGGGTCATACCATCTTGATTGGCATGCTAGAGGTCCCAGGTCATACCATCTGATTGGCATGCTAGAGGTCCCGAGTCATACCATCTGCTCGGCATGCTAACAGTCCCGAGTCATACCATCTGATTGGCATGCTAGAGGTCCTGGGTCATACCATCTGCTTGGCATGCTAGAGGTCCTGGGTCATACCATCTGCTTGGCATGCTAGAGGTCCCCGGTCATACCATCTGATTGGCATACTGGAGGTCCCGGGTCATACCATCTGATTGGCATGCTAGAGGTCCTGGGTCATACCATCTGCTCGCCATGCTAGAGGTAACAGGTTCAATCCCTGGTGGGTCTTC
The DNA here is from genome assembly GCA_020152595.1 of Chiridota heheva. Taxonomy (NCBI): domain Eukaryota; kingdom Metazoa; phylum Echinodermata; class Holothuroidea; order Apodida; family Chiridotidae; genus Chiridota; species Chiridota heheva. The sequence goes on from JAIGNY010001306.1 coordinate 132,655, forward strand.
AATCACCATGTTTCACAACTGGTTTATCAGACAGCAGTGAACTTTCATAATTAATTTGTGACATTGGTATTCTTAAATGTAAATGTACTTTGTTTTTATTTGAATATCAAAATTCTTTGAGGGGTGTTTGAGCAAAGTGTTTTTTGGTATTCTACATGCCTAACTCTAGTAGGAATAGCTGTTCTTATTATTTTCAGCTGCTAAGATTTAAAGAATGAAATTTAGAAGAGTCAAATAAAGATTTTTAACATCCACCCCCCTTCTCAAAAAGAAAAACCACAATGTTAGCATAAATTAAAAAAAAAGTTTGATCAACCAAAGACTGTTCTACCTGAAATTGAAAAATCTTCCAAATACATATTCAACTCTACTAAGCCTCAATAGACCAATAAGGGTGTTTCGGCTGATGTCACGAGGTCACGTGACTTTCTTTACATCACCATTTTGTCGAGTAAAACCACTGTCGTCTGCTGTACACTACATACGTTTGTATGCTGTAATGCAAGATTATTTTTGTAAGAAAATTATGCTGGAATCTTGTTGTGCCGTTGGTTGCACTATTATAGGTGTGCGGGGAAATAAAAAGACATTTTCTCGATTTCCATCTGATCCTGATCGACGTTCAAAGTAGGTTTCTGCTGTACGACACAACGACTTTCAACCTATGGTAGGCCTTACACACTAGGATTTGCAGCGAACACTTTATATCAGGTATATAGGCTTTGTTTGAGTATAATGAAGCAATCAGATGACATTAACGTTAAAGTTGCTCTTCATATACCGAGTGAAAAATAATGACTTAGGAAAATATGAAGAAAACTCAGAACGAGCAAAAAACTGCAATCAGTAAAATTCGCTGAACTGGTACTGGTAGGATAACATGTAGTATGTTTGTTGTAGGTGTGATGTGACTAGGCTGTGTAAAGACGCGTGAAATGCAAAACGCACCGCTGCCCTGCAAAATGGAGTCCATTTGAGTTACGAGTCACATGATGAAATCCTGCTATAAGTTGGTGACACCTCCAGACAATATTAGCATTTTACTAAAAATCATGAAAACTGCATGCGATGAACAGCATTGATGACTTACCTGTTCTAGTGAAAATTGTTGCCCTTGTACTTGTGATACAAAATCATATGTGTATACATTGAGTGTTCCAATTGTCGCACCATACATATGATACCACATGTACATACAGTCACCAACAGTGTAGGGGTACACAGGACTGCGCAGTCTAGCTTGGTAGTTGGTAGAGCCTGAACTGGTCTCCAGGTAAATGTAGTAACCTGCAGAAGGGTAGAAAGAATAAGAATGAACTGATAAGTAAGAAAAGGATAAGTAAGATAGGGTAAGTAAGATAGGGTTAGTAAGATAGGATAAGTAAGATAGGATAGGTAAGATAGGATAAGAAATGATAAGTAAGGGAGGATAGGTAAGATAGGTAAGCAAGAAATGATACATAAGATAGGATAAGAAAGATAAGCAAGAAATTAGCAAGAAATGATAGGAACAAGAAATGAATAAGAATAAGATAGGATAAACAAGAAATGATAAGTAAGAAAGGATAAGTAATATGAGATAAGCAAGAAATGATAAGTAAGATAGGATAAACAAGAAATGACAAGTAAGAAAGGATAAGATAGAATAAGTAAGAAATGATAAGTAAGAAAGAATAAGTAGGAAGATAGAAATGATAAGCAAGAAATGATAAGCAAGAAATGATAAGTAAGAAAGGATAAGAAGGATAAGCAAGAAAAGATAAGAAATGATAATAGGTAAGATAGGATAAGCAAGAAAGGATAATATAAGATAGTAAGATAAGCAAGAAATGATAAGTAAGATAGGATAAGCAAGAAATGATAAGTAAGATAGGATAAGCAAGAAATGATAAGTAAGATAGGATAAGCAAGAAATGATAAGTAAGAAAGGATAAGTAAGATAGGATAGGCAAGAAATCATAAGTAAGATAGGATAAGCAAGAAATGATAAGTGGAACTATAGAGGTATTCCACATGACCTTACACGCTCTTTCATATACACTAACTTGAAATCATGAATTACTGTTGTTTGCTCCCAGATCTTTATCGCGTATTTAAAATTAAAAAAACTAACCTTGTTTTCTTTACAATCAGTCAAGTAATTAAAGTTTCAACAAACATTCAGTTATCCTGTATAATTTTGTGTGATGAAATGAAAATATGTTTTCCCTTTGGTTTTTATCATGCAATTTTAGTCCTTTTCCTATACATTTGCATATTATTTTGCCTGCCAAAAGTCATGTGATCGTAAAAAATTATATAGAATCACTTTGAATTATTCCTTTTTTGTGACAAACCGCTGAGGCCATGTATAAAAGAGGCCCATGTGACCTAATCCTTTAAGTATAATCTTAATAGAAATATATCAGCTCTTGAATACTTTATTTGTACTATTTGTACCACAAAGTAAATGCATTCTCAAGACCTTGGTTAAAAGTGCAAGATCATAACCATAAAGAAATACTCATGGTTTTAATATCCATTTACATTTTGGGCTCTACACTAGCTGAACGTACATACAGACATGATCATGTACAGAGTATATGTATCTGTATAATACAGAGTATAGTACAGAGACCATAGTACAGAGACCATAGTACAGAGTACCATAGTACAGAGACCATAGCACAGAGACCATAGTACAGAGTACCATGGTACAGAGTACCATAGTACAGACACCATGGTACAGAGTGCCATAGTACAGACACCATGGTACAGAGTGCCATAGTACAGAGACCATAGCACAGAGTGCCATAGTACAGAGTACCATAGTACAGAGACCCTAATACAGAGTGCCATAGTACAGACACCATGGTACAGAGTACCATAGTACAGAGACCATAGTACAGAGACCATGGTACAGAGTACCATAGTACCATAGTAAAGAGTACCATAGTACAGAGACCATGGTGCAGAGACCATAGTGCAGAGACCATAGTACAGAGACCCTAGTACAGAGACCCTAGTACAGAGACCATGGTACAGAGTACCACAGTACAGAGACCATAGTACAGAGACCATGGTACAGAGTACCATAGTACAGAGTACCATAGTACAGAGACCATGGTACAGAGTGCCATGGTACAGAGTACCACAGTACAGAGACCATAGTACAGAGACCATGGTACAGAGTACCATAGTACAGAGTACCATAGTACAGAGACCATAGTACAAAGTACCATAGTACAGAGACCCTAATACAGAGACCATGGTACAGAGTGCCATAGTACAGAGTACCATAGTACAGAGACCCTAGTACAGAGACCCTAGTACAGAGATCATGGTACAGAGTACCATAGTACAGAGACCATAGTACAGAGACCATAGTACAGAGTACCATAGTACAGAGTACCATAGTACAGAGACCCTAGTACAGAGACCATGGTACAGAGTACCATAGTACAGAGACCATAGTACAGAGACCATGGTACAGAGTACCATAGTACAGAGACCATAGTACAGAGACCATAGTACAGAGACCATGGTACAGAGTACCATAGTACAGAGACCATGGTACAGAGACCATGGTACAGAGACCATGGTACAGAGTACCATAGTACAGAGACCATAGTACAGAGTACCATAGTACAGAGACCATGGTACAGAGTACCATAGTACAGAGACCATAGTACAGAGACCCTAATACAGAGACCATAGTACAGCGTACCATAGTACAGAGTACCATAGTACAGAGACCATAGTACAGAGTACCATAGTACAGAGACCATGGTACAGAGACCATGGTACAGAGACCATAGTACAGAGACCATGGTACAGAGACCATAGTACAGAGACCATGGTACAGAGACCATAGTACAGAGACCATAGTACAGAGACCATAGTACAGAGTACCATAGTACAGAGACCCTAGTACAGAAACCATAGTACAGAGATCATGGTACAGAGTACCATAGTACAGAGACCATAGTACAGAGACCATGGTACAGATAGTAACAAAACTTGACTCTTTAGTGTGAGTGAAAATGATAAAAAAAAGCTACACAATCATACCTGATGATGTCCAGTAGTGTGGTCGGTTGTGGGACCTGTGTCTGTGGAGGAAGTAGACCCTTGTATCTGGTCCAGTCCATGTTGTCATCTGTATCCTGGGTCCAATCACACATGTCAGACTCAAAGTCACATGACCCTTGGAGAAAAAGATATTTCAGGTATATTGTAATATATCATATCAACAATTATATTATATAATATTGATACATTTATCACAAATACGTATTAAAATTAAAGCTTCATTGTAAGTCTTTTATTAAAACAAGATTGCCTATTATTTTCAGTTGCATTGAAGGGAATTTACAGCTAAACAAAGACCTATGTTTATCAATTTGTAACCCAACATGAAGTAATATTTGTCCTTAGGATAAATGGTCCATTAATTATTCACAGTTAATGCACACACCAGCTCAGGCATATAATACAAACACAAAAGTTTGCAACAATTTTCTCCTACTATGACACCTAACACAGATGAGTGATTTCAATAACAAAAGTACCCCAATTACTTAAGACCTGGCTTTCTGTAATCTTATACACACAAATAACCTTGGACTACTTGGCTGTGGTGTGCATGGGAATGGCAGATAAACAAAACACAATACACTGAATCAGGAACTCGGCTGCTGATTGCTGTACATGAGTTTTCAGGATTAACTCAGGTTTTGGGTGCGGATAGGCATAAAGAGAAAGATTTCGACGTGTGAAAATTGAGGTTCGTTTTAAAAGCCTCAAAATAAAGAAACATGGAAAAGGTCATTGCAATATTTTACTCCTTGCCAATAAATCCATTAATCTGCAAGCATAGCCACACCCATGCACTTTTCAATCCAGTCTGCCAATACTTCACGCTTCAACCTCTAATAGAACACATACAGTCACACCTACTACTCCCACATAAGCACAGTCCCTACAACTTTCCAAAACACACCAACCACCTATAATCAAGTTTACACATGGCCAGGAACGGCCCTCTTCACATTTCTTCACCCCAGCCCCTCCAACAGCAGAGCAATAATCCTCCATACAGCATATTCCCCCTCATCCCGCAGAGACCAACAGCCAGGCGGAAACAAACCATCATTTGATCTAAAATCTGATCCTCTAACATCCGTCCTACCAGCTAGCTCTATCGAGGTGCAGAAAATTGCATGCGGTACGCAATGCATACAGTACACATTGCATACAGTACACATTGCATACAGTACACATTGCATACAGTACACATTGCATACAGTACATATTGCATACAGTACACATTGCATACAGTACACATTGCATACAGTACACATTGCATACAGTACATATTGCATACAGTACACATTGCATACAGTACATATTGCATACAGTACACATTGCATACAGTACACATTGCATACAGTACACATTGCATACAGTACGTACATATTGCATACAGTACATATTGCATACAGTACATATTGCATACAGTACACATTGCATACAGTACACCTTGCATACAGTACACCCAGGGGATCCAGGGGGAAGAGAGGGAGTAATGACTGAGGTCCAGGGGAGGAGGGGAGTGATGATGGCAGTCCAGGGAAAGACGGGGAGTGATGATGGTCCAGGGGTCCAGATGATGATGGTCCAGGGGAGAAGGGAGAGTGATGGAGGTCTTGGGGAGGAGAGAGTGATGATGGAGGTCCAGCGGAGGAGGGGGAGTGATGATGGCGGTCCAGCGGAGGAGAGGGAGTGATGGGGGAGGGGGAGGGGGAGTGATGATGGCGGTCCAGGGGGAGGAGGGAGAGTGATGATGGGGGTCAGAAGTTGTGATGGTTGATTGATGAAGGAAGGAGAGAACTTTTTGAGTGCGTTGCTGTGGGTGGTGGTTTTGATGGGGTTGATGGATGCTCTGGGGGGACTTACTAATCAGTTTATACTCTCTGGGGCAGAGTGATAAATGAATGAGACTTGTTGGTACCTCAAATCAAAGGTGCTGGAGAGGTAAAATTATACGAATATAACTTAAAGAACATATGGTGCAATTTAAGAGAAGGTAAACTCAAAAGTGCAAAACAGTGGGTTTTGAGAAGAAAGAGTAAGTTGTGGTCAATGAGTAATTAATTGAACAGGAGCAGAGAGTTCCATGTCAAGATGATAACCATTCAAGTGTCTCATTCTACTTTGATTTTCAGTCGCTTCTCAGTAATCAAATGTAATCACCTAAAGCAAGAAATGAGCATAATTGAGTTGTCTTACTTGAATTGCCGCAGGGTTCATCCACCAGAATGACATCATCAACAGCGATATTGCCAAGGTTTATGACATCATACCTGCCCTCGATAATGAGCTGCAAAATCAAATATTAACATGTCATTAGTGGACTGATATGACTTACACAATCCTTATCGTCAAAGCAACAAACTCTATGAACATGTAGCCAGCATGTGTTGAATGCTTTCAATTCTATTAAAAACCATGAAAACAGTGCAAATGTTCAGAACAACCAACTAAAACTGATTAAATAGTTTTTGTTTTGTTGGTACTGTAAATGTTTTAGTTGAAGGAGAGAAGCCTTATCCAAAATGACAATTAAAAAATTGTTTCTTTATTTTGGGGCATTTTAAATTTGACATCAGAAGACATGCTCAACATTTTCATGGCTCAACTTGAGGAAAGCACTACAGCGTTCATACGTCAAAAAATGTTCAATCTTAAGTGGATTTCTTTGCTGTTTTAGGACTCACAGTAAAGAACCTTAGATTTAAAAAGTGAAGGTTTCTTTAGGTATCCCCAACCAGGGCCACAATTCAGGTAAAGGGGGGAAGGGGCCTCAGGGGGACAAGTCCCCCACCACTTTTCAGAAGAATTGTAAAAATTTGGTACGTTTTGAAAAAACTTTGCCTCCTGTCCCCCCATTTTTTTGATAAGAGGCCATGCCCCCCTACCTTAAAGTTTCCAAATGACAATTACAGCCCTGTCCCAAACACTGTTCATTCTACAATATACTTTGATGATACCAGCATCACACTCCACAAGATGGAACCCGGAACAACATTTCTATAGAATGAATAACTGTTGCTAATAAAAAATGTAAACTATAAATCTAGACTAGAGCTAGACTAAAAATTTCAATTGATTGATGATACTTCTTGGCATGTCAACAGTCTTAAACAGTGATGAATTTGATGACACTTGTTGGCATGCCAACAGTGTTAAACAATGATAAATTTCATTTTTTGAACATTAGAGATGTATATAGTTGTTATAGTTAACCAAGGCTATCACCCCTGTTTAAAAAAGTGTAAGTGGTTCAAATTTATTTTGCAGTAGATCTGACATTAATGTACTTTACACTACGAACAGGTGCAGTGGCTCAGTGAGTATGGAGTGAATTAGTTCGGTTTGATTCCCATCGTGAGCCCTCTATTGTGTCCTTGAGCAAGGCACTTTACTTGCTTCAGTCCACTCAGCTGTAAAATGAGTACCAGCACTGCTGGGAAGTTAACCTTCGATGGACTGGCGTCCCGTCCAGGGGAGTCATGTACTCTCATCAGCTTGCGCTATGGGAACCGGGGATAAGCACCGGCCCTATGAGCCTAATGACTAGGATGTATTTAGCATACAGCACTTACATTCCAAGGAAGCATTGTGATAACATTCAGTTCCGCTCGTATCCATTCATCTCCCTGTGATCCAGTACGGGTAAAGACTGCTTTGTCTTCGGCCCCTTCTCGTGTGTAGATGACCAGGCGGTCCACATTAAATCCATAGATATGATACCACAAGGACAGACACTGACCGTTAGGAGTGGGGTTAATGAGTGCACTGATGAGGCGAGCACGGTCACCTGACTTTGCTGTAACATTCATGGCGAGGTATATGTAGCCTCCTGATCATACAAGAAAGATTAACAAAAGATGATTTCATTGTAAAATTCATTTTTAATTTTCATGACATGAATAGTTATGAGTTGTGAATATGACATAAGTAAAAGGTTGCAGCATATTATTAATTATTTCTTATATAGAACTCACCTCTACACAGCAAATATGCAATCAGCAGCACTTTACATAGACAGTACACCGTATACTTCATTAGTTGTCATGCTCCTTAAAGTTTTAAAAAACAACTGAACTCGGGTCAGACTTTTATTCTTTATTTTCTTTATTCTTGAAAAAAATTACTGAAAAACATTATCAAAAAAGATGAGTATCAAATTATCAATAGCTTATTGTGTGGTTATTTTAATTAAGATAAATTTTAAGGAGAAGGACAAGTCATGTTAAAACAACTGAACTTAATAGAAAAAATTACTGAAAAACATTATGAAAAAGATGAGTTTTTAGTTTCTTTTTTGAAAACATTAAAATTACTAGAGGTTTTAATGTCAATTGGTAGCTTGTTGCATTCCCTAGGCCTTCCCACAGAAAAAGCGTGATTCCCAAAAGTTTTCCTTTGTGTTGATATTACGTGATATGTAGTTTTAGACCTGAATGCACACTTAGTTTTCTCTTCATTAAAGTAAGTTACCAAATAATTAGGAGCTAAGCCATTTACACATTTGCAGGACATACATAATAATCTAAAAATATTCTTGAATTGATTGGAAGCCAATGCAATTCTTTCAAACATTATGTTGTACTATCATATTTACTTCTATTTGGGATAAGTTTTGCAGCACAATTTTGAACCCGTTGTAATTTCATTATGGACGATTTGGGGACCGTATAATAATGTACTACAATAGTCCAGTTGAGAGATGACCAAAGAAAGTACCAACTGTTTAAGGGACTTTCTATTTAAGTAATTCCGTAATATCCGTAAGCGATACAAATTGTACATAGCACATATACCATTTTCACTTACATGTTTGTTGAAGGATAATTCTGTATCCAGCCATACTCCCAAATACTTAATACAATTGCTTTCGTGTATGTGTACATCATTGATATTATTACCCTTAGTAACATATTTCTTAATTTGAGATTTACTGGCAAATTTAATATATTCAGTTTTACTATTGTTCAACTTAAGTCTATTTTCATTCATCCAATTTGAGATTGTTTTTGCAAGTCTGCAATAGCCTTAATACAATTTCTTTCATCCTCAGGGCTATTGCTTTGAAAGAGTCGTAGTATGCATGGTCATCAGCGTACCCTACAATGGTTACCTGCCTCACGCCCTCATGAGTAATGGTAGCAATGTATATCTTTAATGTACTTGCATACAAATTGTATGCTACAGGGCCCGCACAGCTCCCTTGTGGGACAGACAATGTGAGATTACGCTCCTCGAAAAGGACTGATCTACCTGAACCTTTATTTTCTTCCATTGCAAATAGCTACGGAACCAATCTAATGCCGTTCCTATTACCCCAAACTGATTCTGCAGTACACTTAGGAGGACACAGATCGACAGTGTCAAAAGCAACCAAAAAGTCAAGAGCTACTAATGGTGTAACTCTTTGCGTATCCATATTAAGCAGCAGATCATTAATAGAATAGAGATAATATTTATTTTAATGATTAGTTAATGCATTGCTTTGTTTCTGATATATGTTGATAAAAGTATTGATTGATTTATTGAATTTATTGATTGATTGCCCAATTGATCAATCAATTGATGAGACATATCGGCACATTGACAATACAGGTCTATAGTGCCAGAGATGTTCAAATATCTTAAAGCAACAAATGCAGCAATTCATAGGAAGGTGTAAAAACATTGGAGAAAGAGTAGGTTTAGGTTTATAATGTTCTGACAAAATTCCATTGGAATATTTACATCAAGATGACATGGCCATTCTATTAGCCAGTTGTGGAGCACTGGTTGGAGACCCACTGGGGGATAAAACTGGGGATGATTGATTGGGAGGTCAAAGCTGTATTGCACTACCATGGAAGTCTCTATGCAGGTTACTCAGTTGCAATTATCAATTCATTCCCATAGCCTTTCCTTGGTTAGATTGTTGCTAGTGATTATAGGAGGGGTTTATGGGCAACTCCATGATGGATAATAATAATAATAATGATAATAATAATAATACATAAATTTGTATAGCGCTAATTTTGTAAAAACATTCAAAAGCGCTTTACATACAAGGAAATTAGATACGAAAACAAAAATAAGAATACAGAAATAACAACATCAATAGAAATCAAATGGATCAAGCTGCACATTAGAATAATGTCTTTTTAAACAAAACAGTTTTAAGCTTAGTTTTGAAGGAGGTCAAGGATACATTATCAATACATTTGAGTTCAGATGGGAGTGAATTTCACAACCAAAGACCTTTATAAGCAAAGGCCCTTTCGCCAAGAGTTTTATGCTTAATACGAGAAACAAATAGGGACTTGAAACGAAAGTCATAGCGGGATGGTTTTCCAACTACCACTTCACATAAATATTTTGGAGCAAGCCCTTTAATGCACTTGAAAACTTGTTTGTTTGTTTGTTTGATGAGGTCTTAACGGCACCACGACATCAAGGGTCAAATTGTGCTTGAAAACTTATAAAATAATTTTATAATCAATGAGTGAGTAACATGACCCACAAAAGATATATCTCTGTTTAAAACTACTGCTGGTAAAGTTGACTTAGGAAGAGTACCCAGTTCTTCTTGGGGGATCCCTGAGGGAAACTATTAGGCCCTTAATAAAACATATCATCTTGACCATGCAAATCAAGAGGTGTACATTGAGTGTATGTGTGCTCTGAGCCTTCATGCTTGAATGAATCACAAGAGAATTTTTTCCCACTGGGATCCAACGGGAAGAATGAACCTTTCCAGGTTTCCAAATGGGCCACACCCACCATAGCAACACGGTAACTATGTGGGGCAAACAAACCTCAAATCCGCAATCGTGCATTACCAATGCGTTGACATTTAGATGTTCGCGAGTCCTGCCACAAGTTTTGATTCATTTATGGCACTTCTCCGGATCTTTAAAGTTTTTAGCAAAAGGGATCAACAAAATTCAGTTTGCTATCTGTTCTGGGTAACAGCAATCAGATTTACAAAGCCTGCAGCCGGCCCATAAGTGCAATTTTTGTTCACCCTTTTGCCATCACTCAGACTGTGTGTGCAGAAATTTGTTTTGACAGTAAGTTGCACTGACTACAAGAGCGCGCGCCATTGGGTACCAGTACCGCGTAGGATGTTTGACCCCACTTAGTTATGCATATTTTGTTGCTGGGCAAATTCGTGCAGTGATTGGTTAAATCAAGCTGTCAATCATTAAACCCAGAAAGGTTTATTGCTTAGTGACAACAAATTTCCATCAAATGTAAATGTTTGATCAGTGAGCATACCTGACCCAGTGGTGTGATCGTATTTTGGTCCACTGATCAGCCTACCACGCAGCCAATCAAACTCATCGTCCTGCATCTGCGTGTACTTACAAAGGTCACTATCAAATGTGCACTGCAGATCTAAAATCAGACCAAAACAACAAATATTAATAATTGTTTGTTTGTTTGATGAGGGCTTAACGGCACCACGACAAGGAGGGTCAAATTGTGCCTGAGAGGTTAGATCATTCTAGAGGTAGGAAGGGAAAAAAACAAGGAGATTGAGAGAAATACAAGAACTAGAAGTCAGAAAGCTGGAATAGAGAGAGAGGGTACATGGGTGAAAAAACAAAAAATAAAGTAGAGAGAGGGAGGTGGGAGAGAAGGACTAAATATGGTTTTAAAAGGAGGCATGATAAAGGAAGGAGATAATTTTATCCGAATGGTTTTTCTGGAAGAACTCGGCAATTGAGTTGTGGGGAGCGAGGGAAGCTCTGGGAAGGAAGGTTGTATTAATAATTGATCTTTAACGAATAGTCCACATGAGTTGTTATATTTATGTGTTTATGTATTTCTTTAGCATAGCATAGCAAGGCTTAACATCCCAAAGGCATCCAGTGCTGGACATTATATCAAGATGGCCACGGCCTTTGATGACCAGTTGTGAACTCAATGGTTGCAGACCCATTGGTATTTAAACCCGGGACTTGTGGGTGAGAGGACAAAGCACTAAACCACTACACCATGAAGGTCTGTATTTCTTTGAACATAATTGCCTTTGTCTATATTACTAGTAACATGTTTTTTTATTATTGAGATGGGGTATAACATGCACTTTACAAAAACATGATTTACCTGTGGGCTCATATGTACCTTACACTAAAAATATTATATTGCTTTTTATAGAAGTAAATAAAGAACTATCTTGGATCTGCAATTATGACATCACACTGCACGGCCACTTTTCAACATACTGGTGAAATCTTTTAAATTGAATTAACCTTAAAAAGTATACGATATTAATATGGTTTTTCGCATACACACATGCATCATCAAGTACTTACATATTTCACCACCACCAGTGGATACACATGCATCATCAAGTACTTACATATTTCACCACCACCAGTGGATAAAGATGCATTATCATCATCAAGTACTTACATATTTCACCACCACCAGTGGATACACATGCATCATCGAGTACTTACATAATTCACCACCACCAGTGGATACACATACATCATTATCATCAAGTGCTTACATATTTCACCACCACCAGTGGATAAACATGCATCATCATTATCAAGTACTTACATATTTCACCACCACCAGTGGATAAACATGCATTATCGTCATCAAGTACTTACATATTTCACCACCACCAGTAGATACACATGCATCATCATCAAGTACTTCCATATTTCACCACCACCAGTGGATACACATGCATCATCAAGTACTTACATATTTCACCACCACCAGTGGATACACACGCATCATCAAGTACTTACATATTTCACCACCACCAGCGGATACACATGCATCATCAAGTACTTACATATTTTACCACCACCAGTGGATACACACGCATCATCAGGTACTTACATATTTCACCACCACCAGTGGATACACACGCATCATCAAGCACTTACATATTTCACCACCACCAGCGGATACACATGCATCATCAAGTACTTAAATATTTCACCACCACCAGTGGATACACACGCATCATCAAGTACTTACATATTTTACCACCACCAGTGGATACACATGCATCATCAAGTACTTACATATTTCACCACCACCAGTGGATACACATGCATCATCATCAAGTACTTACATATTTCACCACCACCAGTGGATACACATGCATAATCATCAAGTACTTACATATTTAACCACCACCAGTGGATACACATGCATCATCATCACGTACTTACATATTTCACCACCACCAGTGGATGAACATGCATCATCATCAAGTACTTACATATTTCACCCAGAGCAGCCGATACACATGCATCATCATCAAGTACTTCAATATTTCACCACCACCAGTGGATACACATGCATCCTCAAGTACTTACATATTTCACCACCACCAGGGAATACACATGCATCACATCAAGTACTTACATATTTCACCACCACCAGCGGATACACATGCATCATCAAGTACTTACATATTTCACCACCACCAGCGGATACACATGCATCATCAAGTACTTACATATTTAACCACCACCAGTGAATACACATGCATCATCATCAAGTACTTACATATTTCACTACCACCAGTGGATGCACATGCATCATTAAGTACTTACATATTTCACCGACACCAGCCGATACACACACATCATCACTTAGTTCCAGGTCATCCAAACCAATGTCACCACTAGTGCTGCCACCCTGTATGCCCTCCATGATTAACTACAAAGGTCAGAAAATAAATAAGTCATCATAGATGACTTTTATTCCAGCGGATAGTAAACTCATCTAATGACATTAACCACCGATAAAATCAATGCAAAGTGATGTGGATAATCTTATCCCATTATTACAAAATTCATTGACATCTGAGTTTGTTTTCTGCAATCAGACTGGATGGTATGGGAAATAACCCATCTTCGTATCGTGGATTTATCAATTACAGAAGTTTATTTTACTGTTTCTCATGGAAGTTACTTACCTCATGTCATTTTGGTGGTTTATTCTGTTATAGGTTTTTAATTTCAAAGAAGATATTGCATCTCCTTACAAATTGTAAAATCTAACGGAATGTAAATTAAAATGTGTAAAAGCAGGGCAGGTTCAAGGAAATTCTTGACCTATTTTCACATTTTTTAAACTGATTTCCTTCTTTTTTGGTAAGATATGTAGAAAAGACTCATTCAATTATTAGGTGATGTAGACCTTGAGCCTTTGTCACATTTATTGAATCTTATAGATACAAATTATTTAACAATCACATGAGGTGCACATCTTGTAAAGTGAAGAAAGCTTAAGTTTACCCCGCTAAGCGTAGCGGGGATATTTACGAGAGTTATACTTACCTTCCATGCTCTAACGCACTTCTAACCGAACCTAAAAAACGCAGTAACCAGCCAAGCCCTGACCTCCATAATACCTCTGTACCACCTCACTCAACATTCCACGAGGCCTGAACCAGAGGGGAGGCGGGCGGGATGCATGGAAGGTAAGTATAACTCGTAAATATCCCGCCACGCTTAGCGGGTAAATTTACTTCAAGTTATACCTTACCTTCCATGCTATAATATGCAATCAGATTGCAACCGAGGATAGGAAGGAAGGGAGTTCAGATCGCACATTTGTTTTTTTTTTTTTTTTTTTTTTTTTTTTTTAATGGCTGGTACGAAAACTCACACGAACCGAATCCCGTTAAAGGGCGAAATTCCTTCACCTCGGAAGGATGAAAGACCTCAAGAGTGGGAAGAACTAAAACATAGGAAACCACGGCGAGGTACAGTCAAACCGAACAAGGCACCATTCGTTGACAGTAACGGAGGCAAACCTCGAAAAACCTGAGCGAAAAGCCCAGAAAAACAAGCCAACCGGAAGAGCGTTTGGACACAATTACAGCAAAGTGTCCACAAAAACGCCACAAGCCACACCGGATTCGCCCACGAGACAGAACCGGTGAGGAAACTACGATTGGGAGCGAAGCGTGTACCAACAACGAAACGAATTGAAGAAATCCCGGACAAGGGAAAAATTCGTTAGCGCATAACCGCGTAAGAGCTAAAGTTAGCGGGGAACACGAACGTCGAAAAGTGAGTCAGACCAAAAACAAGAGAAAAACCGCAAAAAGCGGTTTCTCAACGCCGCACGAGAGATCCCGTGAAAAGAGGTTATGCCCCGAACCCGAGTGCATACCGCGGCGTTCTATGAACAGTTCAGACTATTTTAAAGAAAGCCACTGGATGATCTATCGGAGGAAAATGTCACATGACACACTACGAAGAGATCTCCCAGAACTTACCAGTGGTCGCGAGTCAAAGACCGTAGACCCCACTGGGAAAAACCCTGGTGTATAGCTGCAAGTTATCCCAGAGCTCATGACGAAACTAAGCTGAGAGAGGGCCCACCTCCACAACGGGGAGGGGCGAACAACCCCTCAGAAAAGCCATGCTACGCCGAGGAAAGGCGGGCGAGGCCACACCATCAAACAAAGCGCTCCGGGACTGAGATGCAGTCCGCCGGAGCCGGGAAAGAGACAAAATCGTCCCTGACCCGAGGCTCGTGCACGTGAAGCCTGCAAGGTCTTGAGCAGCCAAAGTTCGCCCTGCGCCGAGGCGAAAAAGGTCAAGTACCCGCCCAAGTTTCCGACAGAAGGGGTCACAAGAAAAGTGCCCGACCTTGATCAAGCCCCGTCGATATCTGACGGGTGAAAACTTCGTTCTTACCCCAGGTGGAGCACCGCACCACCACCAAAGGGGTGACCACCGGCGGGCGTGTAAAGCGGAGGACTGAGCGACACCAATCCAGAAAAAACTGCCGACCCTGAGCAAGGTTGTTGAAAGCGACTGACCAAAAATCAAAAACGAAACAAAAGGCAGGCGTTAATATAAAATTATACAAGAAGGGCTGCCAACCGTGTAAGGCCATGTAGCTGTGAGACGGCTCCAGGCGGAGCCGTACAACATATCGCGGCACAGCTGTAGCAGTTGCGGGAAGCTTGTCACGCCTATCAAAGAAACTTGTCTAAGAAGTTGACTGAAGAAAGTGTTAGCATTACTCACGTATAGTAACAACCTTGAAACCGCGGAGCCCACGGCTCTGGGGCGGAGAAAACAAATACCGTATGTCTGTACGGGCAGTTAAGTAACAGGCCGTGAAACCGCAAGGAAGCAGCTGTAAGGTGTTAAAGTATGGAATGAACCATATGTGCCGTTGTTGGTAATAGCTACCCCAAACGTAAGGTTGTCTATCAAAAGGCCACCTATGGTCAAGAAAAATATCCTTCATGGAGGTAGTATTGACAAGTAGGGGGTAACGTACTACGTCAACCGTATGAGTCATAAACCCCAACACTGGGGTAGAAATCACGAAAGAGGTGACGTCCTGTGTATACTACACGGACGTTAAACACCCTGCACCACGGAGCGGAAAAGCGCGTGGCTACTGGGGACTTACGCGCAAAGCACGCAAACCCGTTAAGTATTATAGATCCGTTATGGGTCTACAAAGGCGTCAGCATGACAAGTAAAAACCACGAGTCCTCCGCCAACGATGTCTCTGTGCACCACGGAGCAAAAAGCTCGTGGCTACGCGAGGGGGACAACTGGTACTGGTACGTGTCCCGAACGAAGTAGCTATCAGTACAAAAGGACCGTCTAGGTCCACGATAGCGTGAACGTGCTACACCTGTAACGTGAGTCGTTATCTCATTATACCTTTATTCACCACGGGGCCACCGGTAAGTGGCTACGCGTAGGGAAGATGTACGCAGCACGCAGCGTTCCGTTGAGAATAGGTAAAAATATATAAACTGAGGCCGTAAGAAATGCGGAGGAGTTCACGTGCCACGCCAAGCTATACGAGTCGTAAACTGAGTTTGTTTCATCAGACTCTGAAACCGGTAGCTGCGTGGGAAGAGGGACTACCGTCGTACTCAGTACGTGTCCCGGTAAGAGAAACGGCCGCGCGAACTCAGTAGTTCATGGCTACTGGTCCTCTACCACACAGCCCGCTGCTGGTATAGGCCGTTAACTCCGTTTGTATAAAATCACTACGGAGCCGCGCGCCGCGGGCGTGGGGACTGCCGTCGAACGCTAAAAGCGTCCCAGCAAGAAAACGACCCGCGGAACACTGCAACACGCGGCTAACGGCCGCAATATCCCGAAGTTCCGTTACCGGGTTTATCGACGCGTTATGCGTAAAACCGCGTTAATATCTGTAGAATGTGAGCGAAGGTCTCGTTCGACGCAAGAATCACATTCAGAGTAGTTTGAACGGTCGTGGAACTACGTAACACGGAGGGAATAGCTCGTGATGGTATGCCTCCGTAAAAGACGGAAATCTTATCACCCGAGCGCTAGGCCTCAAACCCGAGCAAGCGCTAACACGCGACGCATCCTGGGAGCGTGCGCATCGGCGACAAACGGGACTCGCCCCGTGTCCATGAACTGGTGAAAAACTATGCGGAACCGTGGCGTTCAACGCGAAAATCTCACCAAGTCAGCTCACGGCGGGGATCTCGAAACTAACGGGTGTGACGTCGTTTATGCGTTACCTTGCTGTAGAACTAAGCAGCACTACAGACCCAAACGTCATCCCATGCCCCGGACGGAGCCACCAAGTTGTCTTACGGACCCTTACGGGCCGTAAAACAAGCCGTGGGGGCGTATGGAACCGACATCGAGCCGCACGGACCTAATGGACCCGATGCAAGTAATCCAATGGCTCTACAACTAGCCGTAAAAAGGGGACTAACTCACGTAAGACCCGTAGGGCGTCGCCTCTTGTGGGCCTACCGGTCCCATCGCGGAACCGAGGACCACAGCGGTGTACACGGGTTTGAACATGTCGATAACACCAAAGCGCAACCTAAGAAGCGTTTACATGCGACGCATCGCAGGACAGTCAAGGCGCGTAACGCACCGACACTAGGGACCTGCCCGTCGTGTCGATGATATAGGCGCAAAACATCGCGGAACTGTGCCGTTCAACGCGGAAAATCCTACAGAGGCAGTTCACACGGCCGTGGAACAGCGTAGCTATGACCAAGCAGCTTCCTAGCCAGCGAACTCAACCGGGGTTCATCGTACAGTGCACGTTATCCCGTTGCAAAAACTCTGAAGTTGTACAGGCCCGCACGGTCTAGAGAAGCGTTTGCACGCTATGCAAAGCGGGACCTCTGAGGTGCGTAGCGATACCCGCGACGGAGGCCTGTCCTCCGTGCCTACGATACTGGTGAAAGTAATTGCGGAAATGTAACGTTCAACGCGGATAATCGTATAAATGGTGTTCACATGATCGTGGAACTGCGTAGCTAATGGCCATGGAACCATGAATAGAATAGCTCTCACGGCGCTATACTACTCGTGAAGATTATCACTTGTCACCTGGCCACATAGCTCGTAGATAGCGGGTGCATATCCGGGTAAATCGTGACGTGTACGATATCCCGTTACAAAACTATGGAGCCGTGACGCATCCGAACACCGGAGCCGCACGCTCGGTCGCACCTTGAAAAATACCGGTCGCGGTGGAGTCTGTGCTCGACCACGCCGCTTGAACCCAATCGCTGCAAAGAGTACCACGAATGGACTCGCAGCATAATCTGCACGCGTAACGCGTGAGATGGATGTGACCGAGCGTAAATCAAAGAAGCGTTATCACGCTATGCCGGGACATCAAGGGTGTGTAGAGCATCGGCGCCGAGGACCTGTCCTCCATGTCCATGATACTGGTGAAAATAATTACGGAACGGTAATGTTCAACGCAGACAATCTTAATTGCGTTTGCACGAAGTCGTGGAACTGCATAGCTAATGGCTACGGGACCAAGAAGAAAATAGCTGTCCTGATGCTATACTTCTTGTAAAGAAAGTCATCTGTCACCTGACCACGAGCGTAGTAGCTAGTGGGCGATAACCGGGTGAACCGTGACAGTGTACGTTATCCCATTAAAGATAAGTTCCTCTCACTGGAGCCGCCCAATGGAAGCGAAAAAGGACCCGTAAACGCGGACCGTGGAATCGTATGGAACCGTGCACGGACCGTAAACACGGGCCGCGGAACCGCCCAATGGAACCGTGACGGACCCGTAAAACACGGACCGTGGAACCGCACGGACCCGTAAACATGGGCCGTGGAACCGTATAACTGTCGTAGCCGTTGGCTATGGGACCAAGAAGAAAAATAGCTGTCTCAATGCTATACTTCCGGATTAAACGCACGGTGTACGTCTTTCAAGAGGCGCCCGCTAGGAGTGGCGGCGGCCCCACCTCCTGGCTTTGGACCTGGGTGGCGGTGGGGAGACGAAGAGGGCCTATCAGACCGTCGCTTCTCCACTTTCTCCGCCGCTCTTTGAAAGTACCGGTCGCGGTGGAGTCTGTGCTCCGACCACGCCGCTAGATCCCAATCGCTGCAAAGAGTACAGGGATTTGACTCGCAGCATAATCTGCACGCGTAACACGTGAGATGGATGTCACCGGGCGTAATTTAAAGAAGCGTTTGCACGCCACGCATCACGAGACATCCTGGGTGTGTAAAAACATCGACACTCGGGGACCTGTCCTTCATGTCCATGATACTGGTGAAAATAAATACGGAACTTGTAACGTTCAACGTAGACAGTCTTAATTGCGTTCACACGAGCCGTGGAACTGCGTAGCTAATGGCTACAGGACCAAGAAGAAAAATAACTGTCAATGCTATACTTCTTGTCAAGAATGTCACCTGTCACCTGACCACGTAGCTAGTGGGCGTATAATCGATTAAACGCCGGCGATGCACGTTAACCCGTTAAATACGGACCCGTGTAAACACGGGCCGCGGAACCGTCAATGGAACCGTCCGCCCAGAATAACGGGCCGGAACCGTATGGAACCGTCCGCCCGCCCGTAATAACGGGCCGCGGAACCGATCCGCCCGTAACAACAGGCCGCAATGGAACCGTATGGATCACGGAACCGCCCAATGGAACCGCCCGCCCACGTAACAACGGGCCGCTGGAACCGTATGGATCCCGGAACCGTATGGATCCGTCCCCGAACCGCACAATGCCCGCGCATAGGGCTGCGGAACCGTCAGGGACGGGTCCAACGGAACGTATGGAACCGCCGCCCGTAACAACGGGCCGCGGAACCGTATGGAACCGCCAATGGAACCGTCCGCCCGTAATAACGGGCCGCGAATCGTATGGAACCGCCCAATGGAACCATCCGCCCGTAACAACGGGCGCGGCGGAACCGCCCAATGGAACCGACCAATGGAACCGTGGAACCGCCAATGAACCCTTCGCCCGTAACGGGCCGCTGGAACCGTATGGAACTGCCAATGGAACGTATGGAACCCCAATGGAACCGTGCAACAACGGGCCGCGGAACCGTATGGACTCACGGAACCGCCCAATGGAACCGTTCGCCCGTAACAACGGGCCGCGGAACCGTATGGACTCACGGAACCATGGAACCGGAACCGTTCAGCCCGTTAACAACGGGCCGCGGAACCGTCCAATGGACTCGAACGGCGGTATGGAACCGCCCCGGACTCCGCACAATGCCCAGCGTGATAGGGCTTGGGAATCGCCAAGGGTTGGGACTGTCCAATGGAACCGTTGGAACCGTGTTTACTACAACTTAGGCGACGTTCGTTAACGCCCTAAGAGGTTATCTCTCGGACTCTCTCTCTCTCTCTCTTACCGTTACCGCTCTAGGCGCCCCCCTAAGAACGCTCTAAGAGCGTAACCTTCTTCTCAGTGAATTTCTTTTATATCTGAAAAGAGAAGAACATATATCCATGCGTACATACACAAATACGGCAAAGTAAGTATGATCTTACGGACACGCTAAAAGAGAGACGAGGCCTAGCAGTCTTAACAGAACATCAAAACTCTCTTAAACAGAAAAATTCTTCACTGAAAAATAAATTTCTTAAGAGAAGAACGTATGTCCAGCGTACAAACCTAAACACGGCAAAGTAACTATGATCTTACGGACACGCTAAAAGAGAGACGAGGCATAGCATTCTAAACAGAACAACAACACTTGCTTTAACAGAAAAAATTTAAACCAAAAAATTTTCTATCTGAAAACTTTAGAAACCCGAGAAAACGCATCCAACGTAATGACTTTACTAGCGCCGGGGTAGCGTGGGAAACACCAACCACTGTGTACTTGAGGTCTGTAAAGATAAAAAGGAAAGATTATTTTCCTGTAATTAGGTCGCCGGAGAGACCCACCCACGGTCTCTCCGACACCCCAATCTCAATCCTGAAAATTAAATATTTTATCTCAAATCTTTGTAAGAAAAATAAAAATATTCATATGCTGTTAACGTGAAAACGAAAATAAGCTCGCTAGTAACAACTGTAGCTCCCTAGAGTTGTTACAGGGCGACCCACATTTACCCAGCGGTGACTATGACCCAATGCGCATGCGCCAAAATCGAAAAAGGAAATTGGCCTAATGCATACGAGAAGGTGTACTGAAATATCCTAACGTGTTAAACACTATACATAGTATAACGCTAGGGTCACCTCGAGGCGGGTGGGGCTAAGGGAGAAAAAGACTAATTCCCGGGGCGAGAGGTCCCCTAGACAGGCACAACCTGTGCTCTAGGACCTAAAACACCCACCACGAGAGTAGGACGCTCGAACTAGCCACTCGCTATGTACGAATGGAGACAAAAACCCGCTATCCTAAGTGTAGGCTACACGGGTAAAGTCGTGTAGGTCGGCCAAGAAATCTCGGACCCATGGCTATCTCACCTTCTCTCGGAAGACTTGAAAAGGCGAGCCAGATGAGAACGGGCAGCGTAAAAACCCTTCAGGTAGAAGCTGCCGAAGAGAAAAGAGTTAGAAAGGTTAATTAAAAATAAAATAAAAATGACCAGTTTTCAGCGATGTTAGTGACAACAACGCACTGAAAAAGAGTGAGGTGGTACAGAGGTATTATGGAGGTCAGGGCTTGGCTGGTTACTGCGTTTTTTAGGTTCGGTTAGAAGTGTGTTAGAATCAGGTCGTGTGACCAGATTGCATATTATAGCATGGAAGGTAAGGTATAACTTGAAGTAAATAACATTCAAAATATATCAGAAATATGAATCAGATGATATTGCTGTAGTTCATATAGTGTTTAAGTGTGGAGTTGGAGTGCAGTAGCCCAGTTATGGCATCAGTCCCATACCCAAAAGGTACCTGGATGTTGTGTCATTGAGCAAGACACTTTATCTTGTTTGCTCCAGTTCACTCAGCTGTGAAATGAGAACCAGTTTCGGCTGGGGACTTTACCTGTGATGGACTGGTGTCCCATCCAGGGGGAGTCAAATACTCTTATCTGCTTAGCAAGAAGGAAAGCGGGTACTAGCACCAGCTCTATAAGTCCTTTAGGCTTGATGGCATTTAATGAACTTGGGCAGAGATATAATGACCTAGAGAGGATTAAAAGAGGAGTCCATACCTGATACTGCTTTATACTGTAAATGCTGGTCTGACCCATGTACCACAGGTCCCCCTGGTCACCAACCTTGGACCACAACTCACTGTAGATGTTATCTTCTGTTCTTAACAAAACCTTCAGAGTGCCAACATCTGTAAAAATCAAATACAACATTTATTATTGCATCTATCAAGGACCACAACTGAACAGACCGGCTACTTAGTAGAGGTCATAGAACTATGATATCTATAGTCCTGATAAAAATTATAAAAACTGAATCAATATTTGATGTTTTCTCACATATAAATAAATTTGGCAAAGACCATACTGCAAAATACTCTGCCAGGAAGTAAAAAGATAGGCAGACAAGAAAGGCAGGAAAGATAACATCACAGAATGAACTGGGTTAACCTTTGACACCTCGCAGGAAGCATCAGAGAACAGAGACAAGTAGCATCAAAGAATGGACCGGGCTGAGCTTTTCCACCTCTCAGAGAGCATCAGAGAACAGAGACAAGGTGGCAAGTTAACATCAAACAATGGACCGGGTTGAGCTTCAGCACCTCCCGTAGAGCATCAGAGAACAGAGAAGAGATAACTTTAAAGAATGGACCAGGCTGAGCTTCACCACCTTCCAGAGAGCATCAGAGAAGAAAGACAAGGTGGGAAGAAAACATCACAAAATAGACTGGGTTGAGCTTTGGCACCTCCCATAGAGCATCAGAGAACAAAGACAATTTAGCGAGAGCTTGTCAGAACATCCTCAGTTGCGCCCAAACAACAAGCTTGGTTACGGGATGAGTGAGTGAGTAAGGTACCATAAGTCAGTTAATACTCAAATTCAAGAAATATTTTAATGCAATATATGGACATTTTTTGAGGACTGCAAGTCATGATGTAACATTTTGGTTGATACTGATCTATTTTCGTTTTACATTTGAAAACCTTAATGCAGTAAGATTCATCAATCACTTCATTGAGTACTTTCTTCCTCTCATTGATAAACATGTTTATTCTTTGCAAGGAGGATAAATGCACTTACCTATTCCATACATATGATACCAAAAATAAAAACATTTGAAATCTGTATTTGTTGCTGGGTAGTACTGGCTCACCAACCGTGCCTTGTATCCTGCCGTGCCCGACGAAGTTTCCATGTAGATGTAATTACCTACAAATAAGAGATTTGAAAAACAGTACTGCTGAATGCATTCAGAACTAATGTTTGTTTGTTTGATGAGGGCTTAACGGCACCACGACAACAAAGGTCAAATTGTGCCTGAAAGGTCAGATCATTAAAAAATAACTATATGAAAACAATTTAAGTGAAATGGTTACTCCATGTTGCAATATGACAGAAACAAGTTCTACCATGGTACGGATGTGCTGAAGTTTGAAGAAAATATAGAGACAGCTTGTAGCCTAAAAATTTAAAAATGTTTCTTCACGATGTATTAAAGATTGCAACAACCAATATGTGTCCAAATCAGAATTCCTGTCCCTCCAAATTTAATTCATTTTTAAGATGTACAGTATTTCAAAGAATTATTTATATTTAATTATTATTTTCTTCTCAAAGAGGACACAAATACAAGGTATATTACAGCTTTTCAATTACCTTTTCAGAGGGCAACAACAATAACTCTTGTTTAGCAAAAGTGATTTGCTCAGTACCTCTTAAATGGTTTTGTATTTACCTAGAGCTGTACCAAGTGTATGGTCCACACTGGGCCCAGTCCCACTAGTTGAGGTCCCAGCATTGTCCTGGACCCAGTCAAAGTTATCATCTCCAACATTGGAATTAATCCAGCTGCATAGGTCATCCTCAAAATCACAAAAGTCTGCAAATAGGGAAATCAGTAAACCATGCATTCCTTATAATACAAGGGTAACTGTAATTATCTACAAAATAAAACACATCAGGACTTCTTATAGATATTTGCACAGTCAGCCAGAAGTTGAGCTTAAATTGAAGAAAATATGTAATTTACCATGAAAGAGAATATGTGATTTACCATAAAAGAGAATATGTGATTTACCATGAAAGAGAATATGTGATTTACCATGAAAGAGAATATGTGATTTACCATGAAAGAGAATATGTGATTTACCATGAAAGAGAATATGTGATTTACCATGAAAGAGAATATGTGATTTACCATGAAAGAGAATATGTGATTTACCATGAAAGAGAATATGTGATTTACCATGAAAGAGAATATGTGATTTACCATGAAAGAGAATATGTGATTTACCATGAAAAAAATAAAAGAAAATGTGATTTACCATGAAAGAGAATATGAAAGAGAATATGTGATTTACCATAAAAGAGAATATGTGATTTACCATAAAAGAGAATATGTGATTTATCATGAAAGAGAATATGTGATTTACCATGAAAGAGAATATGTGATTTACCATGAAAAAAATATGTGATTTACCATAAAAGAGAATATGTGATTTACCATAAAAGAGAATATGAAAGAAAATATGTGATTTACCATAAAAACAATATGTGATTTACCATAAAAGAGGATATGTGATTTTACCATGAAAGAGAATATGTGATTTACCATGAAAGAGAATATGTGAATATGTGATTTACCATGAAAGAAAATATGTGATTTACCATGAAAGAGAATATGTGATTTACCATGAAAATAATATGTGATTTACCATGAAAGAGAATATGTGATTTACCATGAAAAAGAATATGTGATTTACCATAAAAGAGAATATGTGATTTACCATAAAAGAGAATATGTGATTTACCATGAAAGAGAAAATGTGATTTACCATGATGAAAGAGAATATGTGATTTACCATGATGAAAGAGAATAAGTGATTTACCATGAGAAAGAATATGTGATTTACAATGAAAGAAAATATGTGATTTACATAAAAGAATGTGTGATTTATCATGAAAGAGAATGTGATTTATCATGAAAGAGAATATGTGATTTACCATGAAAGAGAATATGTGATTTACCATGAAAGAGAATAATTTACCATGAAAGAGAATATGTGATTTACCATAAAGAGAATATGTGAAATAAAAGAATATGTGATTTACCATAAAAGAGAATATGATTTAAAAAATAATATGTGATTTACCATGAAAAAGAATATGTGATTTACCATGAAAGAGAATATTTACCATAAAAAAGAGAATATGTGATTTACCATGAAAGAGAATTTGTGATTTACCATGAAAGAGAATATGTGATTTACCATGAAAGAGAATATGTGATTTACCATGAAAGAGAGAGAATATGTGATTTACCATAAAGAGAATATGTGATTTACCATAAAAGAAAAAGAGAGAATATGTGATTTACCATAAAAAAAGAGAATATGTGATTTACCATGAAAGAGAATATGTGATTTACCATGAAAGAGAATATGTGATTTACCATAAAAAGAGAAAATTTAATAATATGTGATTTACCATGAAAGAAAATATGTGATTTACCATAAAAAGAATATGTGATTTACCATAAAAGAGAATATGTGATTTACCATGAAAGAGAATATGTGATTTACCATGAAAGAGAATATGTGATTTACCATGAAAGAGAATATGTGATTTACCATGAAAGAAAATATGTGATTTACCATGAAAGAGAATATGTGATTTACCATGAAAGAGAATATGTGATTTACCATGAAAGAGAATATGTGATTTACCAATATGTGATTTACCATAAAAGAGAATATGTGATTTACCATAAAAGAGAATATGTGATTTACCATAAAAGAGAATATGTGATTTATAAAAGAGAATATGTGATTTACCATAAAAGAGAATATGTGATTTACCATGAAAGAGAATATGTGATTTACCATGATGAAAGAGAATATGTGATTTACCATGATGAAAGAGAATAAGTGATTTACCATGAAAGATGTGATATGTGATTTACCATGAAAGAAAATATGTGATTTACCATGAAAGAGAATATGTGATTTACCATGAAAGAGAATATGTGATTTACCATGAAAGAGAATATGTGATTTACCATGAAAGAGAATATGTGATTTACCATGAAAAATAATATGTGATTTACCATGAAAAAGAATATGTGATTTACCATGAAAGAGAATCTGTGTATTACCATGAAAGAGAATTTGTGATTTACCATGAAAGAGAATATGTGATTTACCATGAAAGATTTACCAGAGAGAATATGTGATTTATCATAAAAGAGAATATGTGATTTACCATGAAAGAGAGAGAATATGTGATTTACCATAAAAGAGAATATGTGATTTACCATGAAAGAGAATATGTGATTTACCATGAAAGAGAATATGTGATTTACCATGAAAGAGAATATGTGATTTACCATGAAAGAGAATATGTGATTTACCATGAAAGAGAATATGTGATTTATAAAAGAGAGTAGATTTAATAGAGAATATGATTAACCATAAAAGAGAATATGTGATTTACCATGAAAGAGAATATGATTTAAAAGAGAATATGTGATTTATCATGAAAGAGAATATGTGATTAACCATGATTTAAAAGAATATGTGATTTACCATGAAAGAGAATATGTGATTTACCATAAAGAGAATATGTGATTTACCATAAAAGAGAATATGTGATTTACCATGAAAGAGATTTACCAAAAAAACATTTATCAAAATTGGTTACAAATTAATTTGATTTAATTTGATTTATTTTTATTTTCAGATCAGTTTACAACAACAACATATACATAAATCATAGCAAGAAATTTGGACAATGGACTAATCAAAAACATTTTGTAAGAAACATGAGTATAGAACACACACAGCTATAAACATGTGATGTGGTAACTAACTGAAAGAAAATAACGGACCAGCAATAAGTAATCTTTTCTAGTCTTGAAAATGAATTATAATAGTGACTAGAAATGCAACCTAACTCCCTCCCCCTCCCCATTTACCCTAATACAACCACCCAAAAAACAAAAATTCCACATACACCACCAGTGGTGCATAACCCCCTTCTCCCCCTCCCCAAAAGGAAAGAAAAACAAACATTGAATTAATATAAAGAAACAGATAGTATATGTGGAAAGGACACAAATCTAATTCTAATTGGGTGTTTTGCTTTAACAGATAGTTTAAGTTACAAATTTATCATTTTACAACAATTCTTTGAAAGTACTAAAATTTTGAGACATCACAACAAGAAAACTAATTTCCTAAAACTAAATGGATCCTTCACCAATGTTAATTGAAGGGAAGGAAATGAGTGAGAGTGGGTAAGAGGGACAGATAATGGGGTGAGGGAGGTCAGATGTCCTTGGAAATGAGTGAGAGTGGGTAAGAGGGACAGGTAATGGGGTGAGGGAGGTCAGATGTTCATTGGAAATGAGTGAGAGTGGGTAAGAGGGACAGGTAGTGGGGTGAGGGAGGTCAGATTTCATTGGAAATGAGTGAGTAAGAGGACAGGTAGTGGGGTGAGGGAGGTCAGAGAAATGAGTGAGAGTGGGTAAAGTGACAGGTAATGAGGGAGGTCAGATGTCATTGGAAATGAGTGAGAGTGGGTAAGAGGGACAGGTAATGGGGTGAGGGAGGTCAGATTTCATTGGAAATGAGTGAGAATGGGTAAGAGGGATAAGTAATGGGGTGAGGGAGGTCAGATGTTGTTGGAAATGAGTGAGAGTGGATAAGAGGGACAAGTAATGGAGTGAGGGAGGTCAGATGTCATTGGAAATGAGTAAGAGTCGGTAAGAGGGATGGGTAATGAGGTGAGGGAGGTCAGATGTCATTGGAAATGAGTGAGAGTGGGTAAGAGGGACAGGTAATGGAGTGAGGGAGGTCAGATTTCATTGGAAATGAGTGAGAATGGGTAAGAGGGACAAGTAATGGGGTGAGGGAGGTCAGATGTCATTGAAAATGAGTGAGAGTGGGTAAGAGGGACAAGTAATGGGGTGAGGGAGGTCAGATGTCGTTAGGAAATGAGTGAGAGTGGGTAAGAGGGACAGGTAATGGGGTGAGGGAGGTTAGATGTCGTTAGAAATGAGTGAGAGTGAGTAAGAGGGACAGGTAATGGGGTGAGGGAGGTCAGATGTCCTTGGAAATAAGTAAGAGTGGGTAAGAGGGGTAATGGGGTGAGGAGGTCAGGGAAATGGTGATGGAGAGGAGGGGTTAGAAAGGTCAGGAGGTCAGATGTCTTGGAAATGAGTGAGAGTGGGTAAGAGGGACAGGTAATGGGGTGAGGGAGGTCAGATGTCATAGGAAATGAGTGAGAGTGGGTAAGAGGGACAGGTAATGGGGTGAGGGAGGTCAGATGTTCTTGGAAATGAGTGAAAGTGGGTAAGAGGGACAGGTAATGGGGTGAGGGAGGTCAGATGTCATTGGAAATAAATGAGAATGGGTAAGAGGAACAAGTAGTGGGGTGAGGGAGGTCAGATGTCATTGGAAATGAGTGAGAGTGGGGAAGAGGAACAAGTAATGGGATGAGGGAGGTCAGATGTCATTGCAGGAAGGATAGAGTCATATTCTTTTGATAATAAACTGAATTTCAAATGATGTCACCTCCTTTGTACATTGCCAGCAGTTCTTTAGCATTCAATACTCTTTCAATACACACAAGACTTTTTGGAGCCTGTACAAAAACCACCAACATAGAAGAGGCCTTTTGTGAGAATTGTAGTTTACAATACTGTACTCTGCTCATGTACAAGTTCAGAGGTCAACCATGCCATCTTGCATAAGACACATAGGGAAATAATAAAATGACATAGAAAATATACAATATTTTTTCAAAAATAACATTATATGTAATTCAAGTTTTTCAAATTTAACCAGAAATGCCTGGTACCTGAAGTCTACTTCAAAACATTTGACATCACAGCTTCACTGTCTTTGTGGTGCATGCATGTTTTTCATTGGAAAAGTTTGACTGATTAAGAACAATTTTCATCCTTTTCTTCATATTGCTATATGAACTTCTTTAATAAATAAAAATGCACTTTTTTTAACCTTATTCAGAGTTTTCAATTAAAAAGTAAAATGTTCACATTCTTTATCTCTTAACAAATGTCTAGGGCATTATTGAGAATGAAAAACAAAAGAAAATATTCACTGACTTTCACGTAAACACTGTCCTGCTGAAATTTTAATGTCATCTACAGCTATGGTGCCAGTGGGCTGGCTTCCAAGCAAAGCTTCAATGATAACTCTGAAGGGATGAGCTGACGTAATCGTAAATATTCCTTTCCGCCAAACTTGTTCAGGATTGCCTGCCATCAAAACCAGAAAGAGAAAATGTTTAGTGGTTCCAATGCATTCTTTCATTGTACATGTATGTTGATTATCAAGTTATATACTAACTAGCAATGCATATAATGAAATATTGTATGCTAAATAACATATATTCATAAGCCATGCCCACCATGTATATCAATAAAATAGAAGCTGTTGACAACAGTACAAGTATGATGCAAAACACGCATACGATTGCACATTACCTACTGTTTTAAGAATTTCACACACAGTCTCACCTGTATGACATCACTACCAAACCAATCGGTCACATATATGGACCATAACTCATCTATGTACCACATATGATATATGTCTTATGTGTTTACAAGCATTTCGGAGCATTTTCCCATCAAGGCATGCATATTAGTGATAGAACCTGTCGACAACATAAGCATGTACACAATTATTCACATAACTGACAAATAACTTGCAAGTATGATGCAGACATATGGTTGCTTTATTTAATTTCTCAAGATTTTTAATTTGATAGCAATATGCATGACATCACCACCAAAACAATAAGGCACACAAATAGACGTCCTCTTTGTCAACGAAAAGGGGGGATGTTGAAAGGGGATGCATAAGGGGGCAGAAGGGGGATGCGAAAGGGGATGCCTAAGGGTCGGGGATGCATCAGGGGAAGCATAAGGGGGGTTGCAGAAGGGGGATGCGAAAGGGTGGATGCGGAAGGGGAGGATGCAGAAGGGAGGGGGATGCGGAAGGGGGGGATGCTGAAGGGAGGAATGCAAAGTGGTAAAACAATATGTTGATATCTTATTCTGTTTAGAAGTTATGAAATTTTAAAGCACTTTTGAATTTGGACAAAAGTGACTGATTGGCAAAATCTGTGATGTCATACAGACAATTTCAACAAAATGTCTTTTGTATTTCTTCAAAAATGATTTGGATTTTTTTTTCATTGTAAATGTGATGTACACCAAAAAAACCCAAATGTTTTCTTGTAAATTATATATTCCACCCCATCTCTATAATGAACCAAAAATGCTGTTGGGTAATGTAAAAAAGGTGTGATTAAATTTATAACAAATACATAAGAATTGTGCTGGAATTGCCTTTATGACATCACCAAAATGAACAACATGTTTTTAAGAACATTTTTCTACTCTTTAAATTGTTATAACTTCTAAACGGAATGAGATATTGATATATAAGATATATAGTTTTTTCACCACTTTGTTTCTACAAATTTCTCTATCATATATGAAAAAAATGAAACTCTATGGGAATATTCCTTTAATCTGGACATAGTCCAGATAGATCATTCTTTTGATTTTAAGAAGAGCATTTAGCTTTGGAATTATGGTTTAAGAAAAATTTAGGCATGTACAAAATTTGTAAACTTATTATCATAAAACATAATGACTATGCACTAAACTACCATATTTGATGTATTAAGTGCCCCTGCCCTAAAAAGCGCCCCTGCTCTAATAAGTGCCCCTGCTCTAATAAGTGCCCCTGCTCTAATAAGTGCCCCTGCTCTAATAAATGCCAACCCAACATTTTTTGACTGATAACATAATTTATTTGATTATTTTGAAGATTTAAAATAAGTTACATTATTTGATTTTGTGTCTGATGCTCACAATGTTTTGGAGTGGTTTTTGTGGGGCTGACATAGAACCAGTTCACACAATGCTGTTGGAATAACATACTATATGCGGCCTGCGGGGGATAATGTTTTTTCCCCAAACAGGATAGCTATTGTACTCATTTCAGTTAAGTTAGGGTTAGGTCCGGAAATAAATCAAATCAGACAAGAAGAAATTTGTGCCATTGCTATTCTGTTTGGGAAAAAAAATCGCGTCCAGGGTATGGGTGCTTATTAGGAAGAAACCGTGGGCCTAAAAAGTGTTTCAATTCTATTTTGCAAGGGCAATGGGGTTTATAACGTCAAATACGGTAAGTAAAAAGGACTGGGTGGGCCAAAAGCTGTCATACTTACCCCATCTCTCCATCAAAGGATCACTGAATACCAGCGTTACAATGTCATAATACCTCAAGCTTAGCAAACCAACATCATCTCCATTCACGATGTAGTAGAAAGTCACACACTCTGACGTGCTCTCCTGGAGGATTGAACTCACCAGACGAGCTCTCTCACCCGGTAATCTGGGGGCAAGGGTTGGTGCGTACATCAAGAACCCTGCAAAGTCAAAAATCATTTATGCAGATACACTGAATAATTACAAAAATGTTACAGTATATCCACCCCTCCTCCCCAATTGTAGGGGTATTAGGAGAATTCTACCAACCTTCTATGCTATAAATTGTTTGTTTGTTTGATGAGGGCTTAATGGCACCAAGACAGCGAGGGCCAACTTGTGCCTTAGAGGTTAGATCATTCCAGAGGTAGAAAGGAAAGAAAACAGGGGATATTGAGGGAAACACGGGAATTAAAAGCAAGAAAGCTGGGATCGAGAGAGGTGCATGGGTGAAAAGAACAAAGTAGAGAGAGGGAGAGAGGAGGACTTAATATGATTGTAGAGGGAAGCATGATGGTATAAATATGCCTCCCAAGGCCATACATCGTAAATAGACAAATTAAAAAATATATAAAATAAGGAAATGGGACAGCATGATTTAACTATCCATGTTCATATATATGAAATAAGGAAATGGAACAGCTTGACCCCTACTACCCATGTTCATATATATAAAATAAGGAAATGGGACAGCTTAACCCTACTACCCATGTTCATATATATGAAATAAGGAAATGGGACAGCTTGACCTACAACCCATGTTCATATATATCAAATAAGGAAATGGGACAGCTTGACCCTACTACTCATGTTCATATATATCAAATAAGGAAATGGGACAGCTTAACATATATGAAATAAGGAATGGGACAGCATGACCCTACTACCCATGTTCATATATATGAAACAAGGAATGGGACAGCTTGACCCTACTACCCATGTTCATATATATGAAATAAGGAAATGGGACAGCTTGACCCTACTACTCATGTTCATATATATCAAATAAGGAAATGGGACAGCTTAACATATATGAAATAAGGAATGGGACAGCATGACCCTACTACCCATGTTCATATATATGAAACAAGGAATGGGACAGCTTGACCCTACTACCCATGTTCATATATATGAAATAAGGAAATGGGACAGCTTGACCCTACTACCCACGTTCATATATATGAAATAAGGAAATGGGACAGCTTGACCCTACTACCCACGTTCATATATATGAAATAAGGAAATGGGACAGCATGACCCTACTACCCACGTTCATATATATTAAATAAGGAAATGGGACAGCTTGTCCCTACTACCCATGTTCATTTATATGAAATAAGGAAATGGGACAGCTTGACCCTACTACCCATGTTCATATATATATACTAAGGAAATGGGACAGCTTGACCCTACTACCCATGTTCATATATATGAAAATAAGGAAATGGGACAACTTGACCCTACTACCTATGTTCATATATATAAAATAAGGAAATGGTACAGCTTGACCCTACTACCCATGTTCATATGTATGAAATAAGGAAATGGGACAGCTTGACCCTCCTACCCATGTTCATATATATAAAATAAGGAAATGGGACAGCTTGAAAATCAGACAAAAACAAAAAATAAAAAAATGTGTTGAATTTACTGAGGCTTTCTGGTGATCCTGAAAAACTTGCTAGAAATGCAATTTGGTTCAAGCCATAGATTTGCTTTACTGGGGTGTGATTTTCTGTTGAAGTGTGAATATTGCTTTTAAATAAGTGAATGTAAAAACAGTCCTTGAATAAATGTTCACTTGTCATCTGAAAGACTGCACGACAATGCCTCATTTAGGAGAGGTAGATCAAGATGTTTATCTCTTCGTTTTATTACATTTTCTTAAAATCATTGCTTGTTGAGCCGCACTTGGTGTACAATGGCATTATAAGAAAAAATGAACAAATATATATACTTTAAATAAGTTTGGATGATCTTGAAGTTTATTCACTATGAGACTGATTTAGCTGTTTTATTTGGAATAATTGAGCATTAGAATGGCTCAGCTCTAATAGGTGGATAACGGAGATTTCTTGAAGCTCTTGTATCATAAAACATGAGCATTCAAGATAATTGTTAAATATAGGAGAGGAGCAAGGGAAGGGGAGGAACCACGTACCTAATTGTGTTCCAGTTGTGTGGTCGGTAGCTGGTCCAGTTCCTAATGAAATACTGCCCCCACTGCCACGGATCCAGTCAAAATCATCAAAACCATCTTGAGTCCAAGTGCAGAGGCCGCGCTCAAATGTGCACTCCTCTAGAAATGCGACAAAAAGGGTTATTTATGGTCTAAATATGTCCTCAGAAAATTCATGACACGTTCAATTATTAACAATACTTACCACCTTCCAGAGCTGAAAAAATGTACGTTCCAGTGGTTATAACTGCGGGCAAAAACGGGAATTCGCGGAAACAATTTGTTTCTCCTCAAAATAAAAAACATTTTTTTTTTTTTTATAAAGATTTCTTTAGTAAGCAACAGCATACAACAATCAATGTCTTTCTTTAAGAGAAATGGTCTGTCAATCATTCACAGCTAATGCACACATCACCTCAGGCAATGATCCACAGCTATTTTAATCACTGCAGTTTGCAAACAAATTACTCCCACTAAGACACCTAAGATGGATGAGTGATTTCCATTACAAAAGTGCCTTGATTATTCAACTCTGGCCTAAAGTAATCTTATACACACAAATAACCTTGGGCTACTTGGCTGTGGTGTGCATGGGAATGAAAGATAAACAATCATTGTTTGGAGTGAAACACAATACACTGAACAGGAAGTCGGGTTAGTAATTTTCATACCTGAATTTTCAGGATTAACTCGGGTGTCGATCGGGCGCGGGTAGGCATAAAGAGAAACTTTTGGGCATGAGTATGGTAAATATGCGCTGTAAATCATCCCCGTGTAACAGTATGATGAACAGTACAATTAAATTGCAAAAGAGGGCAGCATATAAAGTATCTACTACATTAATATTATTTCTGTCATGATATTTCGTGGGATGATTTTCAATACCTTTATTCAGAATGGTAAGAAATTTGATAATTAATTTATCTCTACCACTTTTTATAATGCTAATTCCGAATCAACTGGAGATTTAACCCTTTACCTGCTTGCAAACTTCAACTGCAGTTGATATAACAATCATTTTAAACTGCTGACTCTGTTTTACCACTGCTTGCAATCCTGCATCCCAGTTGGAATTAAAGGTCCACTGCAGGCAAGATGCTGTATGCCTACATATGGACCTTCATTTAAGATATAAATGTGAAATTTTTAAATTTGCCCCCCCCCAAAAAAACTTGACTGGTTTTGAGCAACTGGTGAACAATTAAGATTCAAGTTTTTGTCCATATTCCAAAAATATTTCCTGCTCCACAAGCAGTTAAGGTTCTAAAAAAGTTACTCTTTGATGTTGATACCTCCAACCTTAAATGTCCACGTGGTCGTGAAACAACCAATTGGACAGGCACTTTTCAAAACTTATTTTGCTTCATAAATTAGGCCCACAGCAGTGATTCTGGTATCAATTGAAAAAGCTTGAATACTTCTTTCAGAAAATGTAACGTTTTGATGGGGGTTATGTTGAAGAGTTTTGAGAAAAAATGGATTCAAATAGATTTTTTTTTTTTTAAACACAAAATTTAACAAAAAAACATTTGTTTTACCTCAAAAGCTTACTTGCCACACTTCCAGACCTAGCTTTTGCTTGAAAAGCAGTGAACAGCTGTACAAGACATAACATTTTCCAAATCCGGTCGAATTTTGTCTGCCCTTATTACCAATATAATTTTTTTTTTTCGCTTCTTTGAGACAAAGTTTGAAAAAATCATAACTCTGGGTCGTAGTACACCTACCGCACACAAAAAATATTGTGACTAAGTTTACATCACATACTTTCAATTGAAAACCAAAAGAGCAAGTACCCCTCTTTCTTCATGCCAATATATAAATTTAAAAACAAACCCATATACTGAAAAATAGGCAGTTTGGTGTTACATATGCAGTGGATAGTGTGCGGGCTGACAGCGTGTACGCCACCCCAGGTCCGAATCCTGATATGTGCGCGGGCTTTGTTTTTCATGAATAGTTACAATGATGATTAGTGATTGTATTGTTTTTTTCCATTGTTTTTGCATGTTTTGCTTTAAAAAAAATTTGGACTGGTATCAATGTAAAGAAAATTTCACAAACAATCCAAATATGCAAGCAAATCATCCATTTTCATTATTCACAAGAAAAATACAAGCTCCTACAAATTGGCTTAATTTTGCCTGAACTTTGCATATTTATGTTGATATTTTCTTTATTTTGACTTTTTTTATTGAAAAGTTCATTGTCTTAGCATTCATGTAAACCAAACTTGTAGTGATACAAAATGAAAGGAAAGATAAGAAAATGAATTTTAAAGAACAAAAAATCTGACAAAAATCTTGACCTTTTCCCCCTTCTACCTATTTTACTGTTGGGATATGTTTGTTTGTTGTTTGATGAAGGCTTAACAGCACCACGACAATGAGGGACAAATTGTACCTGAGAAGTCAGATTACTCTAGAGGTAGGAAGGAAAGGAAACAGGGGAAAAATGAGAGAAATTCAAGAACAAAAAGTCAGAAAACTGTGATTGAGAGGGGAGGTGCATTATTAAAACAAAAACAAAGTAGAGAGGGGGTGGAAGAGGAGAATTAAATATGGTTGTAGAGGGAAGCATGAGGAAGAAAGGAGATATTTTTATCCGCAGGATTTTTATGGAAGAACTCGGCTACTGAGTTGTGAGGAGCAAGGAAAGCTTTGGGAAGGTTGTACAGGGGGCAAGCAAGGAGAACGTGATGGATTGTTAGGGTGCAGTGGCAATTGTTGCAGAGGGGTTGGGGGGAGCCAATAAGGAGGTGGGAGTGAGTGAGGTATGTGAGACCAATTCTAAGACGGGTAATATGAACGTTGTCGATATGAGAGAGGTTCTTGATGGTGGATTTGATCGGAATTGTGGGCTGCATGACATGGAGTTTGTTAACAATTTGGGAGTTCCATGAGGTTTGCCAGCGGTCATGAACAAGGTAAGCGATAAGTGGTTTGATGTCAGAGAGGGTTTTGGGAAGAGGGGTAGGGAGGAGGTTGAGGGCAAGCTTAGCGGCTGCATCAGCCCTGTCATTGCCAGGCATGCCAACATGGCTAGGTATCCATAAAAAAAGAAGACTTTTCCTGCAAAGGGTGGGAGAAAGGAGTTTCCGGAGGAGGAGGTGGCATGTGAGGTTATCCCATTAAGGATTGAGTAAAGAAATGAGAACAGCCTTTGTGTCGGAGAAAATGGCAAAGTGGCTGAGCGGAGAGTACTTAATAAAGTTGAGGGCGAGGAGAATGGCCTTAGCCTCGGCTAAAAAGATGGATAAGTCCGGAAGTCTGCTACTGAGAATGATGTCTTGGATGACGGCAGCAGCAGCTGTCTTGTTGCCTTCCTTGCAGCCATCAGTATAGATGGAGGTGTAATTTGAGAGTTGGTCTTTGATTTGGTTGTGGAGATTGATGAAGAGGTTAGGGTGGGCTTGAGTTTTGTGATGAGTGGAGAGGCCCAGGTAGACAGAAGGGAGGGGGGTGGCCCAAGGAGGAAAAGTGGGCCAGGAAAAGGTGCCAAGAGTGGCGGGGTTGATGCCGAGATGGAAGAGGTTTGATTTAATGCGTAAGCTGGGATAGGGTTTTAGTCCTATCAAAGAGGGTGGAGAAATTGGGGTACCTAATGAGGTTGTAAACAGGGTTCTGGGTGTTGGTGAGGACTCTAAAAGCATAGGGGAGGCTAAGCTTTCTACATCTAAGTAGAAAGGGGCATGAAGGCTGGTGATTGGGGAGGTCCTGTAGGCACCTATACAAAGCCTGAGGGCTTCATTTTGGATGGTGTTGATGTGGTTGAGGTATGAGTTGTGAGCGACACAGTAGACAATATTGCCATAGTCAAAATTGGCACGAATGGTGAGCCTGAAAGTTTTGAGGAGAGCATAGCGGTTCGCACCCCAAGTGGTGTTGGAGAAGAGTCGGAGGATGTTGAAGGAGCTGTTGCATTTTAGTTTCAGGTTGGTGATATGTTGCTTGTAGGTGAGCTTAAGGTCTAGAGTTAGACCCAGGAACTTAGTGTGGTCAACGTTAGGGATGCGATTGCAATTGAGCACAAAGCTCAGGTTGGGGTGGAGGTTGTTGAAATGACAAAAGTGCATGCAGACTGTCTTGTCTTTGGAGAATTTAAAACCGTTATTGTTGCTCCAGACTTGCAGCTGGTTGAGGCTGATTTGGAGCCTATTTTCAACAATAGGAAAGCTAGGGGAGGAGTAGAAGATGGTGAAGTCACTTATGTAGGAGGTACGTTTGATGTTGGGGCCAAGGTTATCCGCGATGTTAATAATGCTCAGGTTGAAGAGAGTGGGAGAGAAGATGCTGCCTTGGGGGATGCCCTCTTCTTGGGGGTACGGGTTGGAGAGGGTGTGGCCAATACAAACTTGGAACTGCCTGGGTAAGAGGAACTTTTGAATAAAGATGGGGAGATGGCCTCTGAGGCCGATGGTGTGAAGTTTACGAGTAATGCTGTATTTCCAAGCAGTGTCGAAAGCTTTCTTGAGGTCAAAAAATATGGCAATGAGGTGTTCCTTTTTTGCAAAGGATTCCCAGATAGCGGTGTCGAGCGTAATTAACTGGTCTAGGGTATTGCA
The DNA here is from genome assembly GCA_020152595.1 of Chiridota heheva. Classification (NCBI taxonomy): domain Eukaryota; kingdom Metazoa; phylum Echinodermata; class Holothuroidea; order Apodida; family Chiridotidae; genus Chiridota; species Chiridota heheva. Next base: position 171,105 of record JAIGNY010001306.1, read on the forward strand.
ACGTTTTCGGAAGCCGCTTTGGTGAGGGGAGAGGATTCTGTTGGTCTCAAGGAACCAGTTTAGTCTCTGATTAATAATCCTTCTCATAATTTCACAGAGACAGCAGGTGAGGGCGATGGGGCGGTAGCTGCAGGGGTCGGTCCCGTCCTTTCCCAGTTTAAGGGGGGATATAACTTGCACCTGCAACATCTAACATTTACTTCCAACATTGAAATGGGGGTGAAGTTTAGGGTGAAGAAAAACTATTACTTTTTAAATACTTTTAACCAGGATTGCATTTAATGACTAATAAGAAAGCGCTTCAAATTTGAAGTCAAGTTATCTCCCACTTTTGCGAAAAGCTCATTAGCTTCCAACAATCACTGCTTGTTGTTTTAAGACTATTTCTATAAATAGCAAAACTGTAACATGTTCTGTTTCTGATGAACTCCACGGTTCTAGGAAGAAATAATTACAGTCCCATCCATCATTACACAGCCCCATCCATCATTACACAGTCCCATCCATCATTACACAGTCCCATCCATCATTACGGTCCCATCCATCATTACACGGTCCCATCCATCATTACACGGTCCCATCCATCATTACACGATCCCATCCATCATTACACGGTCCCATCCATCATTACACGGTCCCATCCATCATTACACGGTCCCATCCATCATTACAGTCCCATCCATCATTACACGGTCCCATCCATCATTACACGGTCCCATCCATCATTACACAGTCCCATCCACCATTACACAGTCCCATCCATCATTACACAGTCCATCCATCATTACACAGTCCCATCCATCATTGCACAGTCCCATCCATCATTACACAGTCCCATCCATCATTACACGGTCCCATCCATCATTACAGTCCCATCCATCATTACACAGTCCCATCCATCACTACACAGTCCCATCCATCATTACAGTCCCATCTATCATCACACAGTCCCATCCATCATTGCACAGTCCCATCCATCATTACACAGTCCAATCCATCTTTACAGTCCCATCCATCTTTACAGTCCCATCTATCATTACACAGTCCCATCCATCATTACACAGTCCCATCCATCATTACACAGTCCCATCCATTACTACAGTCCCATCCATCATTGAATAGTCCCATCCATCATTACAGTCCCATCCATCATTACACAATCCCATCCATCTTTACAGTCCCATCCACCATTACACAGTCCCATCCATCATTACACAGTCCCATCCATCATAACACAGTCCCATCCATCATTACACAGTCCCATCCATCACTACACAGTCCCATCCATCATTACACAGTCCCATCCATCATTACACAGTCCCATCCATCATTACAGTCCCATCCATCATTACACAGTCCCATCCATCATTACACAGTCCCATCCATCATTACACAGTCCCATCCATCATTACACAGTCCCATCCATCACTACACAGTCCCATCCATCATTACACAGTCCCATCCATCATTACACAGTCCCATCCATCATTACACTGTTCCATCCATCATTACACGGTCCCATCCATCATTACACGGTCCCATCCATCATTACACGGTCCCATCCATCATTACACGGTCCCATCCATCATTACACAGTCCCATCCATCATTACACAGTCCCATCCATCATTACAGTCCCATCCATCATTACACAGTCCCATCCATTATTACACAGTCCCATCCATCATTACAGTCCCATCCATCATTACAGTCCCATCCATCATTACACAGTCCCATCCATCATTACACAGTCCCATCCATCATTACACAGTCCCATCCATCATTACAGTCTCATCCATCATTACACAGTCCCACCTATTATTACACAGTCCCATCTATCATTACACAGTCCCATCCATCATTACACAGTCCCATCCATCATTACACAGTCCCATCCATCATTACACAGTCCCATCTATCATTACACAGTCCCATCCATCATCCAAATAAACATTAGTTGTTCTGTTCCTTATAGTTTCAAACAGTCAGACCAGACCTGATCAAATAAGCAGGCCGGGTCAGACTTTTCCTCTTTAATTTCTTTATTCTGATAACCACAAGTAATTAGGATCAAATTTCCCTTATCAATGGTTCCATTGTATTCATTCTCCCATTGGTCCTGAGTTGTTGTGGAAGTTGGTGTTGAGTATCATATTGGCAATGGATGAAGTCCTTATTGTGTGTTTGAGCAGTTATTTTGATTCAGATAAGTGGTCTCATTACTTGCTAAAGTAATTTTGTGGTTATGATTTGCTGGAATAACTTTTTAAGGAAAAGAACAAGTCATGATTTACTACAGCTTCTTTATATTTGTAATTCTACTTCTGTCTTTAACTGTGCTAGGATAAATCATCCATAAAGCCTATTTGAAATTTGACTCCCATATAGAACACAGGTTGCCATGGTAATGATACAGCAGCTATTTTGTTCATACAAGCCAATCTATAAAATACAGCTACATGTACAGCTACTTTAGACTCACTAAAATTCAAGGTTTTCTGAAACGTCAGAATCATCTTTTTCCTAAAAAATCCCCAATCCCAATTGGTTGGTTGTTTGAAATGGCAGCGCTTCACCAGTATGATTCACAGTGCCAGAGAATTCGCAAGGGAAATTAGGGTGTTATAGAAACACACAGGTTAGTTTGTTGCCTATCATCCTGCCTTTCTTCCCACCAGCCCTTGTCAAACCTTCGCTTATCACTTGACGTAACTCGCCTCATGGAATCGAACTCTTTTAAGCTGCTTAAGTCTGCATCAAATCGCACCTTTTCTCATTTTGCTCCAAAAAACTGGAATGCATTCACTGTTTCCATCAGAGAATCTGACTCTTTAGGCCAATTCAAAAAGTGTTTGAAGTATTATTTGTATCCAATCTAATGTTGTTTTTCTCTACCACTGTATTTTCATATCATGTAGTGCTTTATTTGTACTTTTGTCATTATTATGTTTCTCCATATGCGCTGCGTTCTTGATGCAGTGGCGCTTTATAAATGCCTCACATGTATGTATGTATGTATTTGTAAAAGATAATTATTGTTGGTAAAGTGGTCTAGATGATTTTATTTGAGAAGTAGAACTTAGTGAGAGATATCATGAACATGTAGGACAAGTATCTTATGCTGTAAAGACTTGTACACCTACCTGACTCGGGACAACCTCCGTAAAAGAGCATCACGTCATCAATTGCAATATCCCCTGAGAAGGACGCTCCACGGAATGCCTCAAAAATGATCTGCATGGGTAAAAATTGTTTAAGATGGCTAAAAATTCCACGTAGTAGATCCCATTTTACTTTAAAAAGATATAAACTTCTTCCAGTCAAGTTTACTTGTTTACAATCACAGTGGATTCCTAAAAACTTGCAGATGAAGCATTAAAGCCTAATCAGTTGTCAAAAAACGAAGAAAAAAAAAAGAGAAAATGTAACCAATTAGAAACATGAAAAATTAATGCATAACATTTGGTATGACAGATGTGCCATGGGTAAAACCAGAATGAATTGTTTGATCAGCAATGCTCTCCATCAAATTTGGTAACTATACTCAATAGTTGTCTTAAGAAACAATCCTGAGGAAATAACCATCCTTATGAGGAATTGTCCATCAATCATTCATGGGTTTTGCACAAAGTCCTCTCAAGCATATAATGTATATTTACATTTAAGCTCAAGTCTGATTTGCTTCACTGAAGAGCAGTTACGTGGCTTGAGCCCCAGATGAATGAATGACCTATTGTGTACAGTGTAACAGTAGCTGGTTGCTAACAAGTGAACTCTGAATAGACTATGAAGATGCTGTCAGATTGAAGGTCTTGTGTTGTGTATGGTGTAATAATAGCTGGTTGCTAGTCAATGAATTGTGAAGTCTCTCTGGTTGAATGGTGTGGATTACCCATGATTTTAGGAAAATCCAGGGTGATGGATTGGAGGGATCTAAGGGCAAAAAATGTATAATGTCAACCATTATAGAAAGTTGGATATTTCATCTGCCATTTATTATCACCATCAGATGCATTGTAATTATACTATGAATATGTAAATGAATAAGGCATTATACCTGCCAAGCTTGGTCACTGTATATGTTGACCAGGGCCTTGCGCCATTTGTTGCCCTGTGTTTGACCTTTGGTGAATAATATCTGCTCTTCAGTGCCTTTCACCAAGATAAGGTTGAGTTTGTTCACGGTGGCACCATACATGTGATAGTAAAAGATAGCACACAGACCAGCGGCAGGAGTCGGTTGCTGGGGGTGCAGGGCCAGCCGAGCGTTGATTCCGCTAGAACCACTGGAAGTCTCAATATACATGTAGTAACCTGGAATGGATCAAAGTGGATATGTTGCACTTTTGAAATGCACCAAGGTTTCATGATGAACAAGTAGGAAATGAAAGAGGAGCTGCAAATTTTCACAATATAAAATACATGTGCATAGCACTGCACCTCATCCAAAAAAATTGTTTAAAAAAATCCTATTTAAATGAATTTGGAAGTCATGCAGCTTAAGTGTAGGGTACAACAGAAAGACTTTTATATCTCTTTGATGTGTAAGTTTATTTCTAGTGTACACACTTCTTACATCTTTATTGTTGTTCTGTTGCACATATCTTGCTTAATTTTTGTTTATGTCAAAAATTAAATCAATAATAATAATCTAAAAAAAAAATTATATCAAAATAAGAATAATGTTTTCCAGAGGGTTTATATTGGAAAAAGGTATAAAGCACATAAATCTTTCTTAGAACAACACCTCTCTAAGAGTACATGATTTACACCCCACAGAATAATTCCAGTTGAGACCACTTGGAATTCCCAACTGGGATGAATTGGTCCCAACTTGGATTAAAAAAGATTCCTAACTGGAATGAACTGGTCCCAACTTAGATTAAAGAAAGACTCCCAACTGGGATGAACTGGTCCCAACTTGGATTAAAAAGGATTTCCAACTGGGATGGACTGGTCCCAACTTGGATTGAATATTCCCAACTGGGATGAACTGGTCCCAACTTGGATTGAATATTCCCAACTGGGATGGACTGGTCCCAACTTGGATTGAATATTTCCAACAGGGATGATCTGGTCCCAACTGGGATTAAACACATTCCCAACTTGTACCAGTTCAATAAAGTTGAAAGTTTCTTAAATTCTGGTTGGAAAAATTTCCAGTTGGGAAAATCCCTACTGGAATTTTCTCCTGGGGTAACTTTTTATTAGTTCACCTTAGCTATCCTCCTTTTGTAAATGATGTATTGTTTAGTATTCTGGGTTTTCTTTTGAGGAAGTTAAAATAAATATTCTTGCCTTGTATTGTTTTGAGTTAAACATTATCTAGAAACTTATTATCTCAGTATCATATATACATTTACTAGTCAGTTTGTTCATAATTTAGTAAATAGTCATGCTCCTGTTTAAAAAAAACCCAAAAGATGTGAGTCGACAAGCCATATTTTGGAGACCACTGCCAAATTGATCTAAAAGTGTATGCTCCTCGAAGCCACCACACAGAGCGACAACACCTCAATGAAAGCATCCTTTTAAATCCATTCATTACTATAGTCCCACAAATTTTCAAACCAGGAATGATCATTATTCGACCACATTAACTTTATTTCTTGTTACCATGCAGGCCAGATCAACAGATACTATTTCACTTTTCCCCTAAAAAGCAGAGACGAACAATGACACCATTGTATACAGGAACTACTGACACTGCACATAACTACTGACACTGCACATAACTACTGACACTGCACATGGACTACTGACACTGCACATAACCACTGACACTGCACATAACTACTGACACTGTACATAACTACTGACACTGCACATAACTACTGAAACTGCACATAACTACTGACACTGCACACAACTACTGACACTGCACATAACTACTGACACTGCACATAACCACTGATACTGCACATAACTACTGACACTGCACATAATCACTGACACTGCACATACTGACACTGCACATAGCTACTGACACTGCACATAACTACTGACACTGCACATAACTACTGACACTGCACATAACTACTGACACTGCACATAACTACTGACACTGCACATAACCACTGACACTGCACATAACTACTGACACTGCACATAACTACTGACACTGCACATAACCACTGACACTGCACATACTGACACTGTACATAACTACTGACACTGCACATATCTACTGACACTGCACATAACTACTGACACTGCACATAACTACTGACACTGCACATAACTACTGACACTGCACATAACTTCTGACACTGCACATAACTACTGACACTGCACATAACTACTGACACTGCACATACTGACACTGCACATAACTACTGACACTGCACATATCTACTGACACTGCACATAACTACTGACACTGCACATAACTACTGATACTGCACATAACTACTGACACTGCACATAACTACTGACACTGCACATAACTACTGACACTGCACATAACTTCTGACATGGCACATAACTACTGACACTGCACATAGCTACTGACACTGCACATAACTACTGACACTGCACATACTGACACTGCACATAACTACTGACACTGCACATAACTACTGACACTGCACATAGCTACTGACACTGCACATAACTACTGACACTGCACATAACTACTGACACTGCACATAACTACTGACACTGCACATAACTACTGACACTGCACATAATTACTTACTGTGCACAGTGAAAAAAAGCATGTAAAACCACGATAGTTAGATAGTTCCAGCTGAAATCTGAGAAGGGATAAACCAGGGAGCTCTAAAAATGATACCACACTTGTGGTTTGGAAATAAAGGAAAACATAACTGGTGTTGATACCGGCAGCATTGTACCATTTTAGTGAAAATGTTGTGAAGTTAAACTGTACTAATTTTCAACCCTTAGATTAAAGGGATCATCTGGCCTAATAGTACAACTAGCCACATTAAATTGTTCCTTACATCTTGAGTGAACAATGAGCTACATTGTTTGCTTACATTTAATAAGTAAAAAAAAAAATCACTGAGAAGCTGTAGTACATTTCTTTAATTTAAGGGAGTACCCCTACAGAAACTTCTAAAACTAAATTGGAGCATACAATTATCATTATTAGACTTACGCAACTTGTTAATATAAGTTGTAAAAAGAAATACGTTGAAAAAAATTATGTTATAATATGGTTGCCATGGCAACTGAATAATAAAGGGATATAATAAGAATGACCTTTGAACCGAGATATCTACACAATGCAAGTACATATGTTGTCCATTTTTACTTCTAATTGAAGAGAAGTCAAGTCTCTATGCAACTACAATAAGACTATTACAAAAATAATTATCGCTAAGCAGTCATTTACATAAATTTGCATATATCTTGTAATTATCGTCTCATTAAGTATGCGTAAGCATGAAATATGTTAGAAATTAAGATAATTTTCAAATTTTCTCATTGTTATTGCATAAAGCAATGCTTCAGTAACAAAGTACTTACAAATTTCATGAAAATGTGATGTGCACATCCAAAGTTATGACTGTTCCAACATTGTCAGTTAGGTAAATATGCAAAAAAAGATATTGCGCAATAACCGCAAAACACATAGAAATTTGAAGTTAAAATCCACCGGCAAGATAAGTTACGTTCTCTTTTTCGATGTTTATAGTCTTCAAATCATCCCTTAAGAACTCCTGCAGACAAGACCGACAATTTTAAACTTAAATTTGGATGTTTTAAAGCTAAAATTGGATGTCATGTCCTCACCTGTTCCCGTGGTATGGTCGTAAGTGGGACCGGTATCAGTGGAGCTGGTTGATCCTTTGAATCTCGTCCAATCAAAGTCGTCATCTGGTGCCCTAATTTGATAGTAGCCACACGTGCTTGACTCAAATGTGCAGTTAGCATCTGCAGGAAAAAGAAATGTGATAACTATACGGTTCCCCGTCATTTATAAAATTTATATGGAGTATTTGCATTGTCATGACCTGTGCATTAAATCCTGGTAATGCACGACCTTGATTATTTGGTTTATTCCATTATGAGAACAGGTAAATGTAAACTCATCTTGTTTTTCAGTCTTTTTAGTTGCTTTTCCATTAGTTGTTCTGCTCCTTAAAGTTTTAAACAGTCAGACCCGACCTGGTTATTTATTCCTCTTTTTCCTCTTTATTTTCTTTATTCTAACAACCTTAGTTGTTGTGGAAGTTGGTGCTGAGTATCATATTAGCAATGGATGAAGTCCTTATTGTGTGGTTATTCTAATTAAGATCAAGTGGTTTCACTATTTGCTACAGTAACTTTGTGGTTATGATTTGCTGGAACAAATTTTGAAGGAGAATGAGAAATTGTATAGAAAGGTTATTGTTTTCGCATTGTGTTTATATACACATTTAATGCATGGTTAAACGGATTTTGCACTTGCCAATGGCCCTCCATTTCCAGTCCTTTGCCCAGTGCATTAAATGCATATATAAAAACTCTGCAACATCAATCTTTTATCAATAAATAGTAAATAAAGTACAATATTTGTTTTCCTAAAATCAATACAAAAACAGCACTGACAGCACAATGGATATCTCTGTTGTTAATTTTGTCAAACTTTTTTCATGAATATTTTTTCATGTATAAATTACCATTGCTTATGTTCTAAAAATATTGACATATCAGGAGACTGGAACATAAACATTTAAAATATAATTTCAGTCATCAAACATGTTCCTCTTATGAATACAATTTATATTCAACACACTGGTATGAAAAGCATTCAAAAATAGTACTCCATTAGTTATGAAGATATTCATGCAAAATTTAAATGCTTAAGAATAGAAACCCCAAAGCTGCATAGCACCCAAACCTGTACTATTTCCCTGCTCCAGTGCTGAGCAGCAAACATGTACTATTTCTCTGCTCCAGTGCTGAGCAGCAAACCTGTACTATTTCCCTGCTCCAGTGCTGAGCAGCAAACCTGTACTAATTCCCTGCTCCAGTGCTGAGCAGCAAACCTGTACTATTTCCCTGCTCCAGTGCTGAGCAGCAAACCTGTACCATTTTCCTGCTCCAGTGCTGAGCAGCAAACCTGTACCATTTTCCTGCTCCAGTGCTGAGCAGCAAACCTGTACCATTTTCCTGCTCCAGTGCTGAGCAGCAAACCTGTACTATTTCCCTGCTACAGTGCTGAGCAGCAAACCTGTACTAATTCCCTGCCCCAGTGCTGAGCAGCAAACCTGTACTATTTCCCTCCTCCAGTGCTGAGGAGCAAACCTGTACCATTTTCCTGCTCCAGTGCTGAGCAGCAAACCTGTACTATTTCCCAGCTCCAGTGCTGAGCAGCAAACCTGTACTAATTCCCTGCTCCAGTGCTGAGGAGCAAACCTGTACCATTTTCCTGCTCCAGTGCTGAGCAGCAAACCTGTACTATTTCCCAGCTCCAGTGCTGAGCAGCAAACCTGTACTAATTCCCTGCTCCAGTGCTGAGCAGCAAACCTGTACTATTTCCCTGCTCCAGTGTTGAGCAGCAAACCTGTACCATTTTCCTGCTCCAGTGCTGAGCAGCAAACCTGTACTATTTCCCTGCTCCAGTGCTGAGCAGCAAACCTGTACCATTTTCCTGCTCCAGTGCTGAGCAGCAAACCTGTACTATTTCCCTGCTCCAGTGCTGAGCAGCAAACCTGTACTAATTCTCTGCCCCAGTGCTGAGCAGCAAACCTGTACTATTTCCCTACTCCAGTGCTGATCAGCAAACCTGTACTATTTCCCTACTCCAGTGCTGAGCAGCAAACCTGTACTATTTCCCTGCTCCAGTGCTGAGCAGCAAACCTGTACTATTTCCCTGCTCCAGTGCTGAGCAGCAAACCTGTACTATTTCCCTGCTCCAGTGCTGAGCAGCAAACCGGTACTATTTCCCTACTCCAGTGCTGAGTCTTTGGAATGACTCAACAGGAATTGAACGAATGACCTCCTGATTACAGAGTGTATGTGCTAACCAGTATCCTTGTTTATATGAAGGAAAAATCAATTCAAGTTTCTTGTGTTCCCGGTGGGGTAGGAGCTGGAGAGGGGGGGAGCACTGGGGACATGTACCCTCCCACTTTTCCAAAAAGTGCCCCTCTTGCAAGTAAATTGTGTCTCTCTTTCAAGTATAAAGTGCCCCTTTTTGCAAGTAAAGGTGCAACTCTTGAATAAAAAAAGTGCACCTTTTGGAAAGTTTCCTATTAAAAGTAATAAGACATACCCATGGATTACTGATTATGATGCAGAACTTGAGCAAAATGGCTGCATTATTTGAAAATATTAAAGAATTATGGTGGTTCCCTGCACAAGCTGTGTAAACCTTCATATTCTTTAATTGCCAATTTTCAAAACATTATCTCAGAAGTGGGCTAAATTTGAACACTTTGCTATAGAAAGGGGATCTAGGACTGATTAGCACCACTTGTAATTGAAATTCATTGACTCAGCCACTTAGCGCCCCTCAAAAGTCGTTTTTGAAATCTTCCTACCCGGCCCTACTGTACAGTGTTCCTATACATAACTGCAAAGTTTGATATCTGACCTGATGATGGGTAAGTGGACGCTAAATCACAGTTGAGGTAGCTGATCCGGTCAATGGCCACTTGACCCCCAGGACCGGTAAATCTCTGGTTGATGAACTCCAGCTGAAAGGAGATTATGGTAAGGGAAGTGAAGTGTATCGGAGTTTATTTGAATAAGGTCCATCACCTTTTGTTTATCTTCACAAAGGTCAAAGGATCATAGGTGTAAGAACCGGGGGGGCACTGGGTCAATGTGCCGCATCACTTTTTTGAACCAGAACCGAAAGGTTCTAATGCTACTTTTTCATATGGTGATTGATTTGCAAATTTTGTATTCAATGTCATGTCATTGCATATCATGAAATATTTGTTCCAGGATATTTATTCATAAACCACACCCAATATGCAGATCAATAAAAAATGTTGTTGTTACTAGCATTTGCACAACAATTAACAACATTATCACAGCAAGTATGATGCAAAAACAGTTGCTTATTTATCCTATTTCAAGAATTTGTCAGTAAGCCCTGCCACTCATTTATATTCATGAAATCACTACCACAACATTAGAACATATGTACAGACCATCTGTGTACCTGATATAGCATAAATTTGATGTATCATTTATGGGGTACAGTGCGGTGTTTACATCATTTAGCACTTTCACATTAAGCCACACCCACCATGCATATTAATGACATCTGCTGATAACATAAGCATGTACACAATAACCAACAAAACTATCATGCCCAATATGATGCAAAACAGACATACGATTGCTCATTTATCACTTTTACAAAATTTTCACTTGAAGCCCTGCCCACTTATTGATGTGCATGATATCACTACCAAAAACAATAGCACATATCTGGCTATCTGTGTACAAAATATACCATGAATCCAGTTTACTGTTCTTAAGATACCGTGTTTACAACCTCTTTTCAGCAAAATCATATTGAGCCCCACCCATATGCATATTAATGAAATTCAACATTTTCACATCATGAACATGTACACACCAGCTAACATCATAATTATACCAAACATGAAACAAAACAGACATGCGGTTGTTAAAATAGGGCCATCCTGCAGTCTATCACGCCCATAAAAGGCTAGAGAATGGCTGCATAGAAACTTTGGGAATCGCTGTTTGCCTCAAATTATAACCATGGAACTGCAAGTCAATAATCATTGCCAAAAATGCTCAAAAGTTTATGAAGAAATAAACTACTGGTAAAATGCAAATAATTTTAGCCACGATCGTAAAATTGCAATTGCATGCTACTACCTTAAATCCGAGGTAAAAGAAAAACTAATCCTGAAAGAACATTTAACACTTCAAGTCATTTGATTGACAACAATACGTGGTATATATTTTTTTCCTTTTTTTTGCAGACTAAAGTCTTTACTGCTAAAACCACTATATCGATGAAATATCTTCCATCTGTGTTTTATAACCTCATATTTCGTAAATAGTTCTAACATTCTTTTAACTAAATAAAGCACACACTAAAACGACAGCTTTTTGACTTACGCATCTCAAAAGATGAGTGGAATTATTTCTTTAATAATAGGCGATAATGAAATGATAAGAGCCCCCCCTCCTCTCCCCCCACCCCCCTCTCTTTACTACTCTTGCCATGTTTACCACTCTACAGGGAAAAAATATTCTTCAATTATGACTGCAACTAGATGTGAAAAAAGTGCTTACATTTAAAAACTTAATTTTGAATTATTCTTTCATTTATTAAATCAAATTGTCAGTACCTGGATTCTTTGGTTCTGAGAGCCCACCAAAGAGACATGGCGCTTCCAATCTAATGCTTGGTCGCCCTGCGCTCGGAACAGCTGACTGGTGGAGGAACCAGCCACCATGTTGACCTCCAGTGTGCCTGCTAAATTTCTCATGATGTAATAGAATTCTAATTGGCACAAAGAGCCAGTTGGACCAATGGGTGGGGTTGTCATTATGCTATAAGAGTCAAAGGTCGCTGCGAAGAATCCAGGAACTGCGAGAACAAATGGTTTTAGATTAGTGTACCGATAATCATTTTCATTCAGTCATGCTCTCAGCAAATCAAAGCCTCAAGCTTACTGGAGCTTGTTTGTTTGATGAAGGCTTAACGGCACCACATCAGAGAGAGCCAAATTGTTGCTGAGAGGTTAGATCATTCCAGAAGTAGGAAGAAAAGAAAATAGGAGGAGTCTAAGAGAAGTACAAGGACTAAAAGCCAGAAAGCTGGGATCAAGACAGGAAGTGCAGAGGTGTTAAAAAAGGCAAATGTAGGTAGAGGGGTGGGAGAGGAGGATTAATATGGTTGTAGAGGGAGGCACGATAAAGGAAGAAAATAATTTCATCTGGAGGTATTTTTTGGGAGAGCTTGCCTATGGAGTTTTAGGCATATGCCAGAGAAAGCACACATAAGTCACAAGGAATTGTTTTCAGTGTGTACCAATAAATTTGCCAGGATGGAACGTGGATGTACACCAGGTTAACACCCTGCTCTTTTCGAGAAGTGTTCAGAGAACCAAGCAGGAGGTGAAACTCGTACCATCAGGACCGACGGCTTTACCTTCCCTCCAAAGGACGGTGAGTGCCACCCAAACATTGGCTAGTTTTCTTAAAGGTCGGGTGGGGGAGAAGGTGTGATACAGAAGACAAACCTCTGTGCTTGTTCTGCATATATGTGGAAAAATCGTTGCTTAAATCGCTGTTGGACTCAAACCTGGGACCTCCAGCATTTCACTTGTATGCTCAGCAGACTGAGCTACCTGCCTCCCTTGTGAGGGGTGAGGGAAGCTCTGGGGAGGTTGTACAGGGAGCAGGCATGGAAGACGTGGTGGACTATGGGGGGGAATGGCAAGTTGTTGCAGAGGGGTGGGGGTAGCCAGTAAGGAGGTAATATGGACATTGTTGATACGGGAGAGATTGTGGATGGTCAGTTTGGTCTGGTGGGGAGTTTGTTATCAATTTAGGAGTCCCATGAGGTTTGCCAGCGGTCACGAACAAGGGAAGCAATAAGCAGTTTGATGTCAGAAAAGGTTTTAGGGGCGAGATTGGTATTTGAGGAGACTGTGCTCGAGTAGGAAGGTTTGGTGTGGAGGGATTCGAGCAATCGCTTCCTGGCCTTCAGGTAAGTGGTGCTGGATTAGGGGTTTTCAGTTTTGCTATCTGTTTTTTTGAAGTCAGGTGGGCAGTCTTTTGAGAAGGAGATGGTTGGCTGGGCTGAGTGAGTACCGTTGCAATTGGTGCAGTGTAGGGAGTTGGTGCAGGAGGCGCTGTCATGGTCTAGGGTTCCACAGTTGCCACAGCTTGCTTGGCTGTTGTAGGAGTTTTTCCCATGGCCATATCTCTGGCATTCATGACAACAGAGAGGGTTGGGAATGTAGGGGGGCCACTGGGTTTCTCAGATAGCCAGCAGTGATGATGTGGAAGGGGAGAGTTGGTGTGGAAAAAGTCATGAAGATGGTATTGGTGGGTGTTTCAGCACCATCTCTCTTGAGGATAAGACAACGGGCCTCAGTGACGTCTTAGCTGGCAAGTTCCTCAATGAGGTCTTCATTGGTCAAGTAGGCAAGGTCTCTGGCTCTGATGACGCCTTTGCTGGAGTTCAAAATATGGTGGGGAGTGACTGTTATGTCGATACCAGTATTTAGGTTTTGGTGGTGAGGAGGGTGGTAACTTGAGTGTCCCTGATGCAGCGCACCAGGAGATCACCAGATCTGAGGGTAAAAACCATGGGGAGGGTACCAACAATGCCATGGAGCGCATTGTGTATGAGAAATGGTCAATGGAGGTAACAGGTAGGTCATGGAGAGGGGAGGGAGAGTGAAGGTCAAAGCAGAAGCATTTTGTCATTTTGGAAAAAAAATACAAAGGGCCTAGAGCCCCGTGGCAACTAAAAAAAAAAAATGTGGAACTACTATACGAGAACCACTGTACAAAGCACAAAAAAGGGTGTGAAGGCTTGGTCACAACGCGTGAGGGGAGAAATGAAAAAGAACAATCTCACTGAAAGCAGTCACCCATCCACAAAGAGAAAGTCACGGAAAATGAAGTGTGGTAAAAGTGTGTGGTAGAGTATAATGAAAATAAAAAGTGTGAGAGAACATAAAGGAAGTCACGTTGCTCACAATACTGCACTCATCACTTTTTGTCTTTACCATACCCCAATCAGGAATAAAAATTCAAAGAATAATATTAAGATTTTCTGTCATACATCACAAATTTAACATAAAAAATTAATCAAAAATATTAGCCATGACTCAAAAATAAAAGTGCTATTTTGAAATTTCAAGATTGATTTGCCCAGATCTTAATGATCTGCTTACCAATGTAGAAATTGCTACCTGTCGATGGCCCTTTAAATATCCATTCCTAAACCAATGAACAATGAATGTTTGATTACCTAGAGCACTATGAATGCATGCTTTACATTATAATACAAAGAGAGCAAACCTGAGGGATTGTTGTTGGCATCTCTAAGAGGGAATGATGGGTAGAAACCAGCAGACACGTCAAGCCAGCCCAGCACGCCAGTCATACCACACAGACTACCAGAGAACTCACACGCACCTGAATAAAAATAAAATATATATATGTTATGAAATAGTCCTCGTTTGAAAGAATAGTCAAGTATTGCCGTCCCTTAAAGTTTGTTTGTTTGTTTGTTTGTTTGTTTGTTTAATGAGGGCAACGGCACCATGACAACGAGGGTCAAATTGTGCCTGAGAGGTCAGATCATACTAGAGGCAGGAAAGAAAGGAACTGATCAGCCGCTTAGGGAAGCTCTTTGGTAGAGAAGCAAACTTGTATTCAAAAGGTACCGGGTTCGATCTCTGCACGAGTTTGGTGTTGTTGTCCTTGAGAAAGGCACTTTATCACACTTGCTATACTCTACACACTGCTAATGAGAATCACAATTGCCAAGGATCCTCTTGCGATGGATGGTGTCCTGTCCCAATGAGTGACTCTCATCTGCTTGCAGCACAGAAACCAGGAATAAGCACCTTAAGAGTCCAACCATGACTTTTGACATCAAGTTCCAAAAAGTAAGGAGTCCTTTAAGGAGTAACGGTACCTTGGTTACATTTCTGAAAAACAATAGAACCCCCTCCCCTACAATGCCCCTCCCCACCCCCACCCTTGTGGCCATGTCACAGTATTGGGAGTAACCGCAGAATCCTACGCACTTCTGAAGGTATATCCCTTCCATGATCTCAAAGACTGAGTCGTAGTTGGTTTTGAGGACAGAATTACTATTTTTCTTTTTATAAGATGCTTTATTTCATGATAGGAGAC
Source organism: Chiridota heheva (assembly GCA_020152595.1). Lineage (NCBI taxonomy): Eukaryota > Metazoa > Echinodermata > Holothuroidea > Apodida > Chiridotidae > Chiridota > Chiridota heheva. Next base: position 186,932 of record JAIGNY010001306.1, read on the forward strand.
CTTTAGTACTAGGAAATTGTTCTTTCTCTGCAGGTGTAGTCATATATGTAGCGATGGAGTAGGAACTTCTTCTTTGTTGCAGGCATAGTCATAGTGTGCAAAAATGATACAACATGAAGATTATAATTAGTGACTTTGACTGCGCCTGTGGGGGCATAGTGGATACTATGAATAAAGCATTGATTCTGTAGTCAAGCAAAGTATTGCATGTAAGTAGTGAGTGAAATAAAGCTGAATTGAATTGACTACTCACCGCAAGTGTTTTCATCTACTCCTGAAGGACAGTCATTAAAGAAATCACATTGTTGTTTTGGTATGATACAGATATCAGGCTGAGATGGACAGATGTACCAATCCTTGCGACATGGCGGGGGTGTCGTAGAACCTGTAAAGGAGGGCGGTGTTGTCGGAGCACCGGGGAGAATTTCTTCACTAAAAGTACAATCACCGGATATCACGATGTCGTCTATAGCAATGCTGCCCTCATTCCCACCTCCTGATTTTGCTTCAAATATCATCTATAAGAGAAGTTCATTAAACATTGAATTTATTAAAGTAATGCTGCGTGCATTCACAAAAGTATAAATATAGTGTTAAAGAGTGACTGCGCTTATCATGAAGCTAAACTCTCCATACATGTAGCTCAAAATTCCAAATTGGTTAGAGATGAAGATCTAATCAATTACATGGCTCACTGCTCAAGGTGATAATTCCTCCTGGCTCAGCTGTAATACGATCCATACAAGCCTTGCCTTGAACAATGGACTAGTGTTAGAGCCCTTCTAGCCTTGCCTTAAACAATGGGCTAGTGTTACAGCCCTTCTAGCCTTGCATTGAACAATGGGCTAGAGATACAGCCTTTCTAGCCTTGCATTGAACAATGGGCTAGAGTTACAGCTGTGTGTATAGTTCCAATGTATGTGTTGAAATGAATCATTACCTACAGTAATTTCACCTAGTAAATTACTGCACAATTTTCTACTCCTTCTGGCATATCATGGGTCTTTGGGGAAAAGTGAGCTATGGAAAATCTAGTGGCATGAAAAGCTTTACGGACATGTACCAAATTCTATACACCTTTTTAAATCTGAATCGGCAATTCCCGGATAACTAATCTAAATAATGTCACAGGGTTGAGATTCACGTGTCCATAATGGACCAATCGTATACTGGAGAAATCTTCTTGACCAATAAAATACTGGAGGAATCTTGGTCATTTGCACAATTCACGCATGGTATAAGACCAAGCGTATGAAAAAATGTTTCCAAGTGCACGTATCATTACAAGCATTATACATGGAAGAAAATACGCGCCCGTATTGCTGCTTACATTTTTTCCCCTCAAACCTGCACCTGATTGGTTGGGAAACAAAGGAAAAGTTCCCCCAGCATTTGATTGGTCTAAGTACTTAAATCACTTTCAGCTAAATTCGGTTTGAAAAGGTCTATGTTGGTTAAAAGAGTATCAAACTTCTGAGCAGATCCTTTTTAGAATTTGACAATAGCAATATATACAGTTTGGGTTATTATTATTATACTATTATCATTATCATTATCATTATCATTACTATTATCATTATCATTATATCATTATATTATTATTATTATTATTATATTATTATTATTATTATTATTATTTATTATTATTATCATTATCATTATTTATTATTAGTATTATCATTATTGTTATTATTATCATTATTATATTATCATTATAACATTATTATTATTATTATTATTATTATTATTATTATTATTATTATTATTATTATTATTATTATTATTATTATTATTATTATTATTATTATTATTATTATTCTTATCATTATTATTATTATTGCACTCATTTATATAGCGCCTCTCCCGTGGAGGCGCTTTACAATACAATTGATAATACATAAACAAACTTTTAATATACAATATCAAAAGTAAAAGAATTGCAGGACAATATACAAGTATGAAAGAATTGGTAAAAATAGATAAATAAAACAAGAAATTAAATATTATAGACAGCATAAAACCTAATTAGTAGAAAAAAGATGAGTCTTAAGGGCCTTCTTAAAAGTATAAACAGTTTGAGCCTGACGGATTGCAATCGGTAGATTATTCCACAAACGTGGACCCAGGACAGAAAAGGCGCAGTCCCCACTGACACGATTAGTTCTTGGCACCACAAGGCGAGTGACATCCTTGTTGGATCTTAGACCAATGTGTCCAGGCTCATAAATATGCAGAAATCTTGAAGGTAGGAAGGCGCATTACGAAAGTTTGATTGATTTAAATTTACGATAAATTTGTGATGCATGACTGGGCGGACAGCTTAAACTCTTTCTTTGGGAATGGTAAACATTTGAAAACTTTTTTTGCTGAATTACTTAAAAGAATAATAATGTATTTATAAAAACAAAAAACAGATTTACAAAAAAATACTGAGGTCACTCTGCAATGCACTTGTCAGTTGTATGACTCCCCCTACTACCCCGACAATGTCAATCAAATGTGAGTAATTGACAAATGAAACAGTGACTCACATGTGCATCAATGTACCAAATTGTCAGTCACTAGAGTGAATCTGGGGTAATCACTTTACTTCAAACCTATTCACTTTATAGAGGAGTCATTTCAAAGAAATGTCAGTCACCTAAGTGACTGAGGGGTGCGTCAATCTACATGTTTTGGTCCCTTGCCTTAGTGCAATGACTCACCTTGTCTGGGGAGTCACACGATTTACAAGTGCATAATACAATTACAAAGATTTGCATACAAATTTGTATATCGATGCCTGGGATTACAAAAAGCTGTAAAATGGTAAATTTCCAGCCATTTTTATGAAAAGTTTTGCTATTTTCATGCTATTAAATAGATTTTCAAGCAATATAGCACTTGCCTTCTGATTTAAAGTTTTCAGACAGTAGTCTCAAATCAGTCACTTCAACCCAAATTTGAAATAATCTTAAAACTTGAATATATCCTTAACCAAAAAAGAATTCTGTCTTCATTATCCACTTTCATGACAATCAAAACACTTGATCATTAACCAATATCCTTTAGGATTTCTGTCATCATTATCCACTTTCATGACAATCAAAACACTTGATCATTAACCAATATCCTTTAGTCTTTTTCATTTTTGGTAAAATCGCGACTGTTCTGGGGCCAAAGAGGATGCTCCAAAACAACTTGAAGAAGGACAGTTGGAGCTTCGTTAGAGGGAGTATTTGCAAGAGACAGGAAGAAATGGAAGGTTTACTTCACAAAGCTTCAGAGGAGGAGAGTAGTAAGGGTAAAGTAAGGTTTCTGTAATATTTTAATCCATGCAGCAGTCTTTATGAAAGGTTACCTGTCCAATTCCAGCCCACAACACAGTATCCTCCGTGAACTCCCAAGCATCGTACTTGCGTGCCCCCTGAAGAGCCTTGATCTGGAACAATGGTCCCGCCATGTTCAGCCGGTAGTACCACTTTAACGAGCCCACGTCTGGGCCCCACAAGTAATACCAGAATTTAACCTGTAACATACAAAAAGTTAACATACAAGATAAAAACAATGCCCTGTTTGAAAATCACACAACTTTCCTTAATTCGCATCACACTGCTTCATCAAATTGTATAATTAAGTTTTCTCTTTAATGACTATTTCCTATGCAAATGATCTTTAATTGAAACAATGGTCTCTCTAATAAACCAGTTTGCTGAATGGGTAACTGTAAGTTTAATTTGTGACCATGGAAATTGATCAAGCATGTTCAACGTCCCCCCCCCCTACCCCCCGCCCCCTTCCCTACTTCTCCTTCCTGCATAAACTGGAGTATTTCATGGTCAGCTTTTAAAGCAACCCAATAATGCGTAATGAAGTCCAATTGTCTGTTATTTAACTAAATGTTGATTTGTTCATATAAGATACGTACATACAATGTTGTTATTTTTTCTTGCATTTATATATCATTTCGATATTTCTACATATTAAGTACTGAAAATGTAAATAATTGATTGTTTTATTATGATGAAAGACAAAATAAAGTCTCATACTGATAAGTTTCTCTTTAAGCCAACCCCCACCAGACACCTGAGTTAATCCTGAAAACTCAGGTATGACAATTACCAACCAGACTTCCCGTTTAGTGCATTGTGTTTCCTCTCAAACAATGAATATTTATTTTCCATTCCCATGCACACCACAGCCAAGTAGCTAAATAGCCCAAGGCTATGTGTATATAAGGTTACAGAAGCCAGTGCTGAGTAATCAGGGCACTTTTGTGATTGAATTCACTCATCCGTGTTAGTTGTCTTAGTGGGAGAAATGTTTGCAAACTGGTGATTAAAATAGTTGTGTATTATATGCAAGAGGTGATGTGTGCATTAACTGTTAGAATGATTGACGGACCATTTCTCCTAAGGAAAGATATTGCTTTATGTAATTAAAGGTATACTGACATGTAGCAGACCAGCTAGCAATTTTGAGTTTTGAGTTATGCCTGATCACAGATGGCTCAACTTAAGGGTCCACGTCACAAAGGCTCTATGGGTCGGTCGTACGACGGAGGCCGACCCGTCGCCGACCCAACCAGACACCACAAACGCGACGCACAACTTGTTATGTTTTCCAACACAACACAGACAAGTTCAAATGCCATACACTTCACGCACACTAAACTTCACTGTACATACACGTGAAATGATAGGCCTCAGTGATTAGATGTGTCAATGAACTTTTTATAATGACAAAGACCTTGAAAAGAAGTTCGTCCACTGCGGATTTGATTGATTTTTGTTTTCAAAGAAGCAAATTCCATTCAATGTTTTCCTTTTTAACAATGGACAGCATGGCGGTGGATTCATGTATAAACTCTCTGCCAGCATTCTTGTACTAACTTAGTGCTATAGCTCATGCATGGTAAATCACTGTATGATACAGTGTAAAAAATCACGTTTATCGTGGGAGAAATAAAATTCACGAAATATAATGTATCTTACCTGAAAAAATACACATGCATTCGAACTTCAAAAGTGTTGTTATGAGTTTGAAATGAAAACTTTGAGTCGTATTTTACCTCCACTGTCCTTTGCATCTACGTTCTGTATAATCACTCTTTGGGCCTACTTCGTCTCATACAGACAAAGGAACAGATGTGGTGTTTACAATACTTTCATTCAGTTTAAAACAGTTTGGTTTGCATTATAACTTTTAAAAAAATTATATCTTTTAATTAAAATCAAATGTACAGTACACCCAAGCCCTTGAAACCAACGGTTCCACCCGTAGTGCTGAAAACATTTATTCCCAGGGTTCATATATCTTACGTCGTGTGAACTTTTGCATTAAAGTAATGTATTGCGAAAGAAGGGGAGTGATATAAAATGTTTGTTCTTTTGTCAGTCTTATCTAAGTCAATGCTACTTACGTTTCGCTAATTAAAATGACTGAAATTTAATTGTCTTAAAATAATTCGGGAGGAATTGCAATTGCTGTATGATCATCACTTTACCTAGCGCGGCACTACGAGGGGGTAGGGGGATCCCCTTCCCCCACGAGATTGCTTCCTCCCCATTTGCCCGCCAGAAAATTGTTCAAAGCTATCTTATATATACGTTTTTGCTCCCCCCATGAGACCAAATTGCCACTTGCTCCATCTGACCAAAATCCTAGCGCCGCCACTGCATAACCCACGAAAGTGTATGTTTGTGTGTGGGGGAAGGGGGGGGGTGTTGAAGTTGCACGAAGATACAAAACATATACCACAATACAGAAGATGTAAATATGGAGAAAATAAGTTGGAACCTTTCCCCAAAAATCCCGCCTATGCGGTCCGTCACATTACAAAAATATTGTTTTGCAGTATCAATACAAATCGGAGGCGGGCTTGCAGTTTATTCCATGAGTGGGTAGCCCCCTTCCACATCCTTTCTCCCCTTCCATTCAACAACTCATCATTTCAGATTGCGAGTAAATAAGTTGCAAACATTGTGAGAGAGAAATGTAACTTGTTCTACATGTTTTGTAAGGCGTAAAAGTTATTATTTTGTGCTTGGTTCAGTCATACAAATGCAGCTTTGGGTTGCAAGACCCTCACAAGAAGAAATCAAATTAAAAATATGCGATCACGAAATCACCCGTAAATTACCCTTCAAATTTAGTATTTATCAGTCTTTATGAAACCCTTTCTTCTATGCAAAATGTGCTTTCGCTGTTTCCAATGATATGCATCAATAATGATAAATCAGTATTTACAATGTTTATACCTCTTTATTCTTTTACACACTCCTCCTCAACTGTTCAAGTCACAGTGAAATCAGGCGAAGTAAAAGTAGATCGTCTTTTTCACTGAGCTGACTGGATAAATTAACACGTGTTTTAACGAAAAAAAAAAAGTTTTGGGTGTAGTGTCATAAATCAAACACGTGTGAGGACTCTTGTTCATTATGTAATACTACATCATACATGAGCCTGATTTTTAGACTCGGCAATTGGAGGAAGCGATTGTGAAATGTTAAGAGTACGACTTGGGGTATAAATGAAAACTGTACATAGGTCAGTGAGAATATTGTAAACAATAAATTCCCCCGCAAAAAAAATACTCTTACATGACCGTTTTATCATCTTCTACTGTTCTAGTTACTTGTACAGAATGACTCCCATTTAGCCATAAACAAACACGTTTTCTTCACGCAAGAAATTTATTTCACAGGAAATAAACCCCACCCATTTTCCTTCTTCAACAAGCAATTGAATTCGAAATCCTTCTGAAATATTGATAATTCTATGGAAAGCTATCATTACTTATGCACAAAAAAAATCATTTTATAAATCCGTAATAGGCCTACATTAAGTTTGTGAAATTACCCAACATCGAAATAACTACTTACTAGTAAATTCGTACAGAATTTGCAAATGTAATATATAAAAGGGGAGGGGTGATCATTCCCTTGCCCCGTGATCTGCCCCAGTGAGAATTTGAGTGTTCAGGTCCTTTCTCTTACTGGTATTGTCAAAGCGGAATGTTTCTACCGAAAATTAGGTGGGATGAGTCACTTAAGTCAGAAATTCTGAGCACAAGATAGGCCTACTGTACTTCCAGTAATATTCTTATAGAAATATTCACTCTATACAAAAATACACAGCAAATAATGGTAAACAATTGCCTAGCTCACCCAGCCGTAATCGGATTACAAAAACTTAGTTCTGGTTTGCCAACAAAATTATCATCTTAAAATCTTGTACCTTGTAACACAATTAAGGTCGGGGAAGGGAGGGGGTGCTTGGTATTCTCTATGTATCATAAGCTAACAAAAATCTGGGCCAAGTCGAAAGTTTTCTAAGATAATGACTTACGGATAATGTTATTGTTTGATATAATTTAGTCCCAGAAGATTTTATACCAAAAGCATATTTTCTGAAGAAGCGAATGGTGTTTATATGTATTGTAATCGAAAAATAATGAAATTTCAACGTTTTGGAAACAAATGCAATCAAAACAATGATGATTCTGACTGTTTTCAGTCATAAAATGCATACTAATTCTAATACCTGAACACATTGAAGCTAAGCGGCGCATCGTCGATGAAATGAATCCTAGGGTATCAAGTACACAAAGGCGTATCACTTTGTGTATGAATATAAGTTTTAGGTACATGTGGGAGCTGGTCTTATATTCGCAATGTGAGGTTAGTTATATATATTACGGTCAGGTATGCTAACTACCCGCGTGGCGATATCGCGATCGTACTCGGTAATGACATTGCTCGTTAAACATGTCCCTTTGAAATTGCCAATATTTTAACGGTAGAAGCAAGTATTAATTATCAAATGATTCTTATTCTCTATGAGTATAACAAGAAAGCAAACATCGCCTGAAGATTGTAATAACTTATAATGTTATCGTCACCCTGGGTCCCAAAGCCCATATGGAGCGTATGAATATTTAGGACCATTTATAATATTGCATATTTGGATTTGTTTCATTCGCTTGCATGACATGGGAAATTTCCATTACATCGCGGAGAAATGCTTAATATTTTGATTTAAAAAAATGTTTGGAGTGAAGTAAATTAACAGGAAGGAGGGGAGGGGAGGAGGGGTGGGGTAATATCTGAAAGATCAAAGGGGTTAGTAAATGTTAGTCTCGGGGAGAGGATATCCGTTAATAAATTGCATTAAAGCGGGAAAGCAAAGAGGGAGGGGAGGGGAGTCGTGTAATTTCACTTTCTTTCTGTATCACGGGGGAATGCTTAATATTTTCATTCAAAAGATGTGTTTGATGCATGTTTGGTGTGAAGTCTATTAACGGGGAGGGTAATATCTGAAAGATGTAGAAAGCCTTGGGGTTTATAAATGCCAGTTTCGGGGAGGATATACCTTGATAAATTTCCTCATCACAGGAATGCAAAGGCAGGGAAGGGGGTGGGAGTGGTGAAACTCCATTTTTGTTCTGTATCGCGGGGAATGCTTATATTTTCATTCAAAGAGAACAATTCAAAAATTATATTATCTTTAGGAACATTATCAGCTGATATTATCCAAAGTGCATAAAAAGCGCTTGGTTTGGTATTCACAATCTAATATACTATCAAACATTTGGGTCAGAACGAAGTTTGCCCAGCGTATAACTCTGACTTAATAGTGTTGCTTAATATAATGTAGTACGCCTGGGTAGTTAACTATAACAAAGAAAACAGTTTTTCGCAAGTGATTGGAGTTCTTATTTATTGTAATTTAACAATAATATTTTAGTGGTTCTAGATGACAAACAATCAAACTATAATTTAATTGTTTTCAGTTTGATTTTTTTTTTCTTCTGCAAATGGGGCCCCCATAAAAAAAAAAAACACGTGGGCCTCTTTCGACATGTTAAGCGGCCACGTGTGTTCTCTAAGGAATATCACTTGATGGAAGAATATTGTTTGTTTTAAGCGAGAACACGTCTCAGATTACGGAATCTAGGCAGGGACTCTTGTCAAAGTAACAGCTTCTGATCTAGGTCACTGCTCGCAATTGATGATTACCTCGTGGTATTGGTGGTTTCGTAATGCGGTTGATAAACATTGCACAGTAATAAATAAATCTGTTTAGATTGATCACAATTACTAATTGAACCCACAATTCCGTATCAAATCATTTATATTCTCAACAACAAGTAAATATATTTTATCACCGTTGTTTATTAACACAGGAATTATATTAAAACAAAGAAACTGTTATTAAAAAAGGCGGAGTTAGCTGTACCTTTATTTTCAGAAGCGTATGGATATTTTAGACCTCTTCACAAATTTTCAGGGTGCCTGATTTAGTAACGTTTGGAAAGTTGCCAGGGGCATTTCGTTCCAGTGCATCGTAGTATCGTTGATAATTTCATCAAAAAATGGAGTGCGATGTAATTCCACTTTTTCCCCGTATGTTCATTTTGTGTGTGATAAATTTGTGACCTTACAACATTTTCGCAGGGGTGGGGAGGGGAGATTTACCCTTGCCCGTCACTGGGAGGGGTCAGAGATATCTTGAACATTTGCCTACACAGGTGAAGATAAAGGAAAGATAACAACATTTTTGTTTAAATATTATGGAAGCATATGAATATTTTTAAAATCCCCCAACCCCTGCTCTCCTATGTCAGTATATATCGGTTTCAAAAATTTAATATAAGCCTGGGCTATAGTAATGAAAGCTTTACGGTGAAAGCAGGTGCTTCATTTCGCCACTCCGTGTGAAGTTTATTAGGCCCTAAGGGCTATGATATGAACTAGAAACATTTTTAACGTTTTTATTTTTTCAGGGTTTGATCAAGTCGAGCTTCTTTTCTTTTTCTTTTTTTGGGTTGAATTAAGATAGGTCTAAACCTGTAAACTTTGTGGAAAGAAAAGAGGACCTAATTTATTTTTCCAATTACCTTTGGTATGAGAACACAAGAAATGCTTTTGAAAATATATTAATGCTCTATGAAGAAAAAAAAAGGAATAGCCTATTTACATTGATTAAGACGATGATCTATCTGTTGGAATTATAAAATAAGAGAGTGAAGAAGTTCAAAATCAGCAACGATCAATATGTTTATTTTTAAGCAATTCATCAAATCCTGGAAAACAATTTTAATGTAGGGCCTGCTGTACACTGTTTTAAGACAACCATCACACTGAACTTGTAACATGATATACCCACTTTTCACTTCACAAAGTCAATTCAAAACAAATCAATAATTTCCCCAACAAACCATGGGCAAACAAAAGAGATTATCTTTTGTTGAACTTTCACAGAGTTAATCCCTATTCATACCGAGATAAACACAGAAAGCTCACACACATTGTACAGTGCACTCAGTGCATACAAACTAAGAGTGAATGCGTGGACGCTCGTTTTTTGTGTTGACATTGATTCAATAGGCAACTCTGTGCTATTTTCAGTCGGCCTCCGTCCGCGACCGGTCGCCTGTCGGTCGGGTGACGGTCGCATAAAGCCTTAATGACGTGGACCCTAATGGCTACTTACAGTGCAAGAGCCACCTCCCTTTCCTGTATCAAAGTTTGGGCTCGCCAACCATGCTGTATCTCCATCGTCCACACCGGCTTGACCTTGATCGAAAAGCATGTAGTACCCATATGCCTCATTAGTTGAATGGTCACGAGTTGGGGCAGTATTGTCTGTTGTTCCAATCAGAAAGCTTGAGGTCTGCAGCCAGTCTGTATCATCTTGACCATTATTAACTTGCCAGAAATTACAGAGACTGACTTCAAAATTGCACCTTCCATCACCATCGGCTGAAAGTATGAATACATGATAAATATGCATGATTTTAAGGAGCGGCAGTCGAATAGTGAAGGCGTACTTGCGCCGCAAAGATAATTGAAACACTTTTCTTGCATGTGATAGTACTGAAGACCTTTGCATTAGCTGTGGCTCTCCTTAAAATTCTGTTTCAGCCAGTCCAAACCACAAACCTAAATATTGTGACTAATATAACCAAATATCCTCCCTAAAATAAACCTCTTGCTAAATGATTGACAGTTCATATGGCATGCATGTAATGAAACACCTTGTTTAACTAAAAGGTCAGTTAGGGTTATCAAAGAAAACAATGGTTCCCTTATTGCCAGAACTAGTTACAACTACTGTGTGAACTTTTATGAACTGTATTTACTGTGTGCAATTATCTTTGGACATGTGGGTGTAATTTGAGTAACTGGAGCTGGAATATTATCAGCAAGTGGAACCTGAGCTTAATTGCTTGTGGTTTCAAAATAAAAAAAGAAGATAGAAAAATGATAGGGAAATGTCTGGCCCGATCTGCTTAACTTTGACATCAGGTCTGAGTGTTTATTTTTTTAAGGACAGGACCAGCTAATGTGATACAAATGTTCAAATTAATCATAATTCTTATGAATACTTCAGTAATTTTTCAACAACAAGAGAATCAAAAATGATGTTAGTACAGCCCCTACTTTAAATTCAGAATATTGAGAACTGCGCTAAGATGGAACAACGCCGGTATCAACATAACATATGTTTTCCTTTATATTCAAACTACAAGTATGGTGTCAGTTTCAATTCTTCCTAGCCATATTCCTTCTCAGATTCCAGCTGGAAGTTACGAAGTATATTTAGCAACACAGATATATCGCATTTCAAAACTTAAGAACTTCGGTAAACAAAGGGTGTCTTTGTTTGTCTTTGCTACTTGGGGAAAAAGTGAACATGTATTTTGATATGGCCGGGTAGCAAGAAGTAAAGTTAATGTGGTGGAATGACTAATCATTTGTGGTTTAAAAATTTCTTGAACAAATTTTAAAGCAGGCACTGAAGTAATGAACTCCGTGTAATTATTTGACCTTGCAAAAAAGACACCCTGACGCTTGGATCATAACATCCTTTTATTCTTGTGTCTAAAAGCAGAAAGAGAAATACTTGAAAATGCATGTGATTCATTTCAACTTATTGATATCAACTTCATTTTGTCCAAATCTCCCTACAAAATGTCAGACCTTACCCCTCAACTTCATCTAAATCCCATCAAGCCTCGAGGGTTTATGGAGCCAGTGCTTATACCTGGTTTACATGGTGCTAAGCGGATGGAGTACATGACTTCCCCTGGATGGGACACCAGTCCATCGCAGGTAAAGTCCCCAGCTGAAACTGGCACTTATTTCACAGCTGAGTGAACTAAAGCAATTGCGATAATGTGTCTTGCTCAAGCACACAGCACAGTGCCCTGGCTGAGATTCAATACCAGTACCTTTTGTTCATGAGGTTGATGCCCAAACCACTGGGCTGCTGCAATCCCTTACCCCTCAAGAACTGAGCCTACTTTTCATCTGTAAACAAATAATGGAGCTTATTGTAAAGCTAGAGCTATCCCAGATTCAGATCATGTATGTAATAACAGGGCAGAGGATCCAATTGGATTTTGAAAGGACGTTTTCGTCAATGAGTTACTAACACTGACAGGTTCAAGTACAAGATTGGGACACATTAAACCTGACCAGGGAAATACCAGAGCTTAGGCAGGGCAGCAAACGTATCATACGCCTGTTCAATTTCAAGGTCCAATTTTTACAGTCATCCGATGCAGCAAACCAACAACATAATAAATGATTTGACAACTAATTGCTCCAGACATAAAACCAAAATTTGGAGTAAATTATTATTTCAAATTAAACCTCTGGAACAGTCTTCCTAGTCATGCAATTACGAAGTGCACCTGCAATTCATAACATCAAAAAAAAAATTGAGACTAGGCTTGTTCTAATTTTATAATGATGGCACTGTGTAATTTAAGACACTGTATAGTGTTTTGTATAAATTTGATTGTTGTTCTGTATAAATCGTGCATTGAGACTGTTGGCATGATGTGCTATATAAAAGAGTGTTATGTTTGTTTGTTTGATGAGGACTTAACAGCACCGTGACAACAAAGGTCACATTATGTCTGAGAGGTTAGATCATTCCAGAGGTAGGAAAAAATAATAATAGGAGAAGTCTGATAGAAGGAAAGGGGCTAATAGCCAGGAAGCTATGACCGAAAGATGAAATGCAGGGGTGTTAAAAAAGGGAAAAGGTAATAGTAGGTAGGGGGATGGGGGAGGACTAAATATGGTTGTAGAGCTCAGCTATGGAGTTGTGAGGGGTGACGGAAGCTCTGGGGAGGTTGTACAGGGGTCAGGCAAGGAGGACATAATGGATGACGTGGGGGGGGTCTGCACTCCAAGTAGTGTTGGAAAGGAGGTGGAGAAGGCTGAGAGAACAGACTCTGAAATTCACATTTCTCTCGTCATGTCACATAATGCTGACACTGAATGTGTTATCAATAATCCAGGTAGTTCATATGTTTGATCACCTTTAAAACACTACATTTTCAGAAAACTTACAGCACTGCAATTCATCTGAGAAGTCCCCACAGTCATCAGTGAAGTCACATGTCACACTGTTTGAAACACACGCACCACCAGAGCAACGAAACTCATCATTTTGACAAGATGGCTGACGAGCAGGAGGACGGCATGCGTTTATGTCCGACTCTGTGATCTCATCAATAGCTATGATTTCATCCTTGCCCAGCACAGGTTCAGCGGTAAAAAAGAGCTGTGTGCAAAAAATAAACATGGTGTCAAACCTTTCCTTGTTGCAACAAAACTGTACTTACTTAAATCCATACTTGATCCATTAAAGCCCATCAGGCCGGTGCTTATCTCCGGTTTCCTTGGCCTAAGCGGATGAAAGCACATGACTCCACACTGGACAGGGCACCAGTCCATCACAGGTTAACTCCCCAGCAGTGCTGATACTCATTTTACAGCTGAGTGAACTAGAGCAAGCAGAGTGAAGTGTCTTGCTCAAGGACACAATGTAGAGCCTGCAGTGGGAATCAAACCAGGTACCTTTCGCATGCAAGCATGACTCCATAATCACTGAGCCACCGCCACTTCATTAGCTGTCTGATAAATAGTGCCGTTAATCTTTGGAATTCATTTCCCCTTAAATCATCCATATCTGTACTACTCAAAATCCACTTTATTCTTCAATATTGATGTTTTGGTTAAGGGACCTTTTTCCTCTCTTGTTTTTGGAATTTAATTATCATTTCCTCTGCCTTTTTTCTAGGGAGTGCTATTTACTGGTTAAAGCTCTTTGGAGTCTTTTTAGGCACTTCCTTTCCCATCTTTTCTTTTCAAGTGTTCAGAGAGCCAGGCAGGAGTGAATCTCCAACCACGAAGATCTAAGGCTTTATGTCCCCTAAGAAGATCGAACGGTGAGTGCCACAAATCATTGGCCACTTTTTCCCAAACGTCGGGCGGATAAGGTGTGATGCAGGAGAAAAACCTCTGTGCTTGATGTCAGCATATCATTCTGCATATCCGTGGAAAAATCGCAGATTACATGTACCTCTGTGTTGAGTATGGTGTATCAATGGCTGATTGCTAGCAATTGAATGGTAAAGAGGCTCTCGGGTTAGACGGTGTGGATTACCCCTGATTTTGAAAAAACGAGGGTGTCGGGTTGAAGGGGCCCAAGAGATAAAAATTCTTAATGTGCAGTAGGTAGGTAAAAGTCTGGCATTTCTAGAGCTGCTACCAAGATGTGGCTGGTGCCCAACAAAATTTAACTGTGTCCTGTGTGATATAAGAACTGGATTTGCTTGCTTTGAATGTTCAATAGCAAGATTAATCATTGAAGGTGATATACATACCCTGAAGTCCCTTGCGATTCTATTGAGGTAAACAAACGCCTGTTGCCAGTAGCTTCCTTGGTTTCCTCTGAGCCGAGTGATGACCGTCTGTTCCTCAATCAACACATCAGCAGGAGCAAAACTTACAATCAATTTACCAGCAGCTGTGAAAATACAAACAACAGAGAATTGTGGCACCATTATACTACAAAGGTTAACATGGTTCAAATAGGTGGAAGAGGGAAAGGGGTGGAGGTGTTAAAAATACTCAACAAAATACAAATTCCTGTTTTATTATGAATGGTACAGAGAGGTCAATTTAAGATCTAAAAATGAGGCAAGTTGAAATCCAATGTTTTAGTAACTCATTATAAACCATTAAGTTAAGAATTTTTACAAGATGACAATCTATTTTTCATGGTTCACATGACAGCAATATTTGTTTTACAATCTATTTCTTCATTGTATATGTCTCAGTGGTTTTAAGTTACAAATGAACTTTGTGGAATAATTGGACACAATTATTTTTACATCTTTAAAAAGCTCTCAGCGTGGCTGATACAAGCACTCTTGTCAAAGCCTTTCAGTATTAAATATTGTCTTACTTTTTGCAAAGAAAAAAAAAAAGAAATCATTATCGGAGCCTGGAGGGAATGTGAGGACCATGCATGAGCACAAGTTTAATGGAGACCTCATTACACGAAGGCGGCACAAATTTAAATGTACATTTCCTATAAGGGTATTTCAGCTGACGTCACGAGGTTGTGTGACTTTGTTTACATCGCCATTTTGCTGGTCAAAACCACTGTCGTCTGCTGTACACTTAATTAGACTTACATACGTTTGCATGTTGTTATATAAGACTATTTTTGTAAGATAATCATGCTGGCATATTGCTGTGCCATTGGTTGCACTAATAGATGTTTGTGGGGGAATAAAAAGACACTTTCTCCCAAGTGGTGTTGGAGAAGAGGCGAAGAATGTTGAGGGAGCTGTTGCATTTTTGTTTCAGGTTGTTGATGTGTTGCATGTAGGAGAGCTTGGGATCTAGAGTTAAAGCCAGGAACTTCGTGTATTCAACTTTAGGATGCGATTGCCATTGAGCACGAGGTTCGGGTTGGGGTGGAGGTTGTTGAAAGGACAGAAGTGCATGCAGACTGTCTTGTCTTTGGAGAATTTAAAACCGTTACTGTTACACCAGACTTGCAGCTGGTTGAGGCTGAGTTGGGGGTTTATTTTCAACAAGAGCAAAGCTAGGGGCTTAGTTTTGAAAGCATTGGGGTAGTTGGCCAAAGACAAGATGTTGCTGAAAGAAGCGGCAAGGTGGTTAGGGATATCCTTTTTCGCGGTGAGAAGGTTACCATTCCAGGAGAGATGGGAAATGGGAAAGTTGCTGCTTCTGCTATGGAAGCTGTTAACCATTCTCCAAATCTTCTTAGTGTGGGTGTTGGTGGTGAAAGAAGAGATAAAGTTGTTCCAAGTGTTGGTTTAACTGTCCTTGATAGAGTGTTGGTTTTACTGTCCTTGATAGAGTGTTGGTTTTACTGTCCTTGATAAAGTGTTGGTTTTACTGTCCTTGATAGAGTGTTGGTTTTACTGTCCTTGATAGAGTGTTGGTTTTACTGTCCTTGATAGAGTGTTGGTTTTACTGTCCTTGATAGAGTGTTGGTTTTACTGTCCTTGATAGAGTGTTGGTTTTACTGTCCTTGATAGAGTGTTGGTTTTACTGTCCTTGATAGAGTGTTGGTTTTACTGTCCTTGATAGAGTGTTGGTTTTACTGTCCTTGATAGTGTGTTAGTTTTACTGTCCTTGATAGAGTGTTGGTTTTACTGTCCTTGATAGAGTGTTGGTTTTACTGTCCTTGATAGTGTGTTGGTTTTACTGTCCTTGATAGAGCGTTGGTTTTACTGTTCTTGATAGTGTTGGTGTTACTGTCCATGATAGAGTGTTGGTTTTACTGTCCTTGATAGAGCGTTGGTTTTACTGTTCTTGATAGTGTTGGTTTTACTGTCCTTGATAGAGCGTTGGTTTTACTGTTCTTGATAGTGTTGGTTTTACTGTCCATGATAGAGTGTTGGTTTTACTGTCCTTGATAGTGTGTTGGTTTTACTGTCCTTGATAGAGTGTTGCTTTTACTGTCCTTAAAAGAGTGTTGGTTTTACTGTCCTTAAAAGAGTGTTGGTTTTACTGTCCTTGATAGTGTGTTGGTTTTACTTTCCTTGATAGAGTGTTGGTTTTACTGTTCTTGATAGAGTGTAGGTTTTACTGTCCTTAAAAGAGTGTTGGTTTTACTGTCCTTAAAAGAGTGTTGGTTTTACTGTCCTTGATAGTGTGTTGGTTTTACTTTCCTTGATAGTGTGTTGGTTTTACTGTTCTTGATAGAGTGTTGGTTTTACTGTCCTTGATAGTGTGTTGGTTTTACTGTCCTTGATAGAGCGTTGGTTTTACTGTTCTTGATAGTGTTGGTGTTACTGTCCATGATAGAGTGTTGGTTTTACTGTCCTTGATAGAGCGTTGGTTTTACTGTTCTTGATAGTGTTGGTTTTACTGTCCTTGATAGAGCGTTGGTTTTACTGTTCTTGATAGTGTTGGTTTTACTGTCCATGATAGAGTGTTGGTTTTACTGTCCTTGATAGTGTGTTGGTTTTACTGTCCTTGATAGAGTGTAGGTTTTACTGTCCTTAAAAGAGTGTTGGTTTTACTGTCCTTAAAAGAGTGTTGGTTTTACTGTCCTTGATAGTGTGTTGGTTTTACTTTCCTTGATAGAGTGTTGGTTTTACTGTTCTTGATAGAGTGTAGGTTTTACTGTCCTTAAAAGAGTGTTGGTTTTACTGTCCTTAAAAGAGTGTTGGTTTTACTGTCCTTGATAGTGTGTTGGTTTTACTGTCCTTGATAGTGTGTTGGTTTTACTTTCCTTGATAGTGTGTTGGTTTTACTGTCCTTGATAGAGTGTAGGTTTTACTGTCCTTAAAAGAGTGTTGGTTTTACTGTCCTTAAAAGAGTGTTGGTTTTACTGTCCTTGATAGTGTGTTGGTTTTACTTTCCTTGATAGCGCGCATTAACGATTCGCAAATGTTGGATGGCTACCAGCAAACTTCACTTTTCGCAATCGGTCACTTTTGGGAGCGTCCCGTTTTTCTAACGCTCTGTCCAAACCTGCTGCTTTCAACTGATTCGCGAAGAATCCAAACAACACTTGCTGGAGAAATTGAGCAGATTTTTGCCACCTCACACACAGTTTTCTGTCCTTCTGTCTTAAGAACCGGGCGTATGCCCTCAGCTTCGCCGAAATTCGGGTCCGCAGCACCACGTCAAATTTAACTTCAAAGACACTCAACAGTTCTGTAGTATAGTAAATATTTTAACTGAAGAACTCAACTCAACCTTCCATACAATGCAGAAGATATTCCACCCCACCCCCTCTCTCCCCATTCACAACAATCCCGTAATCCCTTTTATTAAGCTTTTTAATGGGCATTGCTTTTAAGTTGAAATGTTGCACCTCCCAACTTCCTTTTCATTATTTCTTTTAATTAAAGCAATTTCCACTTTATTGTCCATCATTTGGGATTATTTTTATGTACCCCCCCACCCCTCCCCTCCTTTTACAGTAAACCTGTTACTGCCTGATATCATTTTTTATGTGTAAGCCCCCACCTCTAACCTTTCCCGCCTCATTTTCTTTTGCCAGCTACTCTCTTAAAAGTTTTTTTTTTTTTTTTTTTTTATTGGGGGGGAAGGGGGGGGGAGCTGGAAAATTATTATCCTTTCCTCTTATATACTTTGTATGATAGCCAA
Source organism: Chiridota heheva (assembly GCA_020152595.1). Classification (NCBI taxonomy): domain Eukaryota; kingdom Metazoa; phylum Echinodermata; class Holothuroidea; order Apodida; family Chiridotidae; genus Chiridota; species Chiridota heheva. The sequence continues at coordinate 205,378 of JAIGNY010001306.1, forward strand.
ATGTGCCAACGACACTCCCCGTCAAATGTAGGGGCAGAAAAGGGGCAACATTGAAAGGGTGAGAGGGGGACTTGAGTTGATGTTAGGTTTTTGCAACTTGTTGTAGATTTTGCTATTTTGTTTCATTTGCTTTGTTGTGGATTGTAGCTGTACTGCACCAGTACCATGTTGAATTTTTGCCCCACTTAGTTACACAGATTTGTTGCTATAAGCAAATTCATGTGGTGATTGGTAGAAAAAGCTGTCAATCAAGAAACTGAGAGAGGTTAATTCAATTCACTACCGATTGATACTCACTTTTTCCAGAGAGGTAGTACCAAAAGCTGATCTGACACGTGCTGCCATAGACTTGATGGATGACCGGGGACATCAGGACGGCAATGGGGACACCGGCACGGTTAGGGTTGAGGGTATCCACCACAAGGTACACCCCAGAGACACTGTTCTTGAAGTCTGTGGCTGGAGGCAGACCATCAAAGTCATTACTGGAAACCCAGGAGTACAGATAGTAGTTTGGGGATACATAGTGACCCAGGCCATCATCAAAGCTGTTTGGAACTGATATAATGAAAGAAATTAAGGTTAGAAAGAGATCTATGACATAAGGCAACATTCCTTTTTGCTTTTTAAAAACATTGCAAAATGAAGATTACAAACAGATTGCTTTTAATCTTTTACAAATCATTACTAAGTAGAGGCAATATTTGCTTTAAAAACTATGAAAAACTTCCTGCAAAGTACAAGTAAAAGTTGGTGGTACAATCAGTTCTTACTGCAAAGCTGTTCATCCCTGTTGTTGGTACAATCAGCATTCCAATCACACATCCGGTTGGTATTTACCGTCATGGCGGGATCGGACTGGCAATCAAACAACTGAGTGGCTGTTGGGGTGACACATGTCTGAATCATGAAGACGTCATCAATTGCTATGTCTGCGTTATGACCACTACCTCTGGTGGCTATAAAGACAAACTGTAGAAATACAAAGAAACATGTTCTGTACTTTGTTATGAAATGCATTGTACATGGAATTATGAGGTGTCTGATCAAACTTAGTTCTCAGAACACTGAGAAAACACTTTCGCTCTGGATTAACTGTACAGTCATTTTCCTATTATGTGGACACTTACACTGTACTTTAAATTGGAAGTTTAATCAGTTATATTAACGTGTAGTTTTTCTTATATATAATTGTTGTACTTTATCTTACTTTAATCTACACTGCTGTAGTTATAAGGGGTTAAGAGGTGATGCCAGCACCCTTTTTGGGGGACCTATACCCTCCCTCCCTTTTGTTGATGAACAATAACAAGAATGTAACCGGTATATTTCTCAATCTTAAGCCCCAGGCTGCTAGAGCTTGATTGAAATACATATATAATGGTATTCAGGACCATAATTATTCATTTGGAAAGTGGGAGGGACATGGCCTTTTATACAAAATGTGAGAGGCGGGGAGGGTGGGGGGACAAGAGACAAATTTTCCCCAAGATTTACAGAATTTTTACAATTCTGCTGAAAAGTGTAGGGGGGGGGGGGGACATGTCCCCCTATCCTCTCGGGAATTAAAGCCCTGATGGTATTGTTATAAATATGACACTAATATTTTACAATGGTAGTTCATGAAATCAACTAATAATACTTTTATGCTTCACTCACTATAAATTCATCAGGAGCCATGTATGGTACTGAGTAGAAATTCCATTGATTCCCTTGGTTACCCGACATGCTGAAAAGCTCAAAACTTCTGGTAGGGGTCTCCCAAGTCAGCTAGAAATAAAAACATACAATGATATAATTTAAATAAAGATGAAAACTTTGTTGGTAAAAACGACATGTAAATTCAGTCACTTATGTGTGTATGATATGATAGGAACAATGTGTATCGGTTGTAATCACTCATGAACATCTTCAAAATCATTAAAAAGTTTTGGCCCTTAGACCCCTCCAACCCGACACCCTCGATTTTCTCAAAATCAGGGGTAATCCACACCATTCAACCCGAGAGACTTCACAATTCATGGACTAGCAACCAGCTATTGTTACACCATACACAACACAAAATCTGACAGCATCTTCATAGTCTATTCACAAGTTCACTTGTTAGCAACCAGCTACTGTTACACTGTACACAATAAGTCATTCGTCTGGAGTTTAAGCCACATAACTGCTGTGCAGTGATGCAAATCAGATTTGTCTTTGGCTGAGCCTAAATATAGATATACATTATATGCTTGGGAGGACTTTGTGCAAAACCCATGAATGATTGATGGACCATTCTTCATAAGGATGGTTATTTCCTTATGTAAAATATCTATGGTTAAGCAACTAGAATTACAATGATCTGCAATTAAAGGATTAGTCCAGGGTAGGTCAAGCAAGTTCATCTTATATGAAAGAGGACTTTAAAATATACAAAATGAAAAAGAAAGCATTCAAACATTCTTGTTCCATTAAAAGAGATATTTACAGTAGGTTTAAAGTTTGGTATCAATTGTGTAGAAACAACTCTATCATATTTTGTCCTACAATTTTGTGGCTTAAAAACCATTGTTGGATATGTTAGGAAAGTAGTAAAGCAGAATCTTGTAAGGGTAATTACAATTTACCCCTGGATGCACTTCATGAGCAGCTGGTGATTCCATCAACACACACACATCATTGCACACTGGATGCACTTCATGAGCAGGTGGTGATTCCATCAACACACCTACAGTATACACACACCATTACACACTGGATGCACTTCACGGGAAAGCGGTGATTCCATCAACACACACACACACACACCACTGCACACTGGATGCACTTCATGGGCAAGCAGTGATTCCATCAACACACACATACTCACACCATTACACACTGGATCACTTCATGGGCAAGCGATGATTTCATCAACACACACACACCATTACACACTGGATGCACTTCATGGGCAAGCAGTGATTTCATCAACACACACACACCACTGCACACTGGATGCACTTCATGGGCAAGCGGTGATTCCATCAACACGCACACAGCATTACAAACTGGATGCACTTCATGGGCAAGCAGTGATTCTATTAACACACACACACCATTGCACACTGGATGCACTTCATGGGCAAGCAGTGATTCTGTCAACACACACAAACCACAGCACACTGCATGCACTTCATGGGCAAGCGGTGATTCCATCAACACACACATACACACCATTACACACTGGATGCACTTCATGGGCAAGCGGTGATTCCATCAACAACACACACCACTGCACACTGGATGCACTTCATGGGCAAGCAGTGATTCCATCAACACACACATACTCACACCATTACACACTGGATGCACTTCATGGGCAAGCAATGATTCCATCAACACACACACACCATTACACACTGGATGCTCTTCATGGACAAGCAGTGATTTCATCAACACACACACACCACTGCACACGGATGCACTTTATGGGCAAGCGGTGATTCCATCAACACACACACACCATTACAAACTGGATGCACTTCATGGGCAAGCAGTGATTCTATCAACACACACACACCATTGCACACTGGATGCACTTCATGGGCAAGCAGTGATTCTGTCAACACACACAAACCACTGCACACTGCATGCACTTCATGGGCAAGCGGTGATTCCATCAACACACACATACACACCATTACACACTGGATACACTTCATAGGCAAACAAGCTTATTGGCTGATCTACTTCAACCAAAGTCAGCCTTCAACAATAACACATACGATTACTAGAGTTGACAGCATGCTAATCTATATCTCTACTGTCATTACACTAGCTCACTCACACCAGGAAGCTGTCTAAATAGACACTCCCTCTGATTCTATAATCACAACCATTATGCTAATGGGCTGAGAAACTACCTCAGCTTCATACATTAAAGCAATGATATGCAATAAAACAGAGATAACGACTTCAAACCCTACACATCTGATCCTACTAAAACTCCTACTGCTATTTTGGATTCGAGTGTAGCATTTCTTCTGTAGCAGCTTCTATACCACGCAGCTACATCAACAAAGTACAAGCAAGTGCATAACTCACCCGTAATGATCCCACGTCATCCCCATACATATGATACCAGAAATCAATGCAGTATTCATAGTTTTGTTTGTACATCATCGATGACTGCAGTCGTGCCCGCTGGCCCACAAAGGCATCTGAGGCCTCTATGAACATGTACCACCCATTGGGGGTACCCACGGTATGGTCAACAGATGGCCCGGTGCCAAATGTTCCTGTGGACCCGCTGTGTCTCAGCCAGTCAAATTCATCCCCAATCTCTGTGTTGTGCCAGCTGCAGGCGTCACTTTCAAATGTGCATAAATCTGAAGCATAAATCAAAATTAAAATCAAAATTAAATTTGTGTATGTATGTTTTCTTTTCTGCTTATGCATTTATCTCCTGCTATTATGTATATGTGTATCTTTATGGCATCAAAATTTGAACAACTGTTTCCTACATGCTTTGTATTCAATCTGTATGCTAGAAAATCTTTCTATACTTTGTTTCTTTACTTTTTCCACTTAATTTAAATTTTGGGAAAACTGTTACATTTTGAACATTTACTCTAATTACAAATTGTCTTTTCTTTTAAAAGAAAGTTGTCACATCGCAAACAAGTAGATACATCAAAGTTAAATCTTCTTGAGCCTTGAAGGCTCATTTGGGTCGGTGCTTATACCTGGTTTCTTTGACTAAAGCAGATGATAGCACATGGACCCTTGTTTGTTTGATGAAGGCTTAACGGCATCATCACAGCAAGGGTCAAATTGAGGTTAGATTATTCCAGAGGTAGGAAGGAAAGAAAACAGGGGAGATTGAGAGAAACATGAGAACTAAAACTCTTGATGCAGGCTTACTTCACAGGAAACTGGTACTCATTCCACAAATAGAAACTAATTAATTAACAAATTATTTTGCTCAAGAAATCAATGTGGTACCCAGCATGGGAATTGAATCCAGTACTTTAGAGTACCAGTCAGATACACTACCACTGTACTCCCACACTTTCCAAGCAAATAACTCTACACAATTCATGTCAAAAAGTAAGTTAATTTTTGTGTTAAATACAGTATCACAATCTCATAATGGAAAGAAATCAAATTAGTATAAATTGCAAAAAAAAGCTAATAGTTCTAGACAGAAAAACAAAGTTTGATTGTAGCTTAAAAGGATTTTTTTGATTTAAAACTTGCCCAAATAAATCAAAGTGAACGCAGCAAACACTAAGCAGGCACTCAATAGAGCAGCTCCACCATGTCAACTCTCTAAAACATGTAATTATCTTTTTCTTTCCTGACACACAGATAGACACACATACAGACAAACAAACAATCACCAGCAAAAGTTAAGTGCAATCCTTTGACACTAACAACACACAGACAGACATATCGCCTCTCCTAACACACAGACAGACGTATCTCCTCTCCTAACACACAGACAGACGTATCTCCTCAACTAACACAGAGACAGACATATCTCCTCTCCTAACACACAGACAGACATGTCTCCTCTCCTAACACACAGACAGAAATATCTCCTCTCCTAGCACACACAGACATATCTCCTCTCCTAACACACAGACAGACAATCTCACAATCTCCTCTCCTACCACACAGACAGACATATCTCCTCTCCTAATACACAGACAGACATATCTCCTCTCCCAACACACAGACAGACATATCTCCTCTCCTAACACAGACAGAAATATCTCCTATCCTAACACACACAGACATATCTCCTCTCCTAACACACAGACATACATATCTCCTCTCCTAACACACAGACAGACATATCTCCTCTCCTAACACACAGACAGACATATCTCCTCTCCTAACACACAGACAGACATATCTCCTCTCCTAAGACAGACAGACAAACAAACAATCACTGCCAAAAGTAAATAAAAGAGCAACATAAATCATTACAAGAAAATCAATTTATTACTTCTAAAAATATGTTGACAAAAACGTAACAAGCAAATGCTAGCGAGCAAATAAATTAATTCAAGTTTGTTGGCATAGGTCTAAACAGATGAAAACAAATGCAAAAGATATTAAACAAGTTTCAATGTGAAATGTTAGATGAAGAAAAAAACAATTAAGAAAAGCAAAAACTGAGTTTACCCAAGAGCAAAATGGTGGAATTTGGGGAAGCTTCTAAAACCTATGGAACTCAAAAAAAACTTTTATAAACTTTTATTTTAATTTTGAAGGAGTGAATAAAAATGAAAACAAAAAGACTTAATTGGAAACGATTTTAGCAACTGTACAAACAATTTTAATCATCATCATCATCTGTCATCCGTAGACGGAATATTACAAGCAGCTTAGTGGTACTGGATAGCTTTATGCATCATGAGTCGCTGGATATCATTTGCATTAAGTCCTATGTCTTTGGCAATCATGTCAGGATAACACATTTTCCTTCTACAATGATTTGGGCGTCCACCAGAAGGATCCAGAAGAGCAAATATGATATCTGTTAATCTGTTGTGCGCAAGCAGTGACCAGCACAATTTGAATACACAGCAATGAAACTGAACAAAAATGGATATATCTTTACAATTAATATAGTACTTGGTTGAAATCACCTTCAGAAAAAAAAATGTTTGGGGAACTATTTCATCATGCAGAAATACTGAAAATAGTGTTACCTGCTGACGGTTTTCACCACTTTCTGATTTCAGCTCCCCAAGTGGTTATCCAGATAAACCTCCAGTGAGAGTGAACTCATTCAAATAAACTCCAGTGGAGTTACCCTAGTGAACTTATCCAGATAAACCAACTGTAGTAGTGAACTTATCCAGATAAATCCCTAGTGAACCTCCAGTGGAGTTACCCCTAGTGAACTTATTCAAATAAACCTCCAGTGGAGTTACCCCTAGTGAACTTATCCAGATAAACCGACTGTGGAGTTACCCCTAGTGAACTTATCCTGACAAACCTCCGGTGGAGTTACCCCTAGTGAACTTTTTCAGATAAACCTCCAGTGGAGTTACCCTTAGTGAACTTATCCAGATGAACCTCCAGTGGAGTTACCCCTAGTGAACTTTTCCAGATAAACCTCAGGTGGAGTTACCCTTAGTGAAGTTATCCAGATAAACCTTCAGTGGAGTTACCCCTAGTGAACTTATCCAGATAAACCAACAGTGGAGTTGTGCCTAGTGAACTTATCCAGATAAACCTCCCGTGGAGCTACCCCTAGTGAACTTATCCAGATAAACCCCCGGTGGAGTTACTTCAGTGAACTTATCCAGATACCACTTTTCAGAATACAATAATAAAACTTCCCCTTTACTGTACAAAAGAGACCCTGATTTTCTTAATATTTTTTTTATAGGTTTTAATAAGGAATATTATGTACTAGTCCTGTGCTACCTTATACGTAAACATACTTACAGAACTCTTGGATGTGAGTGCCTTGTGCCAGAGTGACATCATCCACAGCCACTATACCATCAATCCACGGGGAGTAAATATAACCTAAGATTTGCAGCTGGAAGGATTCAGCCCCTGCTTGCAAATCAAAGGTTCCTGATCTGAAGAACCACTGGTACCTTGTGCCAGAGCTAGTGATCTCTGAGCTAGTGACCTCTGATCTAATAACTTCTGACCTTTGAGTATGTTTATGAACAAGTTCAGCTGTTTGAAATTCTGTTGACCCTCGGATTTGATATGAAATGCTCTGTGATGAGAGGCCATAGCCATCTAAAATTGCATGCATTGAGGGGGTGAAGAGTTTTTAAGAACTTACATAAATTATATCTAAACTGTTTGGGTCACAATTGATCAGATCCTCAGAAAGCAGTCAAGATTTGTTGTTTATCGCCTGCTTTTTACTAGAATGCAGTGCCATGTTCCAATTGACCAAAGATAAAATGCCACATTCCAATTCACCAAAATTACAAATGCCATGTTCCAATTCACCAAACTTAAAATGTTGTGTTCCAAATGCCCAAGCTTAAATGCTATGTTTCAATTGACCCAATTAAAATGCCATGTCCCAATTGGCCAAACTTAAAATGCCACATTCTTATTGACTTAAATTAAAGTACCATGTTCTAATTGACCAAATTTTGAAAGTTTTGACTCAAAAAATTAAATATGGGGATGACTTGCTAGCCATGTGATGGCATGACTGTGGGCACATTAATATTGATGAAAGCAATGTAATTTGAAAACAAAGTGTCAAATGAATTAATACTGACGAAATGGGGGCAGCAAACAAAGCAAGCATGTAATGAAAACAATGGATTAAAATGAATGATTGATGGGACTTATCGGCAGGTTGATATGAAGGTTATATTGTGCCATTGAGGTCCAAATTTAAACCATACTTGAGCCTCTGCTCTAAAAAGCACCCATCCAACATGTTTTGACTAGTAACATAATTTATTTGATTAATTTGAAGATTTAAACTAAGTTTTGTTGCATTAATTGCTCATTATGAAGCTCACAATATGTTTGTGGTGGATACACTGTGGGGATAGTATAGAACCAGTTCACACACTTTAGTTTGAATAGCACACTGTACGCGGCCCCAGAGCATGGGCGCTTATTAGGAAGGCACTTTGGGCCTAAAAAGTGGTGCAATTCGATTTTCGTAAGCACCACAGGCGCTTATTCAACGAGGTTTACTTCTGTTTCAACATTAAATACTCAAACTTTACATTTTCATGATCACTTATGACAACTGTCCTTACTTTAATACTTTAGAATACAGCTGAATTCAATGTAAATTTGGTGATTGGTTATTTTAAATAGTTTCTCAACAGCTAAGGTTATATAGAGATGTACACAGCGGTTTGATAAACCAGCTGTGAAGAAAGTTGATTAAAGACTTACAGGGAAACAAAACCGAGACCTATAATGTCAGCTTGCCAGGCTGATGTTATGACCCGCTAGACCACGGAGGTCTGAATTCAAAGTGTAAAAAGGTGTTATTATTTCTATGAACAATTATCACTTTACACAAATATGCAACTAAATATACTACATCATTTTGTTTACTTTCTTTTTAAGTCAGGCTGTAATGCTTTAAACATTCCTTTTTTCAGGCAGACAGATTCCACTTGATGTTTAGTAAACGAACAGACAAACAAACTAACATTTGAACAAACACGACATAGGATTCAACATTTCTTTCACAGCCACCAAATTGTATCCAAATCCATTTATTAATTCTTGAGAAACAAAGCCCATGCCTTACTTCTTTAGGGGGGAGGTGAAATAAAGCAAGAATGAACAAACAATTAATAGCGAGCAACACAACGAGCCAAAATGAACAACAAATAAAAATACAATATTATCCCTTCTCAACTAATGGTATCACCCGTCTCAACTCACAATAATCATCAAGCGCTTGATCTTGCAAGACCTCAAAATCATCAACGGCGACAATTCCATCATTCCATGGACTATAAATTTGTGCGTAAACTTCCGCATAAAACGAGACCGATCCCGGCGGGATGAGATGCACTATTTTCCGGTATGCCCAGTACTGCTTGACGGAGCTGACAGCTTGAATGCCGTGACTGGTCGTTTCTTGAGTGATCGCCTCAGCTTTTTGAAAGTCACCAGAGCCGGTGCTATCAAAGTACAGAATGCCAATTGTCATCCCATAGTTAACTGTTTAAAAAAAAAGAATTTGGTGATCATTGGACCGCAATTTCAATAAAGTTTTCTTGACTGGAAAAAAAAAATTACTTGGATCATTCAAGTCACGGGAAATTAATGCTAAAGATTGGTACCAGGGTGATGGTTCAACTACTCTACAGATCACTCAAACAATTATTTTTAAATTCTGTTTTAAAAAACTCACACCTTTCAAATAATAAGACACGTACGTAGTTCGTAATGAATTTGTTTGGATTTTTCATTCCCGTGCATACATTTTGAGGGGAATTTCTTTTCGAAAACTCTTTAAAGTGAAAGAAATATGTCTCAAGTGGCAGAAGAAAAAACATCAGCAAAAGAACAGATACAAATTGTGTTTAAATTCATTTTCAAACAGAAAATATCGTCCTTTTTTTGCTCATCAAAATGTACTGTTCAGATGTTATCCAAGACAAGCAGAGAAAGAGTTAATCAGACAGACCCCTATAAGTAGCCATTTTTGTTCCCATCCTCGGCATTAGGAAAGGCTCACGATTCCAACTGCCCAGACATGGCCAGTGATGTCATGCTTCAGTGCATATATACACAAAAGTGCATTGTACATATGCACTGAAGCATGACATCACTGGCCATGTCTGGAAAGTTGGAGTTGTGAGCCTTCCCTTACCTGCAAGTTGATGTGCTTAAAGGAGAGATGCAGAAAACATTCAAAAATCTTATTCCATTCCATTGAATTATTCAAGATAAAGTTTGATATCATTAGTGTAGAAACGACTTAAATCACACTAGTTCAGTGGTCAAAAATGTTTATCTCATATAAAAAAAGATTTTAAAAGAAGCAATGGTGAAGAAAGCACTCCAAAATATTGGTCCGTTAAGAAGATATTAAAGTTTAAAGCTGTCTTATCTGTGTAGAAATGACTACAACAAGTCTACTATAGAAAGTTGGCGCTCTCATCCTCACATTCTTAACAATTGTTAATTTATTTTAGAAAATTTATTACGCTTTTTTCCTATTGGAAATATTTTTCCTCCATGTTTCTTCAGGTGGTAAATTCTGATTACCTTACAAGAATCTGTTTTACTACTTTCTTGATAAATCTAATGGTTTTCAAGCCACAAAATCGCAGGACAAAATACAGTACATAAAGACTTTGAGGGATATGATGCTATGACATCACAACTAGTGTGATTTTCAGTCGTTTCTACACAAATGATACCAAACTTTAAACTTGAATATCTCCTTAACAGATTGGAATACAAATTTTGAATGCAAGCTTCACTATTTTGTTTTTTTGAAGTCCTCTTTCATTAAAGATGGACTTGCTGGACTAATCCTTTAAGAGACAACCAAGTCATTATTTCCATGAAGTTTCTGATAAGCATGACAACTACGAATACAAGTCATGTTGATGATGAATGCTAATTGATGAGTGTTGTCAGCATGAACGGTTGAATATTGCCAGAGGTTAACTTACATCAAAATAACAAAGGAATAAATAGGGTATTCTTACTGAAGGTAAACTATGAGGTATGAAAATAAAACTGGTTGAAGGAGTAAAGAGGTAAAGGCATACAAAGTTCTTCTTTTTCCAAATAAGTTTAGCTTCAAGTACTAATTTGAAATGCACTGCCCATGTATCAACATGGATATTTTGACCAGGACAGAAGTGGATAAACACCAATTTTTCACCCTGCTTTTTCGATAAGTGATCAGAGAATCAGACAGGGGGTGAAAACCCTGCTGTCGATACCGCCACTTAACGTCCTCATCAAATGGATGGTGAGCAACACCCAACATTGTCCACTTTTACAAAGGTCAGGTGAGGAGAAGGTGTGAATGATGCAGAAGAAAATCTCTGCGCTTGATGTCAGTGTATTCTTAAAGGAGAGAGATTTCAAAAATTCTTATTTCAGTTTCATTTTTTAATTTTTTTTAATTTTTTTTTCTTTCTTTTCAGACTTACAAGTGAAGACAGTTCAAATAATGACAAAGAAAATGATGCTCACACTAGCCAATCTTTATGCATGGTACATGATCCCATACTGCATGGTACATGATCCCATAGTGCATGGTACATGATCCCATAGTGCATGGTACATGACCCCATAGTGCATGGTGCATGATCCCATAGTGCATGGTACATGATCCCATAGTGCATGGTGCATGATCCCATTGTGCATGGTACATGATCCCATACTGCATGGTACATAATCCCATAGTGCATGGTACATGATCCCATATTGCATGGTACATAATCCCATAGTGCATGGTACATGATCCCATAGTGCATGGTACATGACCCCATAGTGCATGGTGCATGATCCCATAGGGCATGGTACATGATCCCATAGTGCATGGTGCATGATCCCATTGTGCATGGTACATGATCCCATAGTGCATGGTGCATGATCCCATAGTGCATGGTACATGATCCCATAGTGCATGGTGCATGATTCCAGAGTGCATGGTACATGATCCCATAGTGCATAGTGCATGATCCCATAGTGCATGGTGCATGATCCCATAGTGTATGGTGCATGATCCCATAGTGCATGGTACATGATCCCATAGTGCATGATCCTATAGTGCATGGTACATGATCCCATAGTGCATGATCCCATTGTGCATGGTACATGATCCCATAGTGCATGATCCCATAGTGCATGGTACATGATCCCATGGTGCATGATCCCATAGTGCATGATCCCATAGTGTATGGTACATGATCCCATAGTGACTGCTTTAAGATAATTCATCTACACCTTGCACCTATCACACATACTACAATTTAACTAGGAGTTAATTTGATTTAAAAGATTTCACTAGTGTAGCAATTGTTGCAGTGAACTGTTTAGCATTCGTCCAATTTGCATAGATGGTACAGTAGGTTATGAATTGTGCTTACAACACTGTTTCACCAGGAGTCTCTGTTATTTACAGATTATAAAATTTCTATATAGGTTGGTATAGAAATCTGCCTTTTTTTTACCATGGTAACGGGGGATTATATCAATGTAGTGCCCTGCGATAGCGCTCAGGTGATAATATATTCCATGCTTCAAACTTTCTTGCAACATTTTGTTTTATGCAAAATGATCTGCATATAACAGGGACACCAACACGAATATGCTTAAGATTAAAATGCCCAAAAAACATGGAATATCACACACGTTTGGGAATTAATCATTTGTTTAACTTTACCATGTGACCATGGCCCACCTAAATGGTCATATCTATTGTTTGGCATACAACAAGTACACCATAACGTCACAGTTACACACAGAACCTTTAGAGCTTTTGAGCCATATACTTTGCAGGCAAAGCATGATTTGTCAGAAAGTATAATTTCAGCCTATGTATAAGACAGTGACTTCAAATCATTGGACCCCTATTTAATGAAGCAACCATATGCAATACCCCAATTTCTATTCCAGACAAGGGTTGGTAAAACCACTCGCCTGCAGGCAAGCAAAACAAAAGTGGCAAGTAGAAATATTATAATACACTGTGGTACTTGCCACACTTAATTAAGCCTCGCCAAGTTGTATAAATGACTGGCGAGTGACTCTTTTTTGTATGTTTCCAACGATGTTCCAGACTATGCAACACAGACACTGAACAATAGCGTTAGTTATCAACCACCAGAGGTTTCTTCCAATAATCCTAATTGTTCCAATCAACAGGTGGAGAAGTAACAAGTCTTGTATTTGAAGGCTTCAGTACAAAATGACTACAGAATAAATTGTGTCTGCCCATTATACTCCACCACAAAGTCAGCTTTCTCATCATTTTCTCAAATCGTTCCATAATTCAGGATTAAAATTGATCTATATAGTTTATATGCAACAGACAAAGCTTTACATGTGTGACTTGATTACCTAGATAGGCGATGATTCTAGCGTGAAATAATGCCGCAAGTTGTATACATGCCGAAAAGTTTCTCTATGAGCCTACCTGCACCCAACACCTGGGTTAATCTTGAAAACTCAGGTATGACAATTACCAACCCGACTTCCTCTTCAATATATTGTGTTTCCAATCAAAACAATGATTGTTTATCTGCCATTGCCATGCATGCCACAGCCAAGTAGCCCAAGGCTATTCATGTGTATAAGATTACACAAAGCATAACCAAGGCACTTTTGTAATTGAAATCACTCATCCATGTTAGGTGTCTTAGTGGGAGAAGTTTGTTTTCAAACTGATGTTAAAAATAGCTGTGTATTATAATGCCTGATGTAATAATGTGCATTAACTGTGAATGATTAACAGACCATTTCTCCCAAGGAAAAATGCAAGAGTGGAAAAGAGGAATTTTTGATATTTTAAATCTTGAATACTCTTCAGCAGTATAAATTCTGGGGTATTACATGGCATTACTAACAGCGACATATTTGTCTTAGCTGGTTATGTGGAACAGGCATTCAATATTGATTGAAGCGAACTAAACCTCTACCCGAATTCTGAAAAAATCTGATCAATTGTGCATGATGGCTGAATTCTTACTTTAAAATTTATTGAATGTAAAACATAAATGAAAGAAATTCATACAACATTATGGTTTGCAACATACTCTACGAACACCTGGATCAACTCTTGTTGTAGAAATTCTTCTTCAAACCATCGTTTGTCAAATCTTTAATCTCAGAACAATTAAAGATTTACAAAATTTGTTTTGACTATTTGCATTGTCATTAAATCACGATAATGCATTACTTTGATTATTTGGTTGATTTCATTTTTACAACAGGTGAATTTCATAGTAAAGTGAAAGATATATGCAAATTTTTCTTGTTTTGGCCTCATAAAGTCAGGCCATTCCATTCAAGCCAAAGACCTTTGAACAGTGCATTAAACACGATGACAAACCAGCAATCTGTAACTAACATTTCCATAATAACCTTCTCCGTGTTATCACAAAATTACAGCAAATGAAATTTTCAACTTGACAAATAAAGAGCTCGTATTTTTGCATATTAATTCTGAATCATAACATAATTCAGATTCTCATTTTGATGATGTCATCAATCCAATTGTTTTAACTTATCCAGTTCTATTCAATCAAAGAAAAAATGAGAAATATAAGCACGTCCTCTGACCCTCCAAGTAAGTTTACGATGTCAAGAATTAAACTAAACGAGGGTTTTTGCTTGCAACAAGATCTTTCCTTTTAAATATTTATGAATTTTTGATCATACTTTTGATTCTTCTTTGCCTTTTTTCCTTATAGCATGCATAGAAACATTTAGTCCTACACAAATTTGACATAGCATTTGACTTTCAATAATGAAAAAAAAATATTACCATACAGTAGATACAAACTCTATAAATTTGTATACAAATTATACGGAGTATTTTTATTGTCATGCCCCGTGCATTAAAGCACAATGTTGATTATTTGGTTTATTCCATTTTTAGAACAGGTAAATGTTTAATAAAATGAAAAATGTAAACTGTTCTTGTTTTCAGTCTTTTCGGTTGTTTTTCATGCATTTTAATTAATCTGACAGATTTTATGAAAAGAATAATGTTTTGGCATCATGTATATATATGCATTTAATAGACTGTTCAAAGGACTTTGCCCTCACGAATGACCATCCTAAAGTCAGGCCATTCCACTCATGCTGAAGTCCTTTGCCCAGTGCATTAGATGCGTATTTGAACACTCCGTCCAAACACTAATCTTTCAAAATAAACCAAGATTTGATATTCACAAAGGTTCCCTTTTCATGTGAAGACAGGATTTGATAAACTAGGAACATTCACATCCCAATTTGCCAGGAAGAAAGGTTGAAAAACCTCAAAGGTCATAAAACTGAATTTTACTTAACATGCTCAGAAATTTATATATTCAGGTTAACTCGGAAATGTCTCACATTTCTATTTCAATAGTAAGCCAAGATAAGAATTGTCACTTTAAAGGAGCACTAAACCGAAAAGTGAGGGCGCTTGTTTTTGAAAATTTCACAGATATATTATCCACAACGGATCAATAAACTTCATGCATAGCCCACAGACGACGTGACGGCAAAGGTCATTTAAAAATTCATATTATTCAGAAAATTACTATACTGATGTGTCAGATATTATTTGATTTTTGGGGGACCCACTAAAACACGCCGTCACTTTTTGGTCTAGTGCTCCTTTAAGCAATTGCTACCATTAAGAGCACAAAGCTCATGTTTTTATTTCAATCTTCTGTCAAGATTAAGGTTTGGTTTGGTTTGACGGCACCGTGACAGTCAGAGTCTAGCGTGCCAAGAAGGTGTTAATTAAATACGGTACAAAGGCTAGGAAAGAGATGATTGGAAAAGGAGAAAAGGATGGAGAGAAGTGAACATTTTAGAGGACATTAGGAATTCAAGATTAAGAAACATGTTTAAGTGTAATCAATTAGAATATTTAAAAAATAGTACTACTTACATGTTTCAATGGCCCAATGGCTGACCCGGACATACAGAGAGCCCGGCTGTACTTGGTAGATGGGGCTGTACAAAACCCCAATGGCACTCTCGTTGATAGCCGAGGAGTTAGCCACGACATACATGTAATGGCCGTACTCTGTTTCAAGCGAGTGGTCATACATAATTCTATGTTCTGGGGATTCCTTGGGTGTTGAACGAGCCCAGTCGTATTTGTATAGAATGCTTGGGTTTGTGTAGAAGCCACAAATGTTTGGATCCTCAAAGTCACAAAAGGCTGCGGTGATGAAAAAAGAATGACAAAAAATTATGATGACTCAATTTAATTTAGAATTTCTGAAATTTTTTGGAGTCATCTCGAATTCACAAGAAATGTGATATTCGGATGCACAAGGGCACAATTATATACAACGGAAGTATCATTGCACTAGATCGAAGGGCTTCTAAGAACATCAACAACTCAAACCGATCCAACTTAATTTTGCAGGTGCATTTTGTCAGCCAATCAAATTTCAACGCAGAGTATTAAAGAAACGTTTGTGATTCTGGCTCACATATAATAGGCAGCACTATTGGTAGACATTTCATGATGCATCACCAGCAGATGTCTGGAATCTGCAAACTTATGTTTGTGTATCTGGTAATCTTTCTTTCAAGCAGCACTAATGCAGCACTGGTAGCTGAAATGTTGTGATGCATCACAAATGATGCTATCAAATCTACAATTTTGTGTATGTGTATATTTTATTTCAAGCAGCACTTACATAGCACTGAAGGTTGACGTTTACAAATGATGCTATTAAATCTGCAACCTTTGTGTATCTGGTGATGTCATTTTCATTTGATGCTTGACATGTCGTAATGCATCACAAACACTGCTATAAAATCAATAATTTAATGGTTGTGGTTCTCATCAGGAATACTGATGCATCACATTCTGTGTCTCTTACATAACCACGCAGAGCATACAAAAAAAAAAACTTACGTCTGGTAGGGCAGCTGCCATTCACAACCCTTATATCATCAAGAGCGATGTCCCCACTGTACCCGTTTCCTGCATACCCCTCAAACATGAAGTAGAAGTCTGTTTTTCTATTGGTCACTTGGAGCTGGTCGTACACCCAGTCGTAACCCTGGTTACCTCGACGCATCCACAGCACAGATTGGGTATCTGGATCATGGTACACAAACAAACATAAATTCAATTCAATAATTCATCTGCAGAAATGATGAATTAGTCGGGTAGGGTTGTTGAGTAAGATTTCACATGAATAGCTGATACAATTAACAAATATGCAAATGTTTTTCACAAAGAAATATTGATCATTTTATATCATTATATAAACGATCAACTATGCCCTAAGCGCAGTAATAAATGATTTGGACTAACAAAATTCACTATGCAGAGATTTATTTTTACGGTTTATTGAGGTTTAACGGCACCGTGACAGTCACAGTCAAACATGCCATGTTTTCATATTGTTTTACTACCACTGGTGTTCACCACCAGAAGCACATTGTATACCCACTCTGATCGATTAAAGGCCTTGTGATTTAATTGTTATTGGTTCATTTTCTTATTTCTACTGTAAGTAACGATAAAACAAGGCATCATGTTTTTCTTCTTATTTCATAATTTGTTCACAATTCAAAGTATCTTTTTTCTTATTTATAGAATTATATAGATTGGTAAAACACACTCCAAGGTATTTATAGAATCATATAGATTGGTAAAACACATTTCAAGTTATTTATAGAATTATATATAATAGTAAAACACATTCAAAGTTATTTATAGAATCATATAGATTGGTAAAACATACTCCAAGTTATTTATAGAATTATATAGATTGGTAAAACACATTCCAAGTTAAAGAGAACTATCAATTTTTATTTCATACTTATTGAAAAACTTCATACAAAGTATCTGCCCATATCAAGAAGGATGTAGAATGAGATTCTCCAATTTCTTGATGATACTTAAGATTAAATCCAATATGTTCAATTGTGAGAGGACAGTTTTCAAATCCCAAAGGGAGCATCTACAAGGTAGCACTGAGGGTCATACAGCATGAAGTCCGAGATACGTACACAGGAGAATCCATACATGTAGATGTGTACCTTCATTTTTCATATTTGAGAAGTAAATAAAGTAAACATAACTTGTCCTTCTCCTTAAAAATTTGTCCCAACAAATCATAACCACAAACTTACTGTAGCAAATAATGAGAACACTGATCTTAATTCAAATAAGCACTCAACCACACAATAAGGACTTCATCCATTGCTAATATGATACTCAACACCAACTTCCACAACAACCTAGGACCAACATGTGAACTAGTACAATGGAGTCATTAATAAGGGAAATTTGATCCTAATTGGTTGTGGTTTTTAGAATAAAGAAAATAAAGAGAAAAAGTCTGACCCGACCTGGTTATGTATCAGGTCGGGTCTGATTGTTTGAAATTTTAAGGAGCATGCACAACGAGTAAATGAAAATAAAAATCCTGTTTTCATGAACACAATGTGAATGGTTTCTGTTACTGCAGCAGTGTGATGGAAGTGAGGAGGAGTAGGGGTTGGGAAAGTTACGGATAGGTGGAGGACTAATCTAAATTAGGAATCTCACCATGATGCCAATGGTCACCTCCAATGTGCCAAGCTTTTAGAGAGTGTATACTCACCAAGGGAATTGGGATTATCCACAAAAACCAGATTGAGCATGTTCACGTGGCTCCCGTACATGTGATACCAAAACTCTATGCAAAAATCGGTGTGGCTAGCATCTGTTTGGATGATGTCGGATATCAGTCGGGCAATGTCGTTCTCATTTTGACCCGATACATCCACATGCATAAAAAGACCTGCAATACAAAAGACAAAGAGTAATATGAGTGTTAATACACTGTACATACTCTCGTTCCAACCTTTATTAAAAGCGTTAAGTGAAAATAATTTTAAATCGTTGAGGGGATCTTGAAAATTAAAAAAGAAAAGGTATCCTCTAAATTCTACCTCCTTATTTGCATAAATACACAGGTATTCCATGAGATAGTGCTCGCAAAGCTGTTGAACATCAAGACATCTGGACTTGTGTTTCTTCTACAAAATGTTGTGTATTTTACCCTGTAATCGAAGCAGAAATTGCCTTTAATATTGAGGCATTGTTACTTCTTCAACAATCTTAAATATTTCTTGGTATTCCTTAATTCCCTCCCATTTTTTTTCTTCAAGCATTTCTATGGTTACAGAAAGTAAAATACTTATTCCATCGACAAGTTGGCTCACCGACAAGTTGGTTAGTTTTGTTTGATGAAGCATAACGGCACCACGACAACAAGGGTCAAATTGTGCCCGAGAGGTTAGATCATTATAAAGGTAGGAAGGAAAGAAAACAAGGGGGAGAATGAGAGAAAAACAAGAACTAAAAGTCAGAAAGCTGGGATCGAGAGAGGTGCATGGATGAAAAAAGAAAGTAGAGAGAGGGGGTGGGAGAAGGGGAATAAATATGGTTGTAGAGGGATGCATGATGAAGGAAGGAGATAATCTTATCCGGAGGGTTTTTCTGGAAGAAATCAGCAATTAAGTTGTGGGGAGCGAGGAAAGCTCTGGGAAGGTTGTACAGGGGGCAGGCAAGGAGAACGTGATGAACTGTGAGGGTGCAATGGCAATTGTTGTAGAGGAGTTGGGGGAGCCAATAAGGAGGTGGGAGTGAGTGAGGTGGGTGTGACCTATTCTAAGACGGGTAATATGAACGTCGTCGACACGAGAGAGGTTGTTGATGGTGGGTTTGATCGGAATAATTGGCTGGATGACGTGGAGTTTGTTATCAATTTGGGAGTCCCATGAGGGTTGCCCGTGGTCACGAACAAGGGAAGCGATAAGCGGTTTGATGTCAGAAAGGGTTTTGGGAAATGGGGTAGGGGGAGGTTGAGGGCAAGCTTAGCGGCTGCATCAGCCCTGTCATTGCCAGGAATGCCAACATGGCTGGGTATCCAGTATCCAGAAGAAAAGAATAATTTTCCTGCAGAGGGTGGATGAAAGGAGTTTCCGGATGAGGAGGTGGGATGTGAAGTTACCCCATTTAAGATTGAAGTAAGAACAGCCTTGGAGTCGGAGAAGATGGCAAAGTGGCTGAGCAGAGAGTATTCAATAAAGTTGAGGATGAGGAGGATGGCCATTGCCTCGGCTGAAAGATGGACGAGTAGTCGGAAAGTCTGCTACTGACGGTGATGTCTTGGATGACGGCAGCAGCAGCTGTCTTGTCACCTTCCTTGGAGCTATCAGTATAGATGGAGGTGTAGTTTAAGAGTTGGTGTTTTACTTGGTTGTGGAAGTTGATGAAGAGGTTGGGGTGGGTTTGGGTTTTGTGATGAGTGGAGAGGCCCAGGTGGATAAAAGGGCGGGGGTGGCTCAGGGGGGAAAAGTGAGCCAGGAGAAGATGCCAAGAGTGGCAGGGCTGATGCGGGGATGGTGGAGGTCTGATTTGATGCATAAGCTGAAGAGAGGGGATAGGGTTTAGTTCCATCAAAGTGGGTGGAGAAATTGGGGTACTCAATGAGGTTCAGGGTTCTGGCTGTTGGTGAGGGCTCTAAAAGTGTAGGAGTGGCTAAGGGTTCATTAAATTCAACATGAAGGCTGGTGATTTGGGAGGTCCTGTAGGTACCCAGGCAAAGCCAGAAGTGCTTCTAGATGGTGTTGATGTGGTTGAGGTAAGAATTGTGAGCAGCACAGTAGACAATATTGCCGTAGTCGAGCTTGGCACAAATGGTGAGCCTGAAGATTTTAAGGAGAGCATGGCAGTTCGCACCCCAAGTGGTTGGAGAATAGGCGGAGAATGTTGAGGGAGCTGTTGCATTTCTGTTTCAGGCTGCTGATGTGTTGCTTGTAGGAGAGCTTGGGGTCTATGATTAAACCCAGGTACTTAGTGTGGTCAACTTTAGGGATGTGATTGCTATTAAGCACGAGGTTAGGGCTGGGGTGCAGGTTGTTGAAATGACAGAAGTGCATGCAGACTTTTTTGTCTTTGGAGAATTTAAACCCGTTATTGTTGCACCAGTTATGCAGCCGGTCGAGGCTGAGTTGAAGCCTATTTTCGACAAGAGCAAAGCTAGGGGCTTAGTTTTGAAAGCATCGGGGTAGTTGACCAAAGACAAGATGTTGCTGAAAGAGGCGGCAAGGTGGTTAGGGATATCTTTTTTCGCAGTGAGAAGGTTAACATTCCAGAGTAGAAGATGGTGAAATTGTCCACGTATAGAGCACATTTGAAGTTGGGGCCAAGGTTGTACGTGATGTTGTTAATGCTCAGGTTGAAGAGAGCGAGGGCGATGGGGCGGTAGCTGGGATATTGGTCGGTTGGGGATGGGGGTGATGATAGCTGTCCTCCAGATAGGGGGAAAGGAGTGTGAGGACCAAACGTGGTTGAGGATGGTGAGTAGGGTAGTGGTGGCCTTGTTGGGGAGGTGTTTCAGGAACTGGTAGGGGATGTTATCTCGGCCCTTGGAGATGCAGCCAGCATTGTGGATGGCTTGGTTTAATTCAGATAGGGCGAGAGGGTGTTGTAGCTCTTGTAATGGTCGGAGGGAAGGTAATACTCCGGGTTTCGTCGCAAGCTTTTTTGGCTTTAAAAGCATTGGGGTAGTTGGCCGAGGACGAGATGTTGCTGAAAGAGGCGGCAAGGTGGCTAACGATATCCTTTTTCAAAGTGAGGTTACCATTCCAGGAGAGATGGGAGATGGGAGACTTGCCCATCCTGCTGTGTAAGCTGTTAACCATACTCCAAACACTTTTAGTAGGGGTGTTGGTGGTGAGAGAAGAAATGAAGTTGTTCCAAGTGTTAATTTTACTGTCCTTGATAGTGTGCCTGGCTTTGGCACAGCTGATGCAAAAGAGGTTGAGGTTGAATTTTCTGAGGACCCTTTTCCTGTTCTTGATCGCAGTTTTGCAGACATCGGTGAGCCAGGGATTGGGGGTGGTCAGAGGGTTTGGGAATGGAGCAGGTGGCAAAGATAAGGATGTTACTGAAGTTTGACATGGGATCCTCACTCTCGAGGAAATAGAGAGAGATGAGAGTCACAGACGGTCCAATTGGGGGTGTGGTCTGTGGGGATTTGAAGGTTGGAGTGAATAAGAAGTGGGTAATGGTCACTACCAAAAAGATCAGCAGTGACCTTTCAGCTAAAATCAAGGAGGTTGGGGGAACAGATAGACAGGTCAATACAGGTGAGGGAGCCTGTGGCAGGGTGAAAGTAGGTCGGGAGTTAGTGTTGAGTAAGGAGAGGCTGTGCTGTTTAAGTGTTTTTGACAAGCTTGCCTATGGGGGTGGTGGTATTGGAGCCCCACAGGGGGTTGTGGGCATTGAAGTCACTAAGAAGGATGAAAGGGGAGAGGAGCTGAGAGATGAGGTTGTTAAGGCTGGTTGGCTGAACGTTGGCGTTTAGGGGAGATAAATATTGCAAAGAGTGAAGGTTTTGTGGAGGGAAATAGACATACAGATGGCCTAAAGGCCGGTGTTCAAATAAACAGGGCTGCGGGGATATCGTGTTTAATGAGAATGGAGATGCCCCCACAGGCCCTGTCATCCTCTTCATGGTTATGGTAGCAAGCGAAATTATTGAGGGAATAATGGTCAGTGGTTTTCAAGAAGGTTACTTGTAGGCAGAAGACAACCGGGTTGAAGGTGGTTGCCAGTAGGTCAATTTCTTTCGAATTGGCTATCAGGCTCCTGATGTTCCATTGTATAATGTTGTGAGTGTAATTGGAATTGTTTGTGTTGCATGCCATGAAAATAAGGAGGTGGGGCGGGAGGAAGGGAGGGGGAATGTATTTGGATCTGTTGGGTCTGAGTTGGCTTGTTTTTTCTTTGGATCTGTCCCTGTTTCTTTGGAGTGGTTGTTTTTGAAAGTTGGATGAGAAGTATGTTCAGTGGGTTCGGTAATCAAACAATCTATGTTCTCCTCTGTGTTATACATGTGAGCTGTTTGTTGATTAGTTGTTTGTTGGTTTGTTGTTTGTTGGCCAGGTTGGCTTGAGTTTGATGTTTGATGGCATTAGAGGTGTTGGGGTAGGGGACGGCAGGGGTCTTAGTAAAGGAAGGAAGGTTGGGGAGAGAAGTGGTGGTGGAGGTGGTTTGGGTAATGGGTGTGGTTGGTTTGTTAGCAATAGTGATGGGTTTAGGACTGGGTAAGAAGAGCCAGGTAAGGTCGGTTTGGGCATGTGAGTCAGTTTTAGTTGTGTTGGGGGGGGCGGTATTGGTGTTTGAGGAGACTGCGCTCGAGTACAAAAGTTTGGTGTGGAAGGAAGCAAGGAATTGCTTCCTGGCCTCTGAATAACTGGTGCTGGGATTAAGGGTTTTCAGTTTTTCCTGAAGCTAGCTTGGGCAGTCTTTTGAGAAGGAGGATGGTTGGCTGGGTGAGTACCGTCACAATTGGTGCAGAGTGGGGTGTTGAAGCAGGAAGTGCTGTCATGGTCCGGGGCTCAACAGTTGCCACAACACGCTTGGCTGCGGCAGGAGTTTTTCCCATGGCCATACCTCTGGCTCTTATGACAACAGAGGGGGTTGGGATTGTAAGGGGCGACTGGGATTCTCAGATAGCCAGCAGTGATGTGGGAGGTGAGAGTTAGTGTGGCAAAAGTCAGAAAGATGGTATTGGTGGATGTTTCGGCACCGTCTCTCTTGAGGACGAGACGACTGTGACTGACTTTAAAAACGTGTTGGCTGGCAAGTTCCTCAATGAGGTCTTCATTGGTCAAGTAGGCAAGGTCTCTGGTTCTGATAATGCCTTTGCTGGACTTCAGCGAATGATGGGGGATGGGGGGGGAAGGGGGGAGGGGTAGTTGTAACATCAAACCAGTATTATATAGGGTTTTGGTGGTGAGGAGGGTGGTGGCTTAAGTGTCCCTGGTGCAGTGCACCAGGAGATCCCCAAATCTGAGGGTAGAAACCTTGGGGAGGGTACCAATAAGGCCGTGGAGCGCCTTGTGTATGAGGAAGAGGAAACTTGTCTGGTTTAATGGTGGCCTGAATGATTACAATTTTGGGGAGTGGGTCTGAGGAGTGGTCAATGGTCAAAGCAGAAGCTTTTGATCATGATGGAAAAAAATACCAAAGGGCAGGAGACCAGAGGCAACTAGAAAAAAATTTGCGGAACTACTATATGAGAACCACTGCACAGGTATCGAAAAGGTCGTGAAGGCCTGGTTTCAATGGAGGGAAAAAAACAAAAGAACAATCTCACCGAAAGTAGACACCCATCAACAGATCAAGAATCCCGGAAAATGAAGAAACAAAACAAAAGATTTGGTGGAAAAGTGCGAGGTAAGAGTCTATCGGAATGAAAAGTTTGAGAGAATAGAAAAGAAGTCATGTTGCTCTCAACACATTGCACTTGTAGTTTGGTCACACTCGTAGTATATTTCTATGGTTCCAGACAGTATAACATTTTTCCATACCTGTATAACATCAACAATTATTACAGAATGCATGGGTAAAAAAAACAGAGTAGAGAGGGGGTGAAAGGATTACCATTTTGATGCATGCTGAAGGAAGGAGACTATTTTATCTGATTTTTTTGGAAGAATCAGCTGGTGGACCTGTTCTGGGGGTGCCAGACTGAGTATAACATTTTTCCATACCTGTATAGGACCAATCAAAGTCATCTTGACCGTCTGTAACCTGGTCCCAGCTACATAACAGGTATTGCTCAAAATTACAATCGTAGGGGCCTGCTGTGTACGGCAAGGGTGTCGTCGGAGGTGGAACAGTGGCTGTTAATGACACATACAAAAATAATTTTGTTTCTTCATCTCCTCTTCTTAACAAACTGTCTGGTAAAAGTACTATTTAGAGTAACATAGCAACAATTGTATATGAAAGTGGTAGATCTGACTTCCAAGCATGAAATCAACACTCAGATGTGCAATACTTACTGATGATGGAATCGACACAAAGGAGTGCAATACTTACATGTGCAATCAACACTCAGGTGTATAATACTTATGCATGCAATCAACACTCAGGTGTGCAATACTTACATGTGCAATCAACACTCAGGTGTGCAATACTTATGCATGCAATCAACACTCAGGTGTGCAATACTTACATGTGCAATCAACACTCAGGTGTGCAATACTTGCATGTGCAATCAACACTCAGGTGTGCAATACTTACATGTGCAATCAACACTCAGGTGTGCAATACTTGCATGTGCAATCAACACTCAGGTGTGCAATACTTACATGTGCAATCAACACTCAGGTGTGCAATACTTACATGTGCAATCAACACTCAGGTGTGCAATACTTACATGTGCAATCAACACTCAGGTGTGCAATACTTGCATGTGCAATCAACACTCAGGTGTGCAATACTTACATGTGCAATCAACACTCAGGTGTGCAATATTTATGCATGCAATCAACACTCAGGTGTGCAATACTTACATGTGCAATCAACACACAGGTGTACAATACTTATACGTTAAATCAACACTAAGGTGTGCAATACATATGCGTGAAATTAACTCAGGTGTGCAATACTTATACGTTAAATCAACACTCAGGTGTGCAATACATATGCATGAAATCAACTCAGGTGTGCAATACTTTTGCGTGAAATCAACACTAAGGTGTGCAATACGTATATGTTAAATCAACACTAAGGTGTGCAATACATATGTGTGAAATCAACACTAAGGTGTGCAATACTTACGTGTGTAATCAACACTAAGGTGTGCAATACTTACGTGTGTAATCACAATCATAGGGAAGCAGCTGAACGTCATCAATGGCAATGTCACTGGTGATACTCGATCCTTCTACACCCTCAATCATGATCATGTAGTCTGTTGAACTCAGGATGTTGACCCTTCCCTGGATCCAGGCGTTACCTTGGTCGCCCTCTTTGTGGAACAAAGTGGTGGTAGATCCACTCTGAATGCGTCGCATGAGGACATTGAGGGAGCCAGTGTCTGAAAGAAGAATGCAAGGATATCAATGAATTTCAACAAAAGTGGTTCTGATGAAAGTTTCCTGTTGCAAAAATAGCAAATATGAATAAACTCTTTTGTTTAGTAGAGTCTGTCATGCATTCAACACACACTTCATGTAGGTCGGGTACAGTACATTAAGCTTAGCTTTTAGTGAACATGTCCTGAAGATAAAATAATGTAAGATTGTGGCATTCCATACCTATTCCATACATATGATACCAGAATTCAAAGCATGATCCGGTGGTGGCAGGCACAGTGGAGCTAATGATTCTCGTCCTCTCCCCCTCGTTTTCATTGCTGCTCTCAATATAGATGTAATAGCCTGCAGGCAACAAAGAAATTAAAGATAAGCTTGATTTATGTCAAGGTTTGTGGACAACAGCTTTCCACAGTCTTTTGCCATAAGATAATGTACAGGTGGACCCCTTTAGTGGATGGGGCGATAGCCAATCAGCAGAGGAGATCAGCAGTACATTATTCCCTAGCAAATGTCCATATTTGGAATCAACAAGCAGTTTGAATGCCTCCATAGAGGCAACCTTAGCTAATATTATTAGTTGTTGTGCTCCTTAAGATTTCAAACAGTCTGACCCGACCTTATAAATAAGCAGGTCGGGTCAGACTTTTCCTCTTTATCTTTTTTATTCTGAAAAGCACAAGTGATTAGAATCAAATTCCCTTATCAATGGTCCCATTGTATTCGTTCTCCTGGTAGAGCAGTTATTCTTAGTAGGATAAGTGGTCTCATTATTTGCTACAGTAAGTTTGTGGTCATAATTTACTGGAACAAATTTTTAAGAAAAAGGACAAATCATGTACTTTAATATCAACCAAAACTTAGCAAATTACATGCTGGAAAGTTTCTCTTTAAGCCTACCTGCACCCAAAACCTGAGTTAATCTTGAAAACTCAGGTATGACAATTACCAACCTGACTTCCTGTTCAGTGTATTGTGTTTCAATCAAAACAATGATTGTTTATCTGCCATTCCCATACACACCACAGTCAAGTAACCCAAGGGTATTTGGGAGTATAATACACAAAGCCAGAGCTGAATCAAGGCACTTTTGTGATTGAAATCACTCATCCGTGTTAGGTGTCTTAGTGGGAGAAGTTTGTTTTCAAACTGGTGATGAAAATAGCTGTGTATCATAATGCCTGAGGTAATAATGTACATTAACTGTGAATGACTGATGGACCATTTCTCCTAAGAAAAGATATTGCTTCATGATTTGATCAAAATGGGTTGAAAAACTTTTTTTTAAATATTATCTGACTTCAATATGTGATTTTAATCTATTAAAGTTATAATTTAGGCAACACTGGTATTTTCTCATGTTCATTCCTTAGTGACCTAAATTTGTATTGACTTTTTCACAAAGGATGAGCATGACTAAGGTTATTCTTTACATAATTTCATTACCATAATATCACTTTCATTTTGTACAATTATTTATTGTTCAATTTACCTGCTGATGTGCCACTGGTGTGATCTGAAGGGGGTCCTGTTCCGCTGGTTGGTGTGCCAGCGTTGTCCCTGATCCAGTCAAAATCGTCTGTAGAGTCTTGCATCCACCCACAGTATCCAGAATCAAAGTTGCAAAAGACTGTAAAGGAAGAGAATAAATCAGATTGATGTGTCACCCAGGCTTATTCCAAATTCAGTTCCATATTGATGCAAAGTTGTTTCTAATATTATCGCATGCATGCTGTGTTGAATACCATTACTACAATTGATCAAAATATCCGCTGTACGGCGAATTTCAGAAAACTTAATCTTCCTGTTTGTCAAAAACCACAACCATTTCTGAGCCACAGTATTAGCCCTGTCTGAACTTTCCACTTCGCTGATTCAATGAAAAGATCTATTGTTAACCAGCTTCATCACACAAGTGCAGTGTATTTGCTTGCCATATTAGTTCATGATAGTGGAGCAGAAAGCTTATTAGGCAACAATAGTTGGCTGTTTATTAGCATTTAGAAATAAAGGATTTGTCTGGAGTGGGATGCATGACTACCTTTATTTGTAATTGATGCAGTTAAGTTGTAGAATTATTTCTAGCACAGAGCCTAACAGCCTTTGTGCCTAATGTGCATGTGCCACTCAAGACCACCATAACATAATCAAACAGAAATATATATATTCCGAGTCTACAAAAGTCTTGGCAGTCCTGTGTGATATTCTTATTAATAATATAAAATGGGATTCACCATATGCTTTGTCTTAAATGTATGCACTGTGACATCACATCAGCTTGCATCAACCTAGCAATTTCAAATTTTATAGAAATTGTTCTTTACTAGTAAAGGAGACATAAAGTCTAATACGATCATTAATTTCAGTTGATAGAGGATAAGAATCTTAACCGACAACCGCAAATACCAAGTCAAAATCTTATTCCTGTCTCAAGTTATTAATGTTTAAAGTTGACACATGGGGCTGCCTTTTTGTTCAATTCTGCATTGAATTATTGTGCATGATGACATAATTTCCCCACCAGGGACATAAGGATTATAATGCATTTCTTTATAAATGTGATTCAAATTTTTATTCCAAAATAATGTGATACAAAATTTTAAGAGCACATTTTGATGATTTTATATGAACACAAAAATGTCCTTGGCCCTTATTATTATTATTATTATTATTATACTTATTTATATAGCGCCTCTCCCGTGGATCAAAGCGCTTTACAATAAAATTGATAATACATAGACAAACTCTTAATATACAATATCAAAAATTTTAAAAACATTTGCAGGACAATATTAAAGCATAAAAGAATTAGTAAAAATTAAAATTAAAAAAACAAATAAATAAAACAAGAAATTAAATAGTATAGACAGCATAAAACTATAATCAGTAGGAAAAAGATGAGTCTTAAGGGCCTTCTTAAAAGTATAAACAGTTTGAGCCTGACAGATTGCAACAGGTAGATTATTCCACAAACGTGGTCCCAGGACAGAAAAGGCGCAGTCCCACTGACATGATTAGTTCTTGGCACCACAAGGCAAGTGACATCCTTGTTGGTGGATCTTAGACCAACGCGTCCAGGCTCATATATATATGCAGCAAATTTTGAAGGTATGAAGGTGCATTTTTTGTAATGCACTTGTACACATTAAGATTGAGTAGAAAAGTAAGAACAGCCTTTGAGTCGTAGAAAATGGAAAAGTGGCTGAGCGGAGAGTACTCAATAACGTTGAGGAGAATGGCCTTATACTCGGCTGAAAAGATGGATGAGTAGTTGGGAAGTCTGCTACTGAGGGTGATGTCTTGGATGACGGCAGCAGCAGCTGTCTTGTTGCCTTCCTTGGAGCCATCAGTATAGATGAAGGTGTAATTTGAGAGTTGGTCTTGGATTTGGTTGTGGAGATTGATGAAGAGGTTAGGGTGGGTTTAGGTTTTGTGATGAGTGGAGAGGCCCAGGTGGACAGAAGAGAGGGGGTGGTCCAAGGAGGAAAAGTGGGCCAGGAGGAGGTGCCAAGAGTGGCGGGGTTGATGCCGAGATGGAAGAGGTCTGATTTAATATGTAAGCTAAAGGGCGGGGATAGGGTTTTTGTCCCATCAAATAGGGTGGAGAAATTGGGGTACCTAATGAGGTTGTAAACAGGGTTCTGGGTGTTGGTGAGGACCCTAAAAGCATAGGAGAGGCTAAGCTTTCTACATCTAAGTCGAAAGGGGGGTTCGTTGGCTTCAACGTGAAGGCTGGTGGTTGGGGAGGTCCTGTAGGCACCTAGACAAAGCCTGAGGCCTTCATTTTGGATAGTGTTGATGTGGTTGAGGTATGAGTTGTGAGCGACACAGTAGACAATATTGCCGTAATCAGGTTTGGCACGAATGGTGAGCCTGAAAATTTTGAGGAGAGCATAGCGTCCGCTCCCCAAGTGGTGTTGGAGAGGAATCGGAGGAAGTTGAGGGAGCTGTTGCATTTTAGCTTCAGGTTGGTGAAGTGTTGCTTGTAGGTGAGCTTGGGGTCTAGAGTTAGACCCAGAAACTTTGTCTGTTCTTTAGGGATGCAATTACCATTGAGCACAAAGTTCGGGTGGGGGTGGAGGTTGTTGAAATGACAAAAGTGCATGCAGACTGTCTTGTCTTTGGAGAAATTAAAACCGTTATTGTTGCTACAGACTTGCAGCTGGTTAAGGCTGATTTGGAGCCTATTTTCAACAGCTTAAATGATTGTTAGGCATGTTATCGTGTCTTGAAATTATCCTGCCATGCTTAAATGTCGATATTATTTTTGTGGGTTTTCCAATTAGTGGAGTGACATGTTGCATGCATCCTTAAACAGGTATACCCCCAAATTGGACAACTTTTCAATGCGGCGTTAGATCATCATGTTAAAAAGCAGACAACTTCTTTCTAAATACTGGTTCTGCTGTCCGATTGGCTTACAGATGTTACTAAGACATTCGCCAGAGCATACAACATCGTTATCATTACAATCGATAATTCGCAAGATTATACACCATGGTATTATATAATGCACCCAAAAGGCTGAAGTTCAAAAGTCATTTGAACACAAATTACAAACATATTTGTCTTTTTATCAATTATGCCCTGAGTTCATAAATACCACATTATCTCCTAATTGTTCTCCATTAATCACTGTTATTGTATATCAATTGCATTCCTTTGTCATTGTAAAAACTTTGTTGTTGTTATTTATGAATATATATACATGTATGAGTCATGGGCTTCTGACCCAGATTATCAATATATTTAATTTAATCAAAATGTTTTCTTGTGTGTAATACATATGCTAATTTGTTTGTTTTGTTTGATGAGGGCTTAATGGCACCACAACAACAAGGGTCAAATTGTGCCTGAGAGGTTAGATCATCCTAGAGGTAGGAAGGAAAAAAAAGGGGAAATTGAGAGAAATACAAGAACTAAAAGTCAGAAGGCTGGGATCGAGAGAGGATTTGCTAGTAGTAACCCATTCTATTTTTTCCAGTTGAATATTTTACTATGCATCACTATGATAAGTTGGTGTATGTACTTCATTGCATGTTCATTCTAAAATGACTTTTTATCTCTTATAGAAAATGAAAACAAACAACTTTGAAAACTTACCAGGGTCAGAACAAGTTCCTGGGAGCAGCTCCATCTCATCAACAGCAATACGAGCTATGCCATTGGAACCAACCACAGCACGGATCACGATCTGATAATAGAGATTATCCAAAAAAGGCAAAGGGTTATTTATAAACTGACACAATGTTTGTTTGTTTGATGAGGCTTAACGGCACCACAACAACTAAGGTCAAATTGTGCCTGAGAGGTCAGATCATTCTAGAGGTAGGAAGTAAAGGAAACAGGGGAAGAATGAGATAAATTTAAGGACAAAAGGTCAGAAAGCTGTGATCATGAGGGGAGGTGCATGGTTGAAACAAAAACAAAGTAGGGTACTGACATAAACCAGAACAAATCTTTCTTCAAACCTGAAAATTTTGAAACATTTTCCTCAATTCCCTCTCATGTTATCTCCTCAAATATTTCCCCACATGTAAAGAAATTTCCTCAAGTATGCTTGTGCATTGGTGCAAGTCTGCTTACAAATGGGGCATGGGTATTGTGTCTCAATCATATATCACAAAAATATATAAAGAAACTCATCATCTTTCATATTTTATTTGTATCTTTATTTAATCATAATTTTCCATAGTTTACTATAATGTTTAGCTGTCTATGTCCAACAGAAAACACCTGTGTAAATACAAAACTGACAAAAATCTTCAATTTTAACAATTTTTGTCAGTCTTAACTTATTCTATTTTTTTTTTTTTAAATTGCCTTACAGGATGGACCATGCAGCATTTATTCCAAATCGATCATAATCGATAATAAATGTCATTCTTAAGCTTAGCTTGAACTATCATTATGACATTGTGCAAGAGTATTGCATACAATTGACCTGACAGTATAAATTTGCAAAAAATGTACATAATTAATATTATTAAAATATAGTATATTTTATACTATATTGACATACCTCTGAATCATCAGGAGGGGCCACGGTCACGGAGCTGTAAAGCCAAAGACTACCAGCAGATGCACTAGGCTCCGCCCACAATAGATACAGGTCATCCTCCCCTGGATGTCGTCGTAAAAACTGAAGTGCACCAGATCCAGAGTATGTGTACCAGAATGTGAGGCAATAGACAGATCCTTTGGAGAGGGTGTAGGAGTAAAGCCACGCATCATCACCGTTACCCTGGACAGACGTGTCAATGTAGATAAAATACCCTGCATGGGAAGAAAGAGCAATCTTATTGTTGTCTAAATTAAGTAAGTTCAATTCTTATATCACAACCTGAGTGAAGTGGGGGGGGGAGGGGAGGGGACTTCCATACTCAAGTGATAAGGGGTGTGCAGCCCATTAACCCAAAATCACACCTGTGCAGTATGAGTTTTTTTGGTACCTGCAGCATGAAATCATATGATTTTGACAACTACATGTACAGTACGAAAGTAGTTAATAAAATTTGATATATATATCTGATACCTGCAGTACGAAAGTAGTTAATTTTGATACATATTTTGATCAATATTGTTAAAAAATTGCACCAGCAGTATAAAATTAATGGCTGACCGAGGTATTTGGGGAACCTGTACTTTGAAAATTATGAAAACAGACACCTGCTTGGGTCGCACATGTATATATGTATATACCTCATAAAATGAAAGTGCCCCCTTCCCCCCCCCCCATTCTTCTGGATATCGATCATGCATGCGGGGGGAGTATGAAATTAATGGCTGACCGAGGTTTTGGGGACCTGTACTTTGAAAATTATGAAAACAGACACCTACTTGGGTGGTACATGTATATATGTATATACCTTATAAAATGGAAGTGCCCCACCCCCTTTGGATATCAATCATGTATGTCGGAGGAGAATAAAGAGAACAGGGTTTTTACCCCCATATGTCAGCTGCTGTCTTTGATAGTATTGTTGTAGAAAATGTTGCAGTAGAATCAAATTGATTAGCAAATACAAGACTGAGACTCCTGAAAATTCAATAGCGAGAAATACTTTTACACCACATTTGATGGGAGACTTTCTGCAACCACTTTGAATCTTGCAAATGGTGCTCTGGGGTAAGTGTAAATTGTCTTTTAAATAAACCTCATTTCGGAAATAATTACAAACTCTGATTACCTTCAGCTGTGTTGGTGGTCTTATCAGTCGTCGCCCCTGCTGATCCTGTTTGAGACCCTGTTCCTCTCTGCCAGTCGAAGTCATCATATGTTTGCTCCTGTTGCCAGACGCAAAAATCAAGCTCAAAATGGCAAAAATCTGCAAAAGGAAAACCATTATGCACATTTTTAGGATTACACTAAATATAGACAAAGTCCTAAATTCTCAATTGCTGAGTTTCCTCAAAATATCCAAGAATCCTTTGTTGTCCTCCAGATCTAACAATTGTGACTGAAGTTCCTCTAGAACAATGTATTTCATAATTCACACACTGAAGTTCAATCAAGGAGGTACCACTAAAGTGGCTACCTGTCTCATATAGAATTACATTTAAAATTTTAATCCTTATTTTTAAATCCTTCATAACATGGCCCGTTATATCTAACCGAAATATTTTATTATAAACAAACCAGTTACCGCCTGCGCTCTCAAAACCACCTCATCCTTTATGTTCTAAAAAGTAAACTTACATATGGCAATCGCTCTCTGCAAATATCTGGCCAAAAACTTTGGAATGACTTACCTCTTTCAATCAAATCTGCTCAATCTCTTAAACAATTCCATACCTTGCTTAAGACTCACTTATTTAATTGTGCTTTCAAGTCCTCTTCATAATTTTCTTGTTCTTTGTTCTCTTTATTATATTTCATGCTTATCTTATTTACACATTTGTATTTTTTTTTTTATATGCATATTTTGTAAAACGCATTAGAATAAGTTATTTGGATAATGCGCCATAAAAGTGTAATAAACTTAAACTTAAACTTACCTCCTTGGTTCAATTATATATATCTACACCAAGAAGGTACCACTTTAGAGTGGTACCTCGTTGTTTACACAGTGCTTCCCAGTCTTGCTTTACTGTACTTCACACAGAATGATTGTGTGTTATAATAATCTCTGTTGTCATAGTCATGTGAGCAGCTAGATGTTAATTGCTTGAATAAACAAACCAGGTTTTTAATTAGATGCAAGACTTGAAAACCAGGAAATTAGAGCTATGGATAGTACAAATTCGTGGAACCCGCAAACTAAAATATCTAGTGGTTCCGATGCATCCTTTCATTGTTGGTTAATTTTCAAGTTTTATACTAACTGGTATTGCATATCATGAAATATGCTAAATAACATATATTCATAAGCCATGCCTGCCATGCATATCAATAAAGTCAATTTGACAACATTACAAGTATGATGCAAAGCATGTCTACGATTGCACACTTATCACTATTTGAAGAAATTTACATAATGCCCCACTACACTGTATGACCAAGGAGGTACCTCCTTGGTATGACATCACTACCAACACAATAGGTCACATACTAGTATACAGACCATAACTCATCTGTGTACAACATGTGATAGGCTATGTGTGCGATGTGTTTACAAGTTTTTTGGAGCATTTTCACAAGCTCTCCCACCCCTTTGCAATAATTGCCATTGCACCCTCACAGTCTATCATGTCCTCCTTGCTTGCCCCCTGTACAATAGTCCAGCTCTTCCAGAAAACCCTCCAGATAAAATGATCTCCTTCCTTTATCATGCTTCCCTCTACAACCATATTTAGTCCTCCTCTCCCAACCCCCAACCCCTTTTTTTTCTGTAAGCATGTACAAAAAAACAGACAAATAACATGCAAGTATGATGTAAACAAACATATGGTTGCTATAAATTTATCACTTTTTAAATATTTTTTATATTAAGCCACCCCTCCCCCCCCCCACTTAGTAATATGCATGACATCACCACTAAAAACAATAGGGCATGGACAATGGGTTATCTGAGTACCACATATGGCCTGTATCCAATGAATTGTCCTGTGGTTACTGTCATTACATGTACAAGATCTTATCAGCAAAACCATATTTAGCCCCGCCCACTATGTATACAGTATTAATGATATTCAACAATGTTATACCATGAATATGTATACACTAGCTAAAACCATGTTGTTAAAATATAAGCAATTGAAGATTTTGAATTTAAGCCGTGCCAACTCATTGATATGCATGACATCACCTCCAAAACCAATACGGTGCATATAACTGACAATGTGCTATCTGTTTACAATTTATGACATGAATCCAGTGTATCGTTCTTTAGATATCATGTTTACAAGCACTTTTTAACAAAATCATGTTAAGCCCCGCCCACTATGCATATTAATCAGATTCAATTTTTTACACTATGAGCATGTGGAGACTAGCTACCAACTATTCCAAATATGAAGCAAAACTGACTAGCAATTCATGAAATATTGGCATTTCAAGATTTTTACATTAGGCCCTGCTCACTCATAAATATGACATCATCAACAAAATTAATAGGGCACATCTGCGGACCATGGGCTACCTGTGTACCACATATGACATAAATCCAATGTCGTTTTGGAAAGTTTGTGTTTACAAGCTCTATTTGGCAAACCATATATGACATAAATCCAATGTCGTTCTGGAAAGTTTGTGTTTACAAGCTCTATTTGGCAAAGCCACATTAAGCCCCGCCCACTATGCATTTTGATGAATTTCAATGATTTTGGGCCAAGAACACATACACACACTAGCTAACATCATAATCATACCAAATATGAAACAAAACGGACAAACGGTTGTTGAAATATGAGCATTTCAAAAAGCCCTGCCCACTCATGAATATGCATGACATCATTACTAACAACGTTATGACACATCTTTAGAACATGGGCTATCTGTGTATCACATATGACATGAATCCAATGTACCATTCTTGAGATATCGTGGTTACAAACTAGGCTTAACACACACATACATACATACATACACCCAGACATACATACGCACAACAAGCAGACCGGATAAGTCCCTGATGCTGATAGCATTGGAACCACAAAAAGCAAATGACGTTGAGCTAGTCACTTCCTTGTGTAAATTCATGACATATTTTCATCACGCTATCTTCATAATCCTCTTTATATAGAAGGAATTGGAATTGGGTCAGAAAAACAATTCTGTTTAAAAATGGTTCTTATGATCTGTTTGAATAGCTGTAAAGCAAAATAAATGTCTTCATTTATTCCAGTCAGGTTTGTTAACACTGTTTCAAATCACTTGAATGGGCATCCAAATATGTAGCTCAAAAAACAACAGGCTTTAACACCGCAACATCATGATCACAGCACAAAATACAACGCAATACACAGCCCAATACAAAAGCAAAATAATTATACGGTGCAGAACAAGGTTGAAAACACAAGACGAGAGAGTAAGGTATAAATACTGAGCAAACAAATAGGATTGAGCAACTGGTATTAAGAAGGTACAGATATCCCAGCGGATAAGTGCAATATTTGAGAAGAATCCTGTACTTTTTGATAAAAGCATCATTATCTTGGCCATTGCAAACAAAATTGGTTATAGTGCCATCCCAGATTTTGCCTATGACAGCTTTGGCCATTTTCCAAAATGGCTGCCATAACCGTCATAGGCAAAACTGGGATGGCAGTATATCCAATTTTGCTTGTAATGGCCAACAGAACATATTTAGTTGGTGCGTTTTTCAAAAAGTGCACGATTCTTGCCCTTATCCGCTGGGCTATAGCTCCATAGGCAAAATATTATATAATCTGGAAGCAGTGTGAGCAAAGCCTTGTCTTCAGCTGCCATGAGAGCACATCTGTGAGTGGCAAACCTTCATGTCCTCACAGTGATAGAGAGAAAACAAAACCATGGATCTGCCCTTTTCCAAATAATCCTCTACCTGTGTACCACATATGACCTAAATCCCATATGTCGTTCTGGAAAGTTCGTCTTTACAAGCTTTATTTGGCAAAGCCACATTAAGCTCCGCCCACTACACATATTAATGATTCAACGTTTTTATACTATGAGCAACATAGTATAAAAACACTTATCAAAACACCATTAAATGAGTTTAATGTATGCATAGTCTGTGATGAGGTCTTATACAGCACAAGTTGGTGGAAGCAGATAGGTGAGGTGAGAAGATAGTCTGTGGCACTAGAATGTTCAACAATACATTACCTTGCTCTGGACAGGCACCATTGCCAAGAGACACGTCATCAAGGGCCATGTCACTGTAGTAGGACGACCCAACTTCCCCTTCAAATGTCACCTGGAAAAGAATATCACAATGTGCAAATAGGAGTAACACATGACTAAAATGGGGTGGAGGGGAAGGGGGGGGGAGGGGGATGAACTAACACATGACTAGGATGGGGTGGGGGGGTATGAAGTAACGCATGACTAGGATGGGGGGGGGTACAAGCTATGACAACCAGTCCCTCCCATCTAAATCTATTATTTTCAATCTTCTGCTATACAATTTGAAGAAACCGATTATGTGGGAAAACAAACAAGCACAAAAGCACTGTTTTACATGAACAGCATCCTAACTGAGACAGTTCAACTGTTTTGAATTCTGCATTAGCTATCAATAATGCAGTCTTGTTAAAGTGTCTGCACCTGTTTTCTGTCATGGCCCTCAGGACACGGCAGGACTAGTATTGAAAAGTACATGCCGGAGGTCCGCCATCTTAAATTTAGAATAATAACAAACATTCTTAAGTCAAACTAATGATTTTTATATATCTTTTAAAATGTGAAATTGAATATTGCATGAATAGTTTTCCAAAGTAGGAATCACGACGAAGTAAAAACATTAAAACTACCAAAAAAATCCATTTAAAACCTAATTTACAATTTTTTTGGGCACTACCAAGAGAGAGGTGAACAAAATGTGAGAGGTGCACAAAATGTGAGAAAGGTGAACAAAATGTGTTAGGAAAAAGATTATTTCTGGCCAGTGAGCCGAAACAAAGGAACCCAATTGTAGATGCAGCAGAAGTGGAGAAGTTTCCTACTTAAATACATCAAAAAGTTACAATATTAGTGATTAAATAAAACCGAAAAAAATTCGGGGGAAGAACTCCCTGCATAAAAGTGGGCATGAAAAGGATTTAATGTGACTTGAAGTATTGGGGCCTCTTTGGAGTAAAACTGTGTTTGCTTTTCTAGTGTCAAAACGCTTTAGTTATTTTTTGGCCAAACCAAAATCGTATAATTACTAAATGGCTCTTCTAAGGTTGACGGCCACAACCGGCCCTTTTTAAGGGGCTACGTTTCTAGAATGTAACGCCATTCCTTCCTACTTTGATGTCAAAAAGCTGTTTTCATGACAAGTGTCTTCTTTGTTATTCTTTCTTTCATTGCCTGACCAAGGCCCAACCAACGAGGGTGCTTGCTTTGATGCAATACAACACATCACAGTCAACTAAATTTTAGAAGTCTTATAAAAAACATTTATCTGATAGGCTACTAAAAAGGCCGTCAATGTTCAAGAGGCAAAATCATCATAAACACAATGTTTAAAACTCAATTCAAATTGTTTGACTGGTCAACATTTCAACCAATTGCAACCATTGGTCCTTAGTGTACGGTATAAACCAATTAAAACCCCAAGCTAGAAAAAACTTGATGTAGCCCAGTCAGTAAGGTAATGGCACTTTTTTTTTTAACCAACAGTTGTAGGTTCGAATCCCGCCAGAACCATTTTTCTTGAATTTTCCTTTTTCTTTTTTCGCTCATTGTAATTCTAACAGCCTCTATTTTCAAAATGGATTTCTATTGTCAAAATGGACTGGAATATTGCCTTCACATTACCATTATACTCCTTTTTTGGTACTTACAGAACTCTGTACCAGAATAGCTAACAAAATTTCAGCTTGTTATTGTGGTAGAAAGGTTATTAACTATCAAAAACGGAGTATAATGGTAATGTGAAGGCTTCATTCCAGTCCATTTTGGCAATAGAAATCCATTTTGAAAATAGAAGCTGTTTTTTCGTCTGATGACTAATGTCTTTCACTTTCACATTTTTTTCTTTCTAACAAATAAGTTGAAAAAACAAGTTTCCTGTAGATTGTTATAGCGCTATGCACTACGCTTGAATCTTCACACACATAACGCTATGTAGTGTGCACATGTACAAACAGACAGGGATCTTAAGCATTCCAAAACTGGAAATGACATTAAAGCTTTCCATCCTGCTAGTATTAAAGAGACCAATGATGTACAAACTGGGACGAGCCTCCCTCTTTAAGACAGAATTTTCCTCTATCTGTATTCTGTTTGGAGTGTGATTTTCTATCTATATGCATTATCTGTGGAGCATAAAATCTCTCACTGATTTGAGTTTTAGTATCATACAAATGGGAGTGATGATCCCTTCATCCATTAACTGACTCAAGTTACTGTTCCTTTAGAACAGAGTGAGAGTAATCAAGCTTGATATCTTGCCGGTCCAAAATGAAAAACATTCATGTTTTCAAACTACACCCAAGACTTTATTATTTGAGAATGACTTCTTGCATGTTATAAAGCAACAGTTTTGTACTTATTATTTATTTGTTTTCCCATGTATTTTTCTCATCCTTGGATTATTTGAGTTCAGTTTGTAGATATGTGAAGAGAACCTTGTGACTTGCTATATAAGTACTAGGGGAGAGGGGGGGGAGGGGGAGAGTAAGTAAGTAAAGCTATATATAAGCATTCATGTTTTGGGTCGTTTATTCAAGCATTTGCTTGTTGTATCATGCTTAGAGTACATACAGGAAGTGTTAAAGGAATATTCCTATGATTTTATGTTCATTTATATGATAGAGAACTTTGAAAGTAACAAATTGGTGAAAATCCATCTTCAAATCTTAATTAACTTAGAAAGTATTACATATACGAATATATAATTTGAAAAGTGACCTGCACAGTACACAGTGTGATGTCATACTTGCATATCCAAGACAATTTTTATGTAATTTTATGCAAATAAACTTTCATTTTTCATTTATTTAGAGAGTAAGGTACTGGAACAGAAAGGCAAAGCATGTTCTTGCAAAGTGCATGTTATATTCCACCTCAATAATAAAAAAAAATGTTAAAATAAATCAGAAAGAGATCATTAATTTAAAAGAAATATAAAAATTGCCTTGAAAGTGCAGCTGTCATCACCATGACCCTGTCGAATTAGACTTGCTGCACCAGTCACTTTCCAACATACTGGGGGAATCTTTAAAATGTGATAACTCCTAAATGAAATAAGATATAGTGATGGTTATTTCACCAATTTGTTTCTTTAATAGTCGTCTATCATAAAAATTCACATAAAATCTCACGAGGGTATTCCTGTAAAAGGTACTCACAGAAAAGTCCAGGAAGGTTTGAATCTGCACAGAACCCTGAATCCACTGATCACCACGATCAGACGTCTGCAGCCAAACCAGCTTCTGCTCAAATGGAAGATTATCTTTATAAGTGGTGATGTAAACACGGAGGTAACCCATGGTGCTCCCGTAAAGATGGTACCAGAAGTAAACGCATGTTAAACCAAGAGGGTCAGTTTGGGCCATGATCGGGGACAGAAGTCTGGCTTTATCGCCCAGTAGCTGTGGTGAACTGGACTCCGTGAATATGTAATGGCCTAGAAGAAATATCAATAAATGAATGTCTACAACACAACATCAGTTAGAAACCAAAAAGGTACAGACATATTTGGTAAAAAGCAGGAGGCAGAAGTTTATAATATTTTAGCACAAAATCAATATTGTAGATAACATAACATAACAAGATGACGTTCTAAGAAGGGTCAGTCACCCCAAAAAAACCAGAAGACAAATATCATGCTAACAAATTGCTCTTTAAGCCTACCTGCACCCGACACCTGAGTTAATCCTGAAAACTCAGGTATGGCAATTACCAACCTAACTTCCTGTTCAGTATTGTTTCCACTCAAAACAATGATTATTTATATGCCATTTTCATGCACACCAGTCAAATAAACCAAGGTCATTTGTGTGCATAAGATTACAGAAGCCAGTGCTGAGTAATCAGGGCACTTTGTGATTGAAATTACTCATCCTTGTTAAGTGTCTTAGTGGGAGAAATTTGTTTGCAAACTGTTGATAAAAATAGTTGTGTATTATATGCTTGAGGTGATGTGTGCGTTAACTTTAAATGAATGACGGACCATTTCTCCTAAGGAAAGATATTGCTTCATGTTACCACCATATAAGAAAAACACAGAAAATCCATGCATGAAAATCAAAGACACCCAAATTTAGTAAAGAATTTATTAAGGTCGACTTTCAAGTTATGAACAGAATCAGACCCAACCACCTACTCAGGCAAACCATTCCAACCATTAACAAAGCTTTGCGAAAAGCTAACAAAAGGAGAAAGACAATATTTTCAAATTATTGAAGAGTCATGTTGAAGTTGTTTTTTCAAGATTTAAAAAGGTTTTAAGGAATGCAAGTGTGTGATATTCCTGCCTGATATTCATCATTTCTATACAAAAAGCTAGTTCTTTAAATTCAAATATTTCCTTCATAGAATATTCTTTTTAAGATGTAATATTTATTAGTTTCTTCATGCTTTTATGTAGGAGAAACATACTTAACCCTTACTCTACCACACAGCCATATGATCGCCATTTTGGGTGCCCCATCTTTGACTCCGCCTCCCGAGCGTGTTTTCAATAAAGTGCTGGTAGAGTAAGGGTTAATCTATCTGCAGAAAGTGTGCCAACACAAAAATATATGCAGTATCATTCAGGTGGACGGCCCACCGTGGGTGGCCCACTAAAGTGGAATGAACCCGACTATGCTGCTCGGAAGAGAGAGGACCCTTCAATATGCTTTACCCATATTTTACCACGCGGCGATATTATCGCTGTTTTGGGTGCCCCATTTTTGACTCCGTCTCCCAAGCATGTTTTCAATAAAGTACTCCTCAAAGATTTACAAACCTATCTTATTCAAAGCATTAATGGTACAAATTCTTACCGTTTCCATTACGACTATGGTCATCTGATGGGCCTGTTGCAGTGTTGGGTGTGCCCAAGCGATCCACGAGCCAATCAAAATCATCTGAAGTGTCCTGGACCCACCCACAAATGCTTGCTTCAAAATCACAATCAAATGTGAGAAATGATGATGGTGCCGCATTTGCTGGTAAAACTGTTGAGTATAGAAAGAAAAAAATGTTTTTCATCATTATTTTATAGTTATCATGAAAACTTAAAAAGTCCAACAAAATTTATATTTCCTTCGACTTTTTAAACATTTGTTTTATTTCAATCATTTCGTCTGCTCATCAAAATGTCCCTTGCACCCGACTGTGTCCTCAACTTTGTAGCTGCATGACCAAAGGTGGTGCAACCGGGAGGACAAAGAGGCACATTTCCCCCCCTACCCTCCACGACTTTTCTCAGAAGCTAAAAAGTGCCCTTTTTCACAGAGTAAAAGTGCCCTTTTTCAGTGGGAAAAGTGCCCTTTTCAAATGGGACACGTGCCCCTTTTGAGAAATGACACATGCCCTCTCAAACAAACCCTAGATTATATCTGATCAATTCATTAAAGTAACACAAATAAGACTAATTGACAATATTTCCCAAAAGACAACGTTGGGGACCCAACAGCCGAGATTGGAC
The DNA here is from genome assembly GCA_020152595.1 of Chiridota heheva. Lineage (NCBI taxonomy): Eukaryota > Metazoa > Echinodermata > Holothuroidea > Apodida > Chiridotidae > Chiridota > Chiridota heheva. Next base: position 248,130 of record JAIGNY010001306.1, read on the forward strand.
TTTTTTTCTTCCTGAAAATGCATGTGCCCTTCTAGAGTGTGTGAGCCACCCCAAATTTAATTCATGGGGCATCTTTAAAATGGGCCATTCACTGCAAAGCTTTAATGCGGACCCTGCCCATATGATTGTCATAGACTGACATGCCCTCCCCATCTTCTTCGTAAAGTTCCAAAGGTGCCCCTTTTACACAGATAAACAAAGTGTTATTTCAAATATAAGTCCCCTTATTATAACTGACCTCTTTATTGACAGATTGAAGTGAGACAAACATCAAGCAAGATACCAAAATTTTGTTATAGCTGGAAGTACAGTGGGCACCTTTAATTTGGGTTCCACATACAACTGGGACCCTTGCCATTGAGCAGCTGAAGACTGGCTGTGAATTTGACCTTTTAAGTCTAATTTCTACTAATAAACCAAGTTCATTTTATTCTCAGCATGAAAATGATTTGCCTCTTGACTAATTCTAAGGACTCCTTATTTCCTTTTCACAATATTTCAAAACATAAAATAATCCAATTTATGATCAATACAATTAACTAATATTGATCAAAATCCTTCCAATGTCGACACTTATGATCTATCAATTTTCCATTTTTGTAGATCTTGGTATAAAATTTGTCTATTTTACAGAATTTTGGTCCTAAATATTTTGAAATAAAATTGTTGTGTCTGCAAATTAAAAAAAAAGGAAAAACATGGGTCACCAGCAATTTTCGCATTAAAAAAAAGTTTCGAAAGGATCCAGGAGGAAGAAGATTGTCCCTATAAGATAAAGTGCTGTCTTACATGTATTGAAAATATGTCAATCAGAGGTGCCTCTTAATCCTGTGCCCCTCAAATCATGTGCGCCCCAAGGAAAACATCTTCCGCCACCCCTGTGCTCGACCTACAGAGGTTTTTTGTTATTTTAAATTCTATTCGTTCATCCAATTTCTGCTATATTTCTTTCACTGAGTCGGGATTTTGATATGGCTAGTCACTAAGTCTCTTCTGCTATGATATCCATGGACAACCACACAAACACAACACCCAAACAAAGTATGCTTAAGATGCATTCTGACAACACTGTACTATAAGGATTAATGATGAATATATTGAAGGATGAATATATTACCCAGATGAAATTTGTTACTATACTCATTAATCATTATTCAAATTTTGCTTTTTCAATGTTATGACATTTACAAACTATCATACATTTTTTTAGTGACATAAGCAAGTCTGGCAAGTAACAAATTTCAGGTGGGTGAATAGGTTTGATGACTGTGTACTCCATTATCCAAATTCTGAAACAAAGCATAATTTTTTTAAATAGAATCAAAATTCACTGAGATAACTAATCAATAAATGACTTGATAACAGTCAACATATATTTGGAAGGGTATTTTCACCCCAAATTTCAGATTTGTTCATGACCAAATCCAAATTCAATTCTAAGGCCTGATTTAACTTCATTACGCTGATAGCAAAGATGACCAGAATTTTATTTTGAATGCACATCAGAGTACTCGAAAATTATCTCCAATTTTCCCTGATTTTGCACCTGACAAGTTTTTAAATACTTATTTTTTTCCTAGTACTAGGAGTAACTGCAGAATCCAATGCACTTCTAAAGGTATTCAAAGGTACTGAAGGTATTCTGTACTGAAGGTATTCTGTACTGAAGGTATTCTGTACTGAAGGTTCTGAAGGCTTCAGACCTATTTCATGATCAGGGGGCCTAAGGCCTAGTGTTTAAAGGTACTGAAGGTATTCTGTACTGAAGGCTCTAAAGGCTTCAGACCTATTTCATGATCAGGGGGCCAAAGGCCTGGTGTTTGAAGGTACTGAAGGTATTCTGTACTGAAGGTTCTGAAGGCTTCAGACCTATTTCATGATCAGGGGGCCTAAGGCCCAGAGTAGGAACTTGTTCTTTCTTAGTACGAATCTTCATACTCTTAACTCCTTTGCTCTGAATCTCTGATTTAGAGTTTGAACGATTAAATACATTAAAAAATTACATGCTTAAGTCAATGGGCTTCAATGTGTGTTTTCAAAAAAAGTTGCCGAGAAATTTTGGGCAACTTGATTTTAGATATGAAGACTTATTTTAACCTGAAAATCAGCACACTGAAACTTGAATTTGTTGTACAAATTGTGATATTGTAATAACTCAATTACTATCCTAAAAGGAGACCCATTTTTTGCTCAAAAATAAAGTTTCAACACCTTTTTTGCGAGCATCTTGATAAAAATTGTAGCACACACGTAAGCATTTTTCCAACAAATAAGAAGATAGGATGCTTGCGTAAAGAAATTATTGACATATTTTGAGTGCATATCTATATCCTCTGTGCAGCTATGAGTGCATAAACGTACCATTGTGCATCCTATACTTATGTATGACGCATACAATTTGTATGTTTGGTTTGGTTTGTTGATGTTTAAGTCAAGAGTCAAATGTGCCAAGAAGGTGTTCAAAATTAAGGTGTTTGAGTAAGGAAAGAAAGGTGGGATAGAGGGTAAGAGGGAAAGAAGGTGAATAAGGGAAAGAAGTTAAGGTAAGAAAAGGAAGGTGAGGAAGGTAAGACAGAGAAGGGAAGGAAAGGGAGGTTTAGATCAGGTGGAATCAATTGCTGTTGCGGAGAAAGGTGATGAAGTTAGAGGTAGGATTGTTCTTGAAAAGATGGAAATTCAGATGGAGGGGAAAAGTGTGATCTGGAGTTCACGTAAATGAGACAGGTTAAGAGGATATGCTTGATCGAGAGATCAGTGTTGCATGTACGGCAGAGAGGAGCAGGGGAACCAGAAAGTAGGTGAGAGTGGGTGAGAAAGGTGTGGCAGAGGCAGATGCTGGTGATAACAACATCCTTCCTGTGGTTGCGTCTGTGCAGGGGGACTTTACTCCTGACTTTAGGTTTGATGGTGTGAAGTTTATTAATGGTCTCGAGATTCCAGGAATCTTGCCAGGTCTTACTGAGGTAGCTGGAAGTGAAGAAACGGAGGTCTGAGAGCAGGATAGGAAAAGAAGAGATGTGATTTGACAGGGCGGTGTTGGCAGCTCTGTCAGCTCCCTCATTGTCAGGAATGCCAACATGGCTGGGGATCCATAAAAAGATTTTTTTTTTTTCCTTGGGAGGAAAGAGCGTGAAGTTTATTGAGGATTTGTAGGATGAGTGGATTGGACCAGAGCATGTTGAGGATGCCCAGCGAGAAAAGATTTAGAGTCGAAGAAGATGACGAAGCGGAGGCGGAAGGAGAGTTCAACAAAGTTTAAGGCCAAAAGGATGGCCTTTGCTTCAGCGGAGTAGATTGAGGTTCCATCGGGCAACCTTCAGGGTGAGGCCGGGACAAGCATATCATATGGAGTTGCTATTGTTGAAGTGGATGAGAACAGTTTTGTCTTTTGAGAAGATGAAGCCGTTGGAGTCGCTTCACTTAGCTAATTTGTCCAGGCAGTGTTGAAGATTATTTTGGAGAGTTTGGAAGCATGAGGAGGAAAAGAAAATAGCAAAATCATTGACATAGAGAGAGCAATTGATGTTGGTGGCAGGGCCTTGGTGATGCTCTTAATTTTGAGGATGAAGAGAGAGAGAGGAAGAAGATACTGCATTGGGAGACACTCAGGTGTTGGGTGTACCTTTAGGAGTAGGTGTTACCAATGGCGTAGGCATACCCTGAAATGGCGAGCATGGAGAAAGTTCTGGATGAAGGTGGAGAGGAGGCCTCTGAGGCCGGAGGAGTGTAGGTCCTTGAGAATACCATACCGCCAGGTGGTGTTGAAGGCCTTTTCGAGGTCGAAGAAGATGGAGATGGCGTGGTGATTTTTGATGAAGACTTCAGGTACATTAGTGTCAAGTTTGAGGACATGGTCCAGGCAGTTCATGTTTCTCCTAAGCCTGTAGTTGACCAAACGTTCCATAATCTTGCAAAGGCAGGAAGTAAGAGCGATGGGCCGGTAGATGGTGGGAATTTTGTTAGGCTTGGGGATTGGTGTGATAATGGGCTCTCTCCAAGTGATAGGGAAAGATTTGGAGGACCAGAGGTGATTATAAATCTTGAGGAGGATGCCAAGGGAAGTCCTGGGGTGGTTTTGAGGAGATTATAGTGGATACCATCCAGGCCTTGAAAGGAGGACCCAGGTTTTCTTAGGGGCGGAGGAGAGCTCGGAGTAGGTGAACGGAAGGTTGTAGCTTTCCTGAAAGTTGAGAAGGTTCTTCTCGGCCTCAATTTGTATGTTTGTTTGTTTGTTTAATGATGGCTTAACAGCACCACAACAATTAAAGTCAAATTGTGTCTGAGAGGTCAGATCATTCTAGAGGTAGGAAGTAAAGGAAACAGGGGAGAATGAGAGAAATTTAAGGACAAAAGGTCACAAAGCTGTGATCGTGAGGGGAGGTGCATGGATGAAACAAAAACAAAGTAGAGAGGGGGTGTAAGAGGAGAATTAAATATGGTACTAGAGGGAGGCATGATGAAGGAAGGAGATAATTTTATCCGGAGGATTTTTCTGGAAGAACTCAGCAATTGAGTTTTAGGGAGCGAGGGAAGCTCTGGGAAGGTTGTACAGGGGGCAAGCAAGGAGAACCTGATGAATTGCGAGGGTGCAATGGCAATTGTTGCAGAGGGGTTAGGGGGAGCCAATAAGGAGGTAGGAGTGGGTGAGATGAGTGTGACCAATTCTAAGACGGGTAATATGAACGTTGTCAATACGAGAGAGGTTGTTGATGGTGGCTTTGATCGGAATTGTGGGCTGGATGACATGGAGTTTGTTATCAATTTGGGACTTCCATGAGGTTTGCCAGAGGTCCCGAACAAGGGAAGCGATTAGCGGTTTGATGTCAGAGAGGGTTTTGGAAAAAAGGGGCAGGGAGGAGGGTGAGGGCAAGCTTAGCAACTGCATCAGCCCTGTCATTACCCGGGATGCCAACATGGCTGGGTATCCAGAAGAAAAGAATACTTTTCCTGCAGAGGGTGGGAGAAAGGAGTTTGCGGAGGAGGAGGTGGCATATGAGGTTATCCCATTTAAGGTTGAGTAAAGAAGTAAGAACAGCCTTTGAGTCGGAGAAAATAACAAAGTGGCTGAGCGGGAAGTACTCAATAAAGTTGAGGGCAAGGAGAATGGCCTTAGCCTCGGCTGAAAAGACGGATGAGTAGTCGGGAAGTCTGCTACTGAGGGTAATGTCTTGGATGACCGCAGCAGCAGCTGTCTTGTTGCCCTCCTTGGACCCATCAGTATAGATGGAGGTATAATTTGAGAGTTGGACTTTGACTTGGTTGTGGAGATTGATGAGGAGGTTAGGATGGGTTTAAGCTTTGTGATGAGTGGAGAGGCCCAGGTGGACAGAAGGGAGGGGGTGGCCCAAGGAGGAAAAGTGGGCCAGGAGAAGGTGCCGAGAGTAGTGGGGTTGATGCCAAGATGGAAGAGGTCTGATTTAATGCGTTAGCTGAAGGAAGGGGATAGGGTTTTAGTCCTATCAGAGGGGGTGGAGAAATTGGAGTACCTAATGAGGTTGTAAACAGGGTTCTGGGTGTTGGTGAGGACCCTTAAAGCATAGGATAGGCTAAGCTTTCTACATCTAAGTAGAAAGGGGGTTCGTTGGCTTCAACATGAAGGCTGGTGATTGGGGAGGTCCTGTAAGTATTATCATCAACAAAGAACAATGGCGTTGAGGCAGTCAAATTTGAATGAATTTTGATAGCGAGCAACAAAGCAATTGTCGCCTTCTTTAAACGAATGCGCTGTGTGATTTTTGTTGTATCTGCGTCCGTTTTGGCCCCTCCTTTTTCAAGTTGTACGTGCGCATTCGCAACATTAATTGCAACTCTATCATCCTGTGCACAAGATACTGAAATTCTGCCAGAGAATTGACCATTTTTACCCGTTTTCACACAGAATTCGGGAAATTGACCAAAACATAAGTTGAAATAAATAGTTTGATATGTTTGTGTGGTTACATTAAGCAAAAGTTAAGGGCATCAGTATTAATTTCAATGCTCTTTTGTGACCACTGTACTGTAGGAGACGTAAACAATCGTGTCTAACGTTAGGCCTAACGACGTTAGGTCTAACGTTAGACACCATCGTGTTAAACCCCAACGTAGCCTGCCTTTAAGTTGCCACACATCTGCTTTGATCGATCGATTTCCTTGCTCATGCTCCTACTCTGGTAAAGATTATCATAATAGGAAGTAAATTTAGATCAGGTGACATGTAACCTACCATCAGGTGACTTCATAAGCGCGAGAAGATGACATGATTCAAATACTATCACGTACCTTACAGACCACAAAATTTGATTCGGCCAACTCACTGTGTGACTCGAGTTGTTTATGTCATTATTACAAAATTAAGGGGCACCCTTCCACAAGTGTCATTTTTGAGATTTTTTTTTTATCCAAAGAACATTGCTATGATGCCAATACCTTTTGTAGTCTGTAATGGAGGTGGCGAAGTTAGGGTAGATGACGTCCCACAAAGTGGTGACCTAAGGACAGTACGGCAAAATGCATTTTACATGTTAAGGGATAGGGCTTAGAAGTTCAAGCACTGGGGACATGTTAAAGAGACAGGTCATGAATTAAGGAAAGAGATATCTTCATAACTTAAAAATTGATGGGGAAAATTGGTTCAGGAGGTGACTTAGAGGTTTAAGTTTCATAGATTAAAAAATTTTCATAGGTTAAAGGGGTGGTGTGTCATAGGTTAAGGTGGTAGTGTGTCATAGGTTAAAGGGGTAGTGTCATTATTTCGAAAATGAATTGACATCATTGATTAAATGTTTTTATTATTTTTTAATACTTTTTTTTTTTCTTTCTTAAATTGACAGCAGCTGTCAATAACTGTTTTTATTTTGAATGGACAATGGAGACCTTTTGATTTAAACATGCACATTTCATCACTTAGGCCTATACCCCCTGCCCACATTGGAAGTGACCTTTAAGTCACCAGGTAGATTTTCCATTTAAGTTTAAATGCATATTACCTGTAAAGTTTCCAATAAATATAGTTGTTGACTGTACTTTTAACTGTGTGAAGAGTGTTTTGTTTAATCTGGAACAAAAATTTGTAAGTGAAGTTATTTTAGGCCAATATTTTTGCAAAATCAATCACGGAGGTGGTGACTTAAACTTAAAGGCAGGTTACTAGTTCTAGTCTTCTTCTTTTAATCTTTCTCTGCAGCCGTGGTGATGGAGTACCACTACCAGTCTGGAAAACATGTATATGTATGTTATGCTGAAGATCTTCGACGTGGAGCTGGAACAATTTGAAATTATTTGGCGTATTTTCTTTCCAATTTATTAATAAATACATTTAAAGTATTGTTATGCCAGAGCCATTGGTACAAAGGAGGAAGGTTTTAAAATTATCTGGCGTAAATCTTCGACGTGGAGAAAACTAACTTTCCAAATTCCAGTCTTGATGAAGTAGGATTCTAGGAACTTGTCCTTTCTTTGCAGGAGTAGTAGGCCAAGGCTATGTTTAGTCGTAGTGCGCAAAAACGATGCAACATGAAGATTGCATGAAGATTATTTCTACTAATCTTAGTGACTGAAAGTGAAACTGCGCCTGTGAAGGCGTAGTGGATACTATGAACAATGCGTCTGCAGTCAGCCAGTTAAGCCCTAACGTTACAGCCTGGGTTTAGTGTTAGGCCTACGGGGTCTAACGTTAGCAACTTTTCGCGCAACTAGCCTAGTCCTAACGTTCGGCCTAAATGGTACTCACAATGTCTGGAGAGGCATAGCCCCAGAGTTCATCAATCAGAACCATGTTCCACTTAAACCATTCTCTCAACTGCGGTTTAATATTAGATAAAACGAGGATCCATGACCAAAAAAATCAAACTCTGTTTAAAAGTTTGGGTAATTTACCCACATTTCGTTTCGAATTGACTGTACTCAAACTTTCTGCCAAGCTCTTGCTGTTATAGCATGGTGTGCGCATGCGTGTGTGACATGTGACAAACGTTTTTAATCTTAACAAACTTTGACAGTCAGAACTATTGGAAGCGTTATCTGCAGGAGCGGTGGCAGCGCAGGGGCGTAGGATTCGGTAGGAAGCGATTACAAATATGTGCAAAATTCATTGTACATTTTAGCGCCAGTGCACCACAACTGGTTATCAAAGGCCGTGGACATTGACTTGGTTGTCGATGTTATGTCTGTCCGTACGTCGTACCTATGTTCTCGTCCGGGTCGTATTTAGCGTTTCGTGATAGCATTTGTACTATCACAACCGAATACGCAGGCGACGACTCCGTCATTGTAATTGTGTGTTCAACTCTCTCTCTTGTACATTTTAGTACAATTTCACAAAATTTGGCGAAAATTTCACAGATCTTGGCGAAAATTTTACAAATTGGGGCGAAAAATTCATGAAAACTGGCCAGAAATTCCAGAAATTGAAAAAAAATTCCTGAAAATGAATGACATTTTCCGAAAATGAAGGAAATTTCCCGGAAATTGAAGGGTATTTCCAGATTAGCAGCAACTTTTGATGGAAACCTAATTAACAGTGCAATTTGTCTACTTGTCACCGGAATTGTGTTGGTGTTTGCCACCCCCCCCCCCTCTCCCCCATGGCACCTCCTCGCCTAAGAGGTGACCCTTCCTAAGCCCCTGCTGGAGGTGTCGAGTCCAACCACCTTCCCCCACCTACCCACCTACTTTTTTTACACGTCGATAAAATTTGAGATCAGTCGGTAAATCTAGTCAGGTCGGTAAAACTTATAGTTTAGAATACCAAGCGAAACGGCTTAAAGTTAAATTGCCGGTTGATGAGCTGATTTTGATTAACATTAAAGCAATTTCAGCTTTACCTGTATACGATATACACAAGGATAGTTCCGCTTTTCTTCCATCAAAATCGTGTTATATAAACAATGCGAATTAACGTACGTGCTGGCGTTCTTAAAACTGAAATGCCTCTTACAGTCATAAGGCTAAGAAGCGCGCAAATCGCTTTATTTTCAATTGATGTTGCCAAATCTTACAAAAAAAGTCGAAACATTTCACCGAATTACTATTAAATTGTATCAATTTTATTCTACAAATTGTCCCAATTTGATCTCCCAACCGGGAAGAAGGCTTAATACAACCGAGGAGAAATCCCCCTCAGGTATCACTTTTTTTCCGGAAAATTTCCTTCATTTCCGGTAATTTTTGCCAATTTTCGAGACATTTTCTTCAATTTTCAGGAAATGTTGTCAAATTAATCAAACATTTCCAATATTTTAAATTTTTCCTTCACTTTTATCAGTTTTTTTTTTTTCTTCTCAATTTTATGTTAGAAATTGTCCAATCAGCCAATTTGACCTCCCAATTTACGGTGAACGTCAGTGATAGACACCGTCCAAATCTTATAAGGATAATATGGCGAGAAGAACTGGGTGCGTATGTGGCTGAGGTCTAAGAGCTGAACACTTTGACCTGACAGCACCAGAAGCGTAGGAAGTCTTGTATGCTTCTGGTTGGGAGGTAAAATTGGGAAATTTTTAACATCAAATTACGAAAAATTGGTAAAAGTGAGCAAACATTTGGTAAAATTTAACAAAAATTCGTTTGTTTTTTAAAAAAAATTGCAAAATTTCAGAAAATATCCTGAAAATGAAGGAAAAGTCCAAAAAATTGAAGCAAATTTCTCGAACATTGAAGGTGATTCTCTGATTAGTAGTAGCAACTTGATTATAGGTACTCAATTTACCAGTAAAATGCTTCCATTTGCAAGTAGGATTTTTTTTTTTTTTAATGACCTTTCCTGGAAACTTAATCAGTTGATTTACTAGGGCAATATTTCCGCTTGTAACTGGGAAGGTTTTCGGACTGTTGCTACCACCCCCTCCCCCTTTCCCCCATCCCCTTCACCTTGTGAGGTCACCCTTTTATGTACCCCTGGACAGCATAGGCGTTACAAGCGCGGCACTTTGGATCATAGTAATCTCTCCTACCCTCTTAAGCTACGTTACGGTACCATTATTTTCAAATCGAAAGGAAGATCTTATTTTTCAGTTTCAATTGTTCAATACATTTTTGATAGGTTCGACTTTGTTCGACAGATCGAAGCCTTTTAGCAGTCGGACCGAGTTGAAAAAGTTACAAAACCTATTTTCTGATCGCGTTCCGCAACGACAAAATAGTCCACAATTCCTTTTTCCATTTTTATTCTTTTGCAAGAGTTTTATACAATTTTTAAAGTTTTGTTATTGCCTTTTTTCATTTGATCAAAAACAAAGTGTTTATGCTAACTTAGATGTCAATTGCGAGTTAAAGAAAGTTTTTGGTGCAACAGCGATGAATGATTTTTTCGGGAATAAGCCTCTGCGGCGAAACGATATGAAAATGCATGATGTGATTGATACATGCAAAGGTACGGGTATTGCATAAACTCCTGTTAATACAGTGATGAAATAGCAACGCATGTACATAATGTACTGTATGAACCATTTGGATTCACATGTGATGTGTGTGGGCGTGTGGGTGTGTGTGTGTGAACCTGGTGAGCCATATCATAATGATAAGTATATGGATGAGCCATTGTGCGGTGCAGTGTACCTGTTATGAAAAGGAATGAGGGTGGTTTGCAGTGGTGTAGGAACGGGAAAGACAGGGTCCAAGGCCCCCCAATAAAATTTTGAACCCTCCTAATAATAAAGGTTTGAAGAGTCAGATTTTCTTTACATCTTTTCGTATTCCAAAGTGTGCATGATTAAATTGTTGAATATTTAGCATAGACCCTGTGTTTGCAGAATTAACATTTTATGTGCTTTGATCTTGTCGGGATGACTTTACGAACCTCTTCTCCTCTCTCGACGGGCCTGGCTTTAATTATCCAAAGATAGTCGCCGCCATGAGACATGTTTTCCTCTTAGAAATTGGGTTGAGGTAGTGGGTTGGGTAGGTGGCTTAAAAAAAAAATTGCAAGCGGAAACATTGCAATAGTAAAATGAGTCCCTATCAAATGTTGGCTGCTACTAAATTGGGAAATCTTCTTCAATTCTCGGAATATCTCCTTCAATTTTCGGGAAGTTTCCTTCATTTTCGTGAAATTTGCTTCAATTTTCAGGAAGTTTTTTTTAATTTTCCGGAGATTTTCGATAATTTAAGGAAATATTCTACTGAACCCCCTTCCCCCTCCGCCCAACCCCTCTTCCCTTGTGTCAAATTCTTACGCCGCTGGAATAGGCCAAGGGGCACTTACCAAATACCAAGGATGTGTGTTATACTGTACCTTTATCATTTGCTCGAGATTGATCAAAAAGAAGTAAATGAGCTTAAATGAGCTAAATTGTCTTGCACGCTAAAATAAACCTACCGTCACACGGCCCTGAAAATACATCAATATCATCGATGGCCAGATCCCCCAATGTCCCTGTTCCTCGTGTTCCTACAATCTCCACCTGCAGGTGAAAGTCAAATATCAATAACACTGATTTTCTAACTGTCATATATTGTTCCTATTTTCACTCAAGATATCAAGTAGTAGGTAAGTACAGTGAGGGGGGATACAATCACATGATGATTAAGGAATAATCATCATCAAAAGATTTCAAATAAATCAAACATTTTGGGACCCATCTGACACTTGTAGCTCCCAAATGAAGGGAATTTATTTTCTTCAAAAAGTGACCCACAGAAGTAACCAATATATGTGGACAACATTTTGCTTTAAAAAGATTAACCTACTGTGGCGACACGTTCTCTTACCATTGATAAACCCCTATAGTACTACGATATGTTTCAATCAAAGAAAACCGATACACATGCTATCAGAATTATTTGTCTTTTCAGGCCTAATTACGCAAGAAAGTATGCAAATTTGTAACGTTGACAATTGGATAGCTTCTGAAATCTCTTTTACGATCTTAATTCTCTTTTAAAAGAGTTGCAAAAAATGTCCAGACGGAGGGAATAATAAACCCTTTGGCCCGCCGGCGCCATCTTGTTCAGTATAGGCATGAAATGTTGTTAGAAACTTACACGAAAAGTGTCTGAAGAGTTTAGGGGTAAGACTCCTTGCTGCCACTGTGACTGGGACGCGCTGTTCTCACCGAATAAACCCCACTGAAGTGATCTTCTTACTTGAGATGTCAAGTCATTCGTCACATAGAGCTGAATGCTGCCTACGTCATCCCCGAACATATTGTACCAGAACCCCAGGCATTTGTCAAAAGTTTGGTCAAAAGGTGAACTCAATAAGATGGCGTCAGAGTCGTACAGGCCTGTGTTGCTTTCGATGTATAGGTAAAACCCTGCGTGGAATAGTTCACACAAAATACAATTTCGTAAGTTACACTCATACTTGTTTCGCTTACAATAATGCAAGCCATTGATCAGCAGTGACATCATCGATATCGTATGTGCAATCGTTGACATCACAATCATCATCATCATGCCTACCATGGTCTGGATCACCATCGTCATCATCCCTAACTCGGTCATCATTACCATCACCGAGTTATTGGCCAGTCATCATCTTCATCATTATCAATAACATCACCACCATCATATGTTATTATTATCATCATCATAATTGTCGTCATTTTTATAATTATGCGTATCTACATCACCATCTTTATCACTATGACCATCAACAATGTCGGTATTACAATCCCCATTATCATCACTACCACCGCCGCCGCCGCCGCCGCTGTCGTCGTCGTCATTATCATCATCATCGTCATCGTCGTCGTCGTCGTCATAATCTTAACAAAGACATCATTATCATTATGATCATCAATATGACTACAATTTTCGTAGTTCTTACCCTCACAATCTTCAACCATTACAATTGTACTTTCCAAACACTACAATCCAGATAGCAAAGGACTGACTCACCCTGAGTTGTTCCCGTGGTGTGATCTCCGCTTGGTCCTGTGCCACTAGATGGCGTCCCACCAGTATGCCGCACCCAGTCAAAGTAATCATTCCTGGAATTTCTCCAGGTGCATTTGTCGATCTCAAAATCACATGATCCTGAGAACAATGCAAAGACCGTGGTATGGATGAATTAAGTACTTTTCATTAATACAGTTAAAGGTGGCGCATGTGGGCACTGTGGGGGCTCAGTTACCCTCACATTGCTCATATGATCATCCAACCTGCTGTCAGCTACTTTTATCCATTGGAGTATATTAAGATAAAATGCTGATTGACCGTAAAGTTGTGATCATCATAAATATGCTTATATACAATTCGGTTTGAATTTAGTTTCGGAACACTTGCAAAAAGTGTTTTTTGTGATTTTTTTATTTTATAGATGTGTTTGGACATGGAGAGAAGCAAAATTAGCTGAACTTTCCTTTTAATCAGCTAACGTACATGAACATAGCTAATGTCCACCAATAATGCTTATACGAATTGCAGTGACGTAGCCAGGATTGCATTATTAGGGGACCCTCTCGGGGAGGGGGGAGGGTGCAAAACTTTGAATTTATAAATTTTCTGCCAAAAAATTAATAGAATTAAATTTGCGGGTACCTCAGAGGTGTAGGAAGGGTCACCTCTCAGTGGCAAGAACCCCCAAAGTTTCCTGGTTAACAAGTGGGAAAATCGCACTAGTAAATTAGTTTCCACTTTGCTGCTAATCGGGAAATCCCGTTCAATTTTGTTTTTAAAAAATCATTTTTGGCAAATTTTCTTCCTTTTTGGCAATTTTTACTTCATTTTGCGGGAAATTTCCTTCAGTTTATGGGAAATGTTGTCATCTTTCACTCTATTTTCTAATAATTGTACCAAATTTTTCTTCAATTTTACCAAATTTTCCTCCAATATTACCTAAATTTCCTTCAATTTTACCTAATTGTCTTTCCTTCAATATTACCAAACTTTCCTTCAATTTTACCAAATTTTACTTCAAGTTTACCAATCTTTATAATCTTATTTTCATCATTTCCCAAATTTACCTCCCAACTTGCAAGAAAGAATCCAAGCTGGAAAATGAAATCCCCTCAGTGGAAAGTTTTTACCCGTTCACCCTCAGTCAGCTTCCTACCCCTCTGACTCGATACACCATTTCACAGTTCCAGTCTGCTCATGCGTACAAGGACGTATCGCCTTCAAGTTGCGAGTAAACAAACGAACCAGCTTAAAGTGCATGGAAAAATGCGCTCTTGTTTTGAGTCGTTTAGAAATACGCACATTGTTTATGACCTACGGTTATAAAATCGGCTCTAAGCTTCACTTTCTGTCTTATAACGACATAAGTTTATCCTCGGTGACTTAATAATTACATAGAATACTCAAAGTTAAATAACATTTAAAAAAAAAAAAAAACGAAGCGAGAGAATTTTCAACAAAGTGACTTTAGAAATTTGTTATCGTTACAGGTCAATAGAGAATATTGTTTGTTTACTCGCAACTCAAAATAGCGGACGACACTGTGAATACGTGAATTGCAGTGTCGAATGGCAGCACTGCACCATTTTATGACCAAAGAACACTGAATTGAAATATTATTATTATTTTAAAAGAGGTTATAACTTTGCTGGAATAAAACCAAATTCAAATGTTGTACATATTGTTTTAAGGTATGGGCCATGGGGTTCAAACATCATGTTTCCTACTGTATAGGAATCATCACTTTCAATATACATCACTGGGAATTGGGGGGACGGGCAAGAATATGTATCGAGGGGGAGGGGGATTGTCCCTGGTCCCCCTCTAGCTACTCCAATGGAGAATTTTGAATCATTCGCAGTGGTTGAGTTACCCGCGCTTGAAATGTGTCTGATTCTTATGTTATTCCTATACAAACTTTAAGTTTGGATAGATGCATTTTTGGATACTTCTGTAAAGGATCTCCCGATCGGGAGAACAAGACTGTTCTCCCGGTCGGGGTTCGACCCAGACTGTTATTACTCTGCACACCAGGCACGTAGACAAGTAGGGGCAAAAAAAAAAAAAAAAGGTAAATTCTCCCTGCCAAAACTTTTTCGTGAAATTCGATGCGACCCCTTAGTTACATCTAAAACGTCAAAAACGAGTGAATATTTCATTAAACCTCTTTTCCAAGTTTTACCCTTCCCCCACCCCGACAATTTTCAGGTCTGGCTATATGCCTGCTGCACAGTGGTGCAAACAAAGTCTTTGGGATCTATGAGTAATCAAATAAATATCGCAGTGTTACTTCTCGGGTCCTTCAACTTTACATCTTTACATGGACCAGTGCGGTTTTCCCAGACTATTGTTGTACCACATACATACAGCGAGTATATGATAAAGGTAAAATCTTCTTCAGCTATACCTTCTACGGGAGCACATTGCCCAGGTGCAAATCCAACCTCATCAATCGCTATGTCTGAATACTCGCCACCGCTGACCGCTTCGATGACCAGCTGAAAAGAGGAGGTCCTCTTGGTTGAAAACTGACCAAGATACCACTCATTGCCAAGATTGCCTGATTTTGACCATAAGGGAGCTCCACCGTCACCTTGTATCTAGAAAGACATAATTGTTTGACTTTAATCTACTACACCATCACATTTCACTATATAGCGTTGACCGCCTGGACCTTTAGGCAATTAGGTGCTTTTATAACAACGAAACTATATATGTTTCGTTTTCTTTCAATTTAGCAAAGAACAGGAAAGAAAATCATTTGAATCATGTTATGAGGATTTACAAAAGTGTATTGAAATAGGCCTATTTTTTCACTTGATGACAGTCATGCAGTCCTTAAAGATGTCAGTCCATGGGAAAGAAAAGGTCTAATTCAGAACTTTGGCCTTCTTTGCTATGCATGAGAAGAGTTATTAGGCAAACTGGTAATAACATTTTTTAATGTCCTTTTTGCCCAAGTACACGCCTTTACGGAACATTATACATTATTTGGGATTTGAAAAACCGATTGATACATACCGAAAGCTATTATTTTAAATCGTATTAGTATCTTAAAAGATTAATAGTCACGAAATATCACAAATACGGTGATGAATGAGTCTTGTGGGTCTCTGGGATTAATGTGGGGCCCTATATACCAGTGTGCCATATGTGATTGATACAGCCCTAGGTTTTTCATGGAGCTCCCATGTTTTTATGTTTCTGTTGTTTGATTTCACGTAAGGGGGCATACCAAGAAGTGGGGGTGGGCACGACCCGGTGGCGGTCGTAGCGGAGTCAAGGGAAATTTTGGAGAGTGAAGATCGATACATTGTTATTATATAATTCTTAACTCTATTATTTTATCCCTCCTGCTTGAATGTATTATCTTTAGTTTTTAACCACTATATTCTTTACTGTATTTAACTATTTAGACTATCTTACATTATTTGACTTTTTATTCTTTTAACAATTTTATAAATATTTACATCTTATAGCTCTAATTTTTGTATATCTACTTTTTACTATCTTAGTGCCTATACAACCTTGACTTGCTAAGTTTATTTTACTCATAACATTTTAGATTATTCCTCTTATTACGTTCATTGTTGATCCTATTGCTTTTGTCTTTTTATTCAATATTCCAGCTTTCATGATTCTAGGTCTATCTTTATCTTTTTATTTACTATAGTCTTAACTTATTTTATCATTTGATTCCTTTGTTTGCAAAGCGCATTTGAATGTATCATTTTACAGTATTTGCGCTATATAAATGTTTTTAATAATAATATAATAATCATAATAAATATTGCTATTATTATTATCATTATTATTGTTATTATTATTTTTATTATCGGCAGAACTGCAGAAGAGGTCAAACATTCTTACCCTGAAATTAAGAGTTCCCATGTTGCCGCCGTACATGTGATAAGCGAAGGTCCAGCAGTTGTTTTGCCCCCAGGTGACGGGGTCCAAGCTAGAGGAGAATAGCCTGGCAGTGTCTCCTGCAATTGTGTTGGTGGATTCAATGTACATGTAATAACCTGAGAGAAGAAGGAATGAAGGGAACATTGGAAAAACGATTTGGCAGGAATCAAATATGAGATGCACAAATTGTAGCGGATTATGTGTGAAATATAGGGGAGACATAAGCGTAGTCTGTTTATTAGTGCATATAGCTATTAGGGAGGGGAGGGAGTACTATTAACTCGTCCATAGTAACGAAACTATTGGGAGACGAACGTGTGTGCGGTCAGCAATGGCGTATTTGATGGGGGGCGGGGTTACGGGGAAAATTTGCTAAATCCGCGCCTATTTACTGTCTTTACTGATTCATCTCATATGCATCGAGGGCGTTGATTTTAGGACATAAACATAACTTTTCCATTATTTTTAGAGTCAATCAGGAATTTTAGCTATTCTAGATGATCAAATCAGCAAACTATGAAAGAATAGTGGTCATGACATTTGTTTTCTTTTGAAGTATTACTCTTTATAGACTAAGCAGGATTTTTATTACAGATTTTCTAGGATTATTTTGGGAACACATATTTGTCCTTTTTAACAAACCATTGAAGAAATGTCTCTCGGTTTCGCTGCATGTGGATAAATATAAGAATAAGAATAATATAGATACTCATTGACAATCACATTTATTATACACCAGTAATGCATACTGGTTTATATTTTCGACAATATTCAAAGTAATCAAAGCAATTAAACACAATACAGATAAATTAACGAACCAGATGATGTACCGCTCGTGACATCTACAGTAGGTCCAGTCCCACCTGTAGGGGTGCTTCCAGACTGTCTCGCCCAGTCAAAATCATCAGTTGTATCCTGGGTGTAGCCACATAAGTTCGCCGCTTCGAAGCCACACTCATCTATTCCACGGATTGGGCAATTTCCCGCAACTAAATTGACGTCATCAAGGGCGAGATCCCCACCGAATGACGCCCCGCGTACGCCTTCGTAAATAACCTTACGTGCAGAAGGAAAACAAGTTTGAGTTTAAGCGATAAATGACTTTGAAGGAGATAGATGTGGCAAACGTATATTTTGGAATGGCGCTTTAGGGTGTTTAAATAATAATAATAATAATAATAATAATAATAATAATAATAATAATAATAATAATAATAATAATAATAATAATAATAATAATAATAATAATAATAATAATAATAATAATAATAATAATAATAATAATAATAATAATAATAATAATAATAATAATAATAATAATAATAATAATAATAATAATAATAATAATAATAATAATAATAATAATAATGATAATGATAATGATAATGATAATGATAATGATAATGATAATAATAATAATGATGATGATGATGATGATGATGATGATGATGATGATAATGATAATGATAATGATAATAATAATAATAATAATAATAATAATAATAATAATAATAATAATAATAATAATAATAATGATAATAATGATAATAATGATAATAATGATAATAATGATAATAATGATAATAATGATAATAATGATAATAATGATAATAATAATAATAATAATAATAATAATAATAATAATAATAATAATAATAATAATAATAATAATAATAATAATAATAATAATAATAATAATAATAATAATACTAATAATACTAATAATACTAATAATACTAATAATACTACTACTACTACTACTACTACTACTACTACTACCACTACTACTACTACTACTACCACTACTAACTACTACTACTACTGCACTACTACTACTAATACTACTAATACTACTAATACTAATAATACTAATAATACTAATAATACTAATAATACTAATAATACTAATAATACTAATAATACTAATAATACTAATAATACTAATAATACTAATAATAATAATAATAATAATAATAATAATAATAATAATAATAATAATAATAATAATAATAATAATACTAATAATACTAATAATACTAATAATACTAATAATACTAATAATACTAATAATACTAATAATACTAATAATACTAATAATACTAATAATACTAATAATACTAATAATACTAATAATACTAATAATACTAATAATACTAATAATACTAATAATACTAATAATACTAATAATACTAATAATACTAATAATAATGATAATAATGATAATAATGATAATGATAATGATAATAATAATAATAATGATAATAATAATAATATTTCCTGGAAAGTGAAGAATTCTCCTTGAAACTGAAGAAAAAATCCGGCAAATTGAAGATTTCACGAACTGACGAACATTCTTGTTTGAATTGGAACGTGCTATTGAATGCATTGCAGATTTGATAGCTCAAGTTAAGATATATTATCTACTTATCAGCGTCCAGAAGTAATGATTTTTTGAGAGCTTACCTTAGTTTTTGTTTTTCAATTGCGAGCCATTAATCTTGATCGACAAAGCTAATTTGACACAATAACAAGAAAACATAAGTTGAACAGTTTAATATCCTTTGGTGCTATGATTGGGTTTGTAAAAGTTTAAGTGCAGAAATCTCTAGACAAAATGTGAGGATTGATTAATGAATCCAGTCATCATGTCATCTGACACTATTTTCTCTAGACCAAATGTGAGGATTGGCTTAATGAAACTAGTCATCTAATCCCTATTTTCTCTAGACCAAATGTGAGGATTGGCTTAATGAAACTAGTCATCTAATCCCTATTTTCTCTAGACCAAATGTGATGATTGGTTTAATGAAACTAGTCATCTAATCCCTATTTTCTCTAGATTAAATGTGAGGATTGGCTTAATAAAACTAGGCATCTAATCCCTATTTTCTCTAGACCAAATGTGAGGATTGGCTTAATGAAACTAGTCATCTAATCCCTATTTTCTCTAGACCAAATGTGAGGATTGGCTTAATGAAACTAGTCATCTAATCCCTATTTTCTCTAGACCAAATGTGATGATTGGTTTAATGAAACTAGTCATCTAATCCCTATTTTCTCTAGATTAAATGTGAGGATTGGCTTAATAAAACTAGGCATCTAATCCCTATTTTCTCTAGACCAAATGTGAGGATTGGCTTAATGAAACTAGTCATCTAATCCCTATTTTTTCTAGACCAAATGTGATGATTGGTTTAATGAAACTAGTCATCTAATCCCTATTTTCTCTAGACCAACTGTGAGGATTGGCTTAACAAAACTAGGCATCTAATCCCTATTTTCTCTAGACCAAATGTGATGATTGGTTTAATGAAACTAGTCATCTAATCCCTATTTTCTCCAGACCAAATGTGAGGATTGGTTGATGAAATAAGTCATCTAATCCCTATTTTCTCTAGACCAAATGTGAGGATTGGCCTAATAATACTAGTCATTTAATCCCTATTTTCTCTAAACCAAATGTGAGGATTGGCTTAATGAAATTAGTCATCTAATCCCTATTTTCTCTGGACCAAATGTGAGGATTGACTTAATGATTCAGTCATCAGGTCATCTGACCCTATTTTCTCTAAACCAAATGTATTATCTATTTATTATACAAAATGTTTATAACGCCCTATCCAATCAGAAATTGCTTTAAGGCGCTTTACAATGTGAGGATTGGCTTAGTAAAGCTATTCATTTAGTCCTACTTTCTCAAGGCCCAAAACAAAAATCCAAATCGAGATGGAAAGTTTTTCTTGAACATCCTTTTTTCAGAGTTTCAAATAAGGAATAACATTTAAATATCTTCTGAGTTTAAAATTGTCTGCAACCATTAAAAGTTCGTCAACACGGTAAAGGTGGTGGCCTCAATTGCATTAGAAATCTTTAATTTTAAGGATCTGAGACTGGCGTAGCTAGGGCCTAAAGAAAGGGGCGGCTTCCCCTTGCACCCCTCCCCCTTCTCCCCCCTCCTTCTCCATACGCCACTGAGTGATCCTTAAAAATAAGGATTCTTCCGAACCGCAGTTAACGCTCTCGAACTCGATCTCATTTATCTTCGCTTAAAGAGGGAATCTCCTCTCAAGAAAAATGTTTGTCCCCCGCCGGTAATTCTGTGACATCCCAGTAACGTCGCGGCAGGTTTGTCAGCATGTGTGCAAATATTTAGACCAATCAAAAGCGTTCATTTGTATTGTATATATCTGTCAACGTTAATACAGTAATTAGTCTTTAATTCATTTTTGCATTGTAATTATTTTCATAACTAATTTTATATTGGAATTAGTTTCTTTATCTCTGTATTATTTGCTTAACGCGACCTTTGTCTCAGCACCATTTGCTAAAATAGTTCGTACCAGCCCGTGGTCATATTTACTCATAGGTTATACAGTTATATCAGAAAGCATCTGTAACAGACAGTTCATACATTACAAACTTATTCCAAACACAATGAATCTGAAAAGGACCCATTGCAGCAGCTAACAAATTCAAATTAAATGCAGTTTAAAAAGGAAAGCGTACTGCGTAAAATATTCAAATTATACCCTGTACCCATAATCTCTCCCCGGTTACTTTACCCTCATTACCCCACCAATTACCCCGGCTGACATATTTTCATTATTTATCATAAATCGGTGTTGGATGAAATAAAACCAAAAAACAGGGCGGAGAGAAATCGCCCCGGTGCTTGCCTCCGTGCAGCAACAATGTTTAAGCACCATTATTGCTACATACGCTTAAAGGAAAATTCCGATAAAGTTCTCTATATATTATAAACAAGATAGAGGATTATTAAAGTAACAATTTGGTGGAAAAACCCATGTTTATCTTATTGAATTTCAATGATTTTACCAGCGATATGTTGTAAGTGACCGATGTAATGTATAGCATGTACAGTGTGTTGTCATATACACAATATTTTCTGCAAAATTGCTTATGCAAAGATTTCTTTAAAAATTAAAAATTAAATCATTCTTTTTTAATAAAAAGTATTTTGTTTTTGCTTGTAGAAATAGATGAAAATTGATTGGATCTTCAAGTATAACATATTACACTGTACTGCACTTGTCCCTTTGTAACTGGTGAAATCTATGGAATGCTGTAACTCCTAAACGGAATAAGATATAGTAATTTTCTTTACTACTGTTTCTTCAAAAGTCCTCTATCACATACAGATATATATGAAATGCAAATTCTATGGAATATTCCTTCAAGTGTCAGATATTTGTTATCTAGAATCGGAAATCGAACTTCCTTCTTTTATTCTATTAGGTGGAGTAGAGGGGGTGCTTTGTTGTATTAGGTGGAGTAGAGTGGTGCTTTATTTTATTAGGTGGAGTAAAGGATGCTCTATTTTATTAGGTGGAGAAGAGGGTGCTTAATTTTATTAGGTACAGTAGAGTGGTGCTTTATTTTATTAGGTAGAGTAGGGGGTGCTTTATTCTGTTAGGTAAAGTAGAGGGGTGCTTTATTTTATTAGGTGAAGTAGAGGGTGCTTAATTTTATTAGGTGGAGTAGAGGGGTGCTTTATTTTATTAGGTGGAGTAGAGGGGTGCTTTATTTTATTAGGTGGAGTAAAGGGTGCTTTTTTATCAGGTGGAGTAGAGAGTGCTTTATTTTATTAGGTGGAGTAGAGGGTGCTTTATTTCATTAGGTGGAGTAGAGGGTGTTTTATTTTATTAGGTGGAGTAAAGGGGTGCTTTATTTCATTAGGTGGAGTAGAGGGTACTTTATTTTATTAAGTGGAGTAGAGTGGTGCTTTATTTTATTAGGTGGAGAAGAGGGGTGCTTTATTTTATTAGGTAGAGTAAAGGGTGCTTTATTTTATTAGGTGGAGTAGAGGGTGCTTTATTTCATTAGGTGGAGTAGAGTGGTGCTTTATTTTATTAGGTGGAGTAGAGGGTGCTTTATTTTATTAGTTGGAGTAAAAGGGTGCTTTATTTTATTAGGTGGAGTAGAGGGTACTTTATTTTATTAGGTGGAGTAGAGGGTGCTTTATTTTATTAGGTGGAGTAAAGGGGTGCTTTATTTCCTTAGGTGGAGTAGAGAATACTTTATTTAATTAGGTGAGGTAGAGGGTGTTTTATTTTATTAGGTGGAGTAGAGGGTGCTTTATCTTATTAGGTGGAGTAGAGGGGTGCTTTGTTTCATTAGGTGGAGTAGAGGGTGCTTTATTTTATTAGGTGGAGTAGAGGGTGCTTTATTTTATTAGCTTTAGTAGAGGGATGCTTTGTTTCATTAGGTAGAGTAGAGGGTTCTTTATTTTATTAGGTGGAGTAGAGTGGTGCTTTATTTCATAAAGTAGAGTGGAGTGGTGCTTTATTTTATTAGGTGGTGTAGAGGGGTGCTTTATTTTAAGAGTGGTGCTTTATTTTATTAGGTGGAGTATAGGCTTGTCTACTAAATTATAAACGATACCCCAACAGGGTCGTTGATTAAAGAGATACAATCGGAAAATAATTTTTAGAGAATTAAAGAGGAAAAAAACCCAGAAAAATTGAAGAAATATTTGGCGGAAGTTTCCTGAAAATTAAGGAAAGTTCCTGAAAATTAAGAATGTTTCCCGAAATTTGAAGCTGACTTTCTATTAGCAGCATTATTTGATGAAATCTACCAATACACGGACATTTTTGGGGGTCTTTTCTTCTCCTCTGTGGAGGTGACCATTGCTACGCCCACTTTTTGTGCAAATTGGATTTTTTTTAATATTACCCATTGTTTGTAGTCATATGAATATAAAATGAAGCCGTTGTACTTACTTGAAAGGAGTTTGCCTGTTTCACCGCAACTTGAGCGAACATCCAGATGTCGCCAATAGCTCCGGTTCGGGTCCAAACAGGATTTCCAAGTATGGACGAGCCCACGTCCCTGGTATACACGTTCAATGTATCAATGTCCGCCCCGTACATATGGTACCAGAACTCTACGCAGGAGATACCCGTATTGGTGAGTGTTGAGCTAATCAGACGGGCTTTGTCTCCACTGAGTCGTGGTGATGATGTCTCAATATAGGTGTAATACCCACTTGCTATTGAATTGGGAGAAAGTTTGAGAGTTTTGTTTACTTTTGATCATGGTCAACGTTTGATGGAAACTCAGTTTACCAATGCATTTTTCGCTTGCAATCGGAAAATTGCTTTGGTTCGACCCACTCCACCCACACGAGGAGAGGGGGGGGGGGATCACAAATCAAATGTGTCTACCAAAAGTGTGTGGGGATCACAAAGTCTACCCTAGATGCAAACATCACCAAGCAAAAAATATAAATTCGGAAAAAGTGGGTCATGGACCCTTTCTACCTACGTAATATTGCTTATGACATGTATGCACATTACGAAAAGCATATACGCGCAAAAGACTTACTAAATCTTACCTGTTTTCAGAGTGTGGTCAACAGACGGTCCTGTATTGCCTGATGAAGTCCCTCCTATGTCTCTCGTCCAATCAAACTGATCGTCATTTGCTTGCGTGTAGGAACAGAAACTTGCCTCAAAGTCACAATCTATCAGTGATTCAGCTGAAAAGGAATTACAAAATATAACAATTTTCCCTCTTTATTTGTATAATTCTAATCACATGGCAGGAAATTTCAATCACAAACTGGCGGGGTCCTTTCACGATGGTCCGGGATGGGATATGCAGGTTTTAGTAGGGATACAATGCTACGGTTTTAAAATCTGTTTCACCGTTAATAGATTCTTCAAAATTATTGGTAAATGTTACGTGTGTATATAGTACCTCACTTTTTCTTGTCATTTTTGCTAAAAGGATTGAAGGGTTATTATACTTTTGAATAAAAAGCAGGGCGGCGCCAGTGGTGCAACAATAGGATGGGAAGGTTAGACCCCGAGAAAAACAAAATCGAGATTTGTCGTAGCCAGCATAAACATGGGAAATTTCAAAACACACTATACAAGATAACAGATATATGAGATATAAAATAGAAGACATTCGTTCCACAAGAGGCGATAATTCCGTCTGATACGGACTGAAAGATAACATATATGTAATAACAAAAGACATTCGGTTGACAAGAGGCGATAATTCCGTCTGATACGGACTGAAAGATAATAGATATATAATAGAAGGTATTCGGTTCACAAAAGGCGATAATTCCGTCGTATACGGACTGAAAGATAATAGATATATAATAGAAGACATTCGTTTTACAAGAGGCGATAATTCCGTCTGATACGGACTGAAAGATAATAGATATATAATAGAAGATAATTCGGTCCACAAAAGGCGATGATTCCGTCTGATACGGACTGAAAGATAATAGATGTATAATAAAAGACATTGGTCCACAAGAGGCGATAATTCCGTCTGATACGGACTAAAAGATAATAGATATATAATAGAAGACATTTGGTCCACAAGTGGCAATAAATCCGTCTGATACGGACGAAAAGAACATTATTATCTTAGCAGAAAACTAGTCAGTAAGATAATTCATCAGAAGCCAAGTTTTGCCTTCCCATACTAAATACGTCACCCAATGGTGCTTTGACCTTCTGGAAAAATGTATTGCATCATCAAAATTTGTCCTATAATGGTCCCCCCTTATATTGCAAAGCTACCCTCAACTTGATTAGAAAATACACTTCATAATTCAATGCCACCGCTCTCCCTTCCCACCCTCCACCCCTCCCACACACCCACAACCCCTCAGAATAAGCATAGCTACGCCAATGAAGATAAAATCATAATAATAAAAACATAATTTTTCATCATTCTTTTCATGATCATTATGATCTGATGATATGCCTCAACAGTAACGACCAAGACATCATTCCCAAATCTGAACTTTCTTGGCTTTGTAAACAGTATTATCTTGATATTTTGTGTTATGTTTACTATTGATAGTTTTATCATAATTAATATAGTTTGTATCAATCTAAACTTTACACTTCAGCCTACATCAAGGATTAATTTTCACTTGGTTGTTTACACTGGCACGTGATCACTAAAAAAAAAATTGTGTAACACTCAGTTTGTGAAGAGATTATATGGAAGAATTACAATATATGTCATTCAATTGTTTTCATATATATATATATATATATATATATATATATATATATATATATATATATATATATATATATATATATATATATATATGTATATGTATATCTACAGTATATATATATATATATATATATATATATATATATATATATATATATATATATATATATATATATATATATATATATATATATATATCTACAGTATATATGTATATATAGATATAGATATATATATATATATATATATATATATATATATATATATATATATATATATATATATATATATATATATATATATATATATATATATATATATATATATATATATATATATATATATATATATATATATATATATATATATATATATATATATATATATATATATATATATATATATATATATATATATATAGTATATATATATATATATATATATATATATATATATATATATCTCTACAGTATATATGTATATATAGATATAGATATATATATATATATATATATATATATATATATATATATATATATATATATATATATATATATATATATATATATATATATATATATATATATATATATATATATATATATATATATATATATATATATATATATATATATATATATATATATATATATATATATATATATATATATATATATATATATATATATATATATATATATATATATATATATATATATATATATATATATATATATATATATATATATATATATATATATATATATATATATATATATATATATATATATATATATATATATATATATATATATATATATATATATATATATATATATATATATATATATATATATATATATATATATATATATATATATATATATATATATATATATATATATATATATATATATATATATATATATATATATATATATATATATATATATATATATATATATATATATATATATATATATATATATATATATATATATATATATATATATATATATATATGTGTGTGTATAGATATATATGTATATATATATATATATATATATATATATATATATATATATATATATATATATATATATCTACAGTATATATATATATATATATATATATAGATATATATAGATATATATATATATATATATATATATATATATATATATATATATATATATATATATATATATATATATATCTACAGTATATATATATATATATATATATATATATATATATATATATATATATATATATATATATATATATATATATATATATATATATATATATATATATATATATATATATATATATATATATATATATATATATATATATATATATATATATATATATATATTTATATACATATATAGATGAAAAAGAATAAGTGACGCTTGTATAGCCAACATGATTTTACAATTAAGATGAACTTGAATTTTCGGAAGCCCTGCTCCCTTAGTCAGAAGTTCTGCTCCCTTCGTCAGAAGTGCGTGAATGGTAAAATATCTAGGTTAACTTGCAAAAACTGGGTAGTATGACAAAAATACTAAATTTCTATTTAATCCTGTCTTTCTTTGGACACTTGGCGCTCTTTAGTGGAGGGGAAAAAACCTTTGAGAATGCAGCAAGACAAATCAGATAATGATTGGGCAGGAAGGTTAAAGTGGTTGGCCACTGAATAGCCGGCGTTATTTGCTCTGATGCTTTCTTTTTATGATTCTTCATGCGGAGCCTGAATTTAGTGCTGGTTTCGCAATCGTGACTTTTGATGTCAACGTCCACAAAGTGCGGGTGAAGGGATCAAAACAACTGTGGCTGCCCCCTCCTCCCCCTTCTATTTTCCACGCCGCAAAGACTTCTTACTAATATTTACGAATTATGATGTTACATTACTGTTTATTTTCTGAATTCAATCATGAGCAAGAAATTTTGAAGAAAAGTGTTCGATAAGGACCCTTGGGTAATACAATATCACTGTACAGTTCAACTTTCAGAATGAAAAGTATTGTATTGAAATCGCATTTTACAACATTTTCACATTTTTGATTTTTTTTTCCGGCGCGGTGAAAATGATGCCCTTTAGTAGATGCCGTAGTAGCTAAATTGCTGAACACACACACTTACCCTGATGAAAAAGGCAAATCAGAAAGATTCCAAATATGCGAGTTCTCATTTTGAGGTTTTGTGAAACTTCTCATTGAGAATCAAATAATTTATTTGAATAAATGTCTACAACAAATACATGGTGGTCTATGACTTCAAATTTTGAAGTCGAATTGGGCAAATCTCAGAAAAATATTCCTTTAATGTTTTGTCTTCCAGCATGTAAATGTGCGTTTTGTTCCTTTTAAGAAATCCAAAAGCTAACAAACAGGTTTTGTTTTGCAGCGAATCCGAAAGAAGTGTTAACCCTGTTCTCGTCTTCTCTCGTCACCTGTACATGTCCGTTAATCAAGAAAGTTAAGGTGATCTATATGCATGACAGATCAAATATTTCCATAGGTAGAAATAACTTATCTTAATTGAGGGCAAATTTCAACTTGTTCATTATCAGATTGACGAAACAAAAGCGGTTGCTGTTGCCTTCGTACTTTGACCAATCAAAGGGTCAAAGGCAGTTTCGCGGTTCTTGAAATTAATTAAGTATACGGGTACAAATTGTCTGAGGCAGGACCAGGGACGCCAGAAAGGGCGTGGCGGGGGGGGGGTGGCGATCGTCCCTCCTGCCCTTTTAAAGGGGGAAAGGGGGCAGAAGTGCTCTTTTTATAAAAGTAATATTCTTATGGTGCCTTTTCTTTGGAGTCTGCTCCTTGACCTTCCATTGTTCCGGCGTCCCTGGGCAGGACAGCTTTTTGTGCGATTTACCTTACACTTTTGTCCAAAATATTGATACCGGCAAATTAACATAGTGTTTTTAATTTTTAATTTTTTTGCGGTTCAAAGCTTTTTGGAATTTCATTGCCTTTTTCTCAAACACCTGCATGAAATAGATTTTGTCTGAACTTGAAGCTTTTGGAATTTGCTGGGGCGTTATGATCTTCTGTTTTGACTTGAATCCATTGACCAGTATTAATGAGCTATTTCTGGCCCTGTTCCCCACAGCGGCGTCACCAGGGTGGGGTCGGCGACACGGGACCCCGTGCTCCGATAACTGTTGAACATTGGAAATCAAGAGCCATCATAGTCAAAGATTTAGCTCTACACTACTGGCATACATGGCTTATTATGGATTAATGGCAAACAGCGGATCTAAAAGAGACCTCCCTTTAGTCACATGCACACACGCACACACCCCACCCAAAAGTAAAATTAGTTATGTTGATACGGTGGAGTGTCTTGTGGCATTAGATACAAATCTGAAGCCTAGTACTGAATACCTGAATGCACTATGCGGCAAATTCACGATATACGGTCCTTCTGTAGTTTTGTATGGTATAGGGCTGCAACCAGAGATTTTCCTCTCAACCTCGACACTTTGTAGGAGTAGGGAAGAAACACCATGGCCTCAAAACCGTGATCAGTACATCAACCGGCGATGTGCCACTGATCTCCATGTGTTGCAACGTTGCTCAAAGTTTATTGATCTTGTTTACTTACATTATCTTATTTACACACCATAACGAGAAATGTGGTAAAAACGATTCGTACACACTGTTCTTGGGAAATGGCTACCTCAGCAATGTTGATTTTGTGGCAATATTTATAATTTGGTCTTAGACGTAGAACCCTACGTTAAAACCTACAATCCGCGTCAAAATACTTGACACTTTTTCCCCTCCCCCGTTTCACTGTTGTTCGTTTCTCGGCATGCCAAAAAGGATACACAAAGAAGAGCTGAAATTTAATTTTAACATTGAAAAGGGGTAGAAGGGGAATGAAAAAAAGGTGTCAAGTACTTTAGTCGCGGATTGAATCCGCGTCAAAATACTTAACTCTTTTTCCCCTCCCCCCTTTCAATGTTGTTCGTTTCTCGGCATGCCAAAAAGGATACACAAAGGAGAGCTGAAACTTAATTCTAACATTGAAAAGGGATAGAAGGGGAATAAAAAAAAGGTGTCAAGTACTTTTGTCGCGGATTGTAGCGTAGTAATTCCGTGTATCACAGCAAAGGCCATCCCAAACAAACAGACAAAGACAAACCTCTACTAAAAAAAAAATTGATTTCCTGTTTATTTTTGGTAAGAAAAGACGTTTTGAATTTTAAACAACTTTCCTTTCTTGCTGTTGGTATTTCACCTAATGAGATAGTAAAATTAACTTATTGGCAATCTCTCAAGCTGTAATATGAATAGGGCCTGTGTCAAAAAATAATTTCTGTGAAGAAAAGTTAGGTTTTAACGCTTTCGTAATCTGATAATCATTTGACACAAAAACACAAATGAATAGATTTGCTAAAAGTGAAATAAATCGATGTCTCGAAATAGTGCTAAGCCACTTACCTTCTCAAAATATTAATAATTTTAGCTTCATTTGGTTTGTGCTAGAAAATAAAGGGTAGCTACAAAAACTGATTTTGAGTAAGAAACATATCAAATGAAAGTTTCTTTAGAACAGTTGAACAAGAGAACAATGCGATGGCGTTGACGGACTTTTTACATGTAATCACGCTATTCCTTATTACCAAATTACTATGGCTTCATCATCTGCTAAGTTTTATTGGTATTGGTACAGAAATAAAAACAACCTTATGAATATTCACAAGAATAAGATCCAATAATTAGATCTCACGAGAAATTTCTGTTTGTCATTGTTGCAAGGAGAATATCAACAAACAGCCTCAATCAGTCAACCCTGCCCGAGCATGTTGCCTTCATATCAACTCGGCTGGAGAAATAACGGAGGCTTGGTCTACCCCATGTAACAAGAAACCTCAACGCAGGGGCGTAAAATAGTCACCTCTTGTGGGTAGGGATGGGTAGAATCCAGACCAACAACCCCAAAACAGTTCCTTCTCACGTCACTCTTTATGGTAAACCTCCTCTTAAAAGTGCAGCTTAATGAGATTAAGCATTTGTCGAGTAATTGTCCTCAATATATCCCATTTCATATTTTAGGAACAATTCCCCGACCGGGAAGAAAGCAGCCGGTAAGGCATAGACACCTCTCAACAGGTAATCTCTCTCTTCCCCACTTTCTCTTTCATAAAAAAAAAAAACATAAATCCGACTACATATAAATGTAAAGTGGGCGGCCTACACTGTGTTTGAAAAGCAAAATGTTATCTTGGCCCTAAGCAGGGCCGTAATTCCTGGGAGACATATTCCCTCCCCACTTTTTAGCAGAATTTTAAAAATTCAGCACATTTTAGGGGAAACATTCCTCTTGTCCGCCCAACTTTTTGGATAAGAGGCCACCCCACCTCCTTCCCCTCACCTTTTTCAGATGAGAATTACGGCTTTGGCCCTAAGTTAATGTTACACTCCCATCCATAACGTGATTCAATTTCATTATTGGTTTTGTCGTCTCTGCCAAGTCCTAAACATTTATAAATTTTAAACAAATTCTGTAGTTATTTGTGCTTTTTCGAGGTGACATACTTCTTCTAAGCGGATATATCGGCACACATTTCTCTGCTTGGTCTAAATTAATACACTTCATGATGACAGGACTTGTTAAAAACACAAGTGACTTATGAACCTTTTTTTTTTTTTATCTGATGATATTTATGATAGATTCTTTAAATTGAACTAATTGGTAATGTTGTAGGGCTCGAGTCCCGTATTTGGACTAATTCATATACTAGCCCATGATTGGTAAATGTAAAGGGATTACTGGAATCATGTTGCCCTTAGATAACTTTTCCAGATAGATAGGTGTGGGTTACAGCTTCGATTTGTATTGTTGCCATCAATACAATTGTGTATTGAGCGATTTATTTGAATATTTGTACTTTTTGTTCATGTGCACTTGTTCTATACACAGACACCGAAAAATGGCGCACGATGCTGGGGAATGTTACAACGGAATCTGTTGGTATGCACCAAGATCATCATGGGGCGGAATTAAAAGTAGATCTGGTCTGCTGATAAAGACCAATCAATATTCTTCACTTCGCAGCCGTGTGTTGAATTGAATTATAAGAAGTCATTGCTTTTATTCAACGAGGTAAAATGTTCTTCTATAATTTTGCACCCAAAAGAAAAGAATACAGTTTTACGTTTGTTATCTAATCGAATAAAATCCAAACAATAAAACTTACTTGGTTCTGTATTAGTTTTGATTAAAACTTCGAAAAAATGGTAAACTGGACTGCTGTACGATGACTGTTTCTTCTCATTATTATTTCCTACTCTTGTTTTAAAGGAATATTAAGAAATATGAGCAAAACATGTATAGTGCATCTTAAACCCCATGCCAATAAAAAAAAAAAAGGGTTTCTAATCATTTAGAAAGAAGCAATTAATGTTCGAAGAACATTTAAAGAATAAGTACACAAAATTGCAATTATAACATCCCATTGAGCACAGGAAGATTTACTTTTCAACACACTGCTGAAATCTTTTCAATTTGATAAATCCAAAACGTAATAAGCTATTAATTTGTTACCATGGTTTTTAAAAATAATTTATTTCGCTAATAGTTCTCTATTATATATTCGAAACTGAAAATTCACATAAATATTCTTTTCATGAAATTCAATTCAATGCTATGGTAAATTAAGTATGTGCAAAGACCAGATCAATTAAGTTCCTTAGCAATTTCCTTGTATTTGATTAAAGCTTCATAACAAAGGATCCATCGATAATGAAAGACGTGTCCACGAAATTGTTGCTTGAGAATTTTGCGAGCTTTATTGATCTGTTCATTGGCTTCCGATAGAGAAATAAGGGCAATATCTGATTATTTCTGCATAATGAATGATTTTTAAACTACATCTGAACAAATAAAATGTATGTCTCTATCATCCGTAAAGAAACTGGTTTTTATCATTTGTGTTTTTACCCCCTCCCCCCTCTCTAAAAAAAAAAAAAAAAACAACAACAGCAACAACGACAACAACAAAACAAACAAATTTGAAAACAAGTTTCAAGATTACAATCTTTCGATCTTCGACCTGACAATCAATGACAACATTTCATGTTATAAAATTAAATCATTTTTTATATCTAATCGCTTATTGCTTCCAATAATAGTTTAAAAAAAAAAAAATAAGACTTATTATACGCACAAACCACCTAAACTAGGTGCTCAAGGCGCCATACAATAAATACAAAAATACAAAATAATTATAAAAAAACAAACAATTATTGAACATTGACAAAAGCCTTAGACATTAAGTCTTTAAATTCTTTTTAAAGGAACCAATAGTAATGGAAGTTCTAATGTAAAATGGCAATTTATTCCATAACCGTGGGGCAGCGACAGCGAAAGACCTGCCCCCTGCATGAATGCTTAGATTTTGATTCAAACAGAAAAGATTTATCTGAAGAACGTAAATTACGGACAGGAATATACAGTTTTAGCAAATTAGATATGAAAGTGGAGCACGACCTTGGAGATATTTGTATACGATAAGCAATATCTTATAGATAATGCGATATGATACAGGAAGCCAGTGTAAATCTCTCAAAATTGGGTTGAGTGACAGGACTTTTTGAAGAGAGTAAGAATTCTGGACGTAGTGTTTTGTAGCCTTTGGAGACAACTGATTTGTTCACACGGCAAGCCGTAAAGGATTAAATTGGCTGTATCTAAACGTGATGTTATAAAGGAATGATTAATCTGCTCAGTAGCAGCACGATTAAGAGGTCCAACATCTTTAAAAATATAATGCGAAATTTAGTACACAGTGACCTGAAGGCATATCCGAGATCTCCATGCCTTAATTCTATGAGTTCCGTTCTTTAACTTCAGCTATCTACGACCTCTTGAAAAACTCTCCCACTGACCAGATCAAACATACAACCTTAAAGTGAGAATCTACACCAGCTTTTTACAGAATAATAGAAAATATTAAAATATACCAACTACGGTTGAGCTCTTTGAATTAAAGGAAGTAGGCACCAAGCGATGTAATTTGTTTAGTAGCATAAACCAGGGAGTTGTCAGTGCATAAAATGTTAAAATATACTTATTCGATAGCCTTTTGCTCTGCAGGTGTTTCGACGAAGAATAGATGGACCAGTACGGTAATCTTAGATTGATCGTGGTGTGGGAAAAACATGGCTTCGGCAATCAGAATAAAGAATTATGGGCTGGTCATGAATTACTTCATCAGTTTAGCAAGGGTGGAGCGACCAAACTTAGAACAGATCTACAGAATTTCGGGGTGAAAAGAAATTCGCTCTTTATCCTGTTATCAGGATTTCGTCGGGTGATGAAAGCACAACATACACTCTTAGTCTTTATCCTGTTATCAGGATTACAGTGTCGGGTGATGAAAGCACAACATACACTCTTAGTCTTTATCCTGTTATCAGGATTTCAGCGTCGGGTGATGAAAGCACAACATACACTCTTAGTCTTTATCCTGTTATCAGGATTTCAGCGTCGGGTGATGAAAGCACAACGTACACTCTTAGTCTTTATCCTGTTATCAGGATTTCAGTGTCAGGTGATGAAAGCACAACGTACACTCTTAGTCTTTATCCTGTTATCAGGATTTCAGTGTCGGGTGATGAAAGCACAACATACACTCTTAGTCTTTTTCCTCTTATCAGGATTTCAGTGTCGGGTGATGAAAGCACAACGTACACTCTTAGTCTTTATCCTGTTATCAGGATTTCAGTGTCGGGTGATGAAAGCACAACGTACACTTTTAGTCTTTATCCTGTTATCAGGATTTCAGTGTCTGGTGATGAAAGCACAACGTACACTCTTAGTCTTTATCCTGTTATCAGAATTTCAGCGTCGGGTGATGAAAGCACAACATACACTTTTAGTCTTTATCCTGTTATCAGGATTTCAGTGTCGGGTGATGAAAGCACAACATACACTCTTAGTCTTTATCCTGTTATCAGGATTTCAGTGTCGGGTGATGAAAGCACATCATACACTCTTAGTCTGGGAGAATACAGTGGAGATGCAGATACTGATTGATCTATTGATAATAAATTCATCAACATATTGTTGCTGGTCTAATAGAAGAGCTATTGCAGTTGTCGCCCGAAATCACGAAAGGTGTTAATTGTACTTCCTCCGTTCGAAACAATCAATCTGTCAGTCCATGATACAACTACAACAGTCCTTATTATAAGTTATTCAATATTTACAAATACCCCTGGGCAAGTGTCGTGGTCAGGTGGTTGCCCGCCCATAAATCTGGCCCTGGTACGGAGGTTAATTTGTTCTACAATCTGTAGAAACGAAGAAAAACAATGTACAAATGCTGAATCAATTTCAAATACACAAACATTGGATTTTTTTACTTTAGACCTATATATGGTTTGATATATTTTATCCATCTAGTTTTACGTTGTATATATATGCACGCGTATTTATGGTTTAGAAAAATCCTCTTTCAATGGCGTGTAAAATACGATTACTTTACGAGAGTAGAAATATGATGTAAATATATGCAGTATGTACATACCGGAAAGTTTGGAGCAATGTGGAATATAACACAACTTTAAAATCATTTTTGATATCGTTGCATGCTCCCCACAGATTAGAAAATAATGTTTATAATACCTCAAATGAATGAAATGCGGAGTAACGAGGTGAGACATCCGCACTCACCATTGCACCCCGGCGGATCCTGGCTCCACGTTTTGTCAGATTGGCATCTTCGAGTGACCTAACTGCGCGCTGCGCAACCCGTACTTACATGAGTAAGTAGGGGTTACTTTTGACAAGGTCTTGATTGTTACTGTAAGTAATGCGTGCCATATTGGGGTCTGGCTCTCTTTCGTTGCAAGGGAATGATGAGAAATAGGAGATTACAATAAATGACAATTTGTGCCTGCAAAACACCATATATTTTAAGTTTATAATGTTATATACTGTTTCAAGATACCAGATAACTGTCCTCAGCCAGTGGCGTAGCCAGCACTAAACGTGAGAAGGTTCTAACCCCCACCATCTTCTCCCAAGACTTCTGAGGGCAATTTGTTCTTGAAAAGATTTTTTTTATAAACAACAACAATTATCCAAAGTTTAGACAATTTCCTGGAAAAAGTGTGTGTGTGTGCGTGTGTGTGTGTGTTTGACATCATTTGGAATTTCGAGCATGAATATGCAAACTCGCCTCCTTTAAAATGTGAGATCAAATTCTGTGAGTCGTCTTAAATATATTTTCTTTCCCTTTGACAGGATATCCGCCATCCGCATAATATTAGCGTATAGCTCATCTTCACTTGTGGTATGTTGATACCATTCGCTCGTATTCGGCGTCCGGGTAATTATCACGAGGATGTTTACGATGCACTGGCAGAGGCTCAGTCCGAATTGTCTGGATCAGGTCAAGATTAGCATTATGAGGAGCTTGCACCTGTTTTATCGTCCTGTTTTGCATATCTGCTCTTAAGCCGCAAGGTGTTTTGTTTCTTCAACGGCATATCGTATTCCTCTGTTGGAATGTTCATCACTGGCTTAGTTTGAAGCATAGGATACGGCGGCACATCACCGTTATTTACCTCAGGCAGTGCTAAGCCACATTGCTTTCTAGCTGCATTGTAATTGGTCGTTTTCTTTGCCTTTCTTATTCCAAATAATATGCAAA
The DNA here is from genome assembly GCA_020152595.1 of Chiridota heheva. Taxonomy (NCBI): domain Eukaryota; kingdom Metazoa; phylum Echinodermata; class Holothuroidea; order Apodida; family Chiridotidae; genus Chiridota; species Chiridota heheva. The sequence goes on from JAIGNY010001306.1 coordinate 284,557, forward strand.
TGAAAGCAAAGAGCACCGTGATTACTGTTGAAATTGAAAGTATCATGATTATTGGTACCTCAGGTATATACTTTGGTGTTGTTAGTGCAGACGTGGCCTTGGTTAATGCAGATGAACTAACGATCACTTTTGGGGTTGTATGTATGTTGGTACGACATTTGTCATCTTTAGTTTTTGAAATGAATATTTTAAGATTCTGAGATGAATTGCTATTCATGACCCACTTACATCAAAATCCTTTTCCATAGTATCCAAAATTAAGAACAGTGTACAGTTGCAAACTTTTGTACACTAATTCATTCCCATCTAGTCTTAGGACTTCCAGTTTTGTAAGAGAGGTGAATGTCACAGGATCAAAGGTCAAAAACTTATTGTCCATCATTTCAATATGCTCCATGTTTGTAGCATGTTTAAGGAATACTGTTCAGACTATTGTTGTTAAGGATGATACGAGTCAAACTGTTAAGGTCTTTGACGATATTATCCAATAAAGGGATGTTGCAATATTGAAGATTTAGATACGTAAGTTTTCATCATCCTTGAAATGCGTAGCTATCCATGTAAACGTTAGGATTTCCAAATAGAAGCGACCTTTATAGTGATGGAACATACGAGAACAGATTACTTGAAAGGGCTTCGATGCGATTCAAGTTCAACGTTAGAAATTGTAGGCTTGGAAGGTGTGTTCCTCAATAGTCTTTAGTACATTAGAACTTAAGTCTAGACATGTAAGGCTTCCAAGGAATGGACGCTTTCATAACTCAGATTGTATATTGTATTGTTGGCTACCGTCAGATGAGTTGTGCTGGTGCCAATAGTTTGAGGAACGCTACACAAACTATTAGATGAAAAATTCGCTCTGATACGATTGCTGTCCGTTTGGTTACAATGTATCAATTCCTGTCCTACGACACAAATTACAATCCCTAAAAGCGGAACAAAGACCTAGGTTATCATGTCGAAATTTAAAACACTTTTTTCGTACATTGATTTTCGCTGTTTGTTGAAAAAAAAGAGAAGTTATTTTAAACGATTACCGTACCGACGTAATAGGCGCCCCTGGTCTAATAAGCGCCCACCCAACATTTTTGACTGATAACCTATCCCAACGTCAATAAATAATTAATGTTGTTGATATGTATTTATGTTCCATACATTTTTTGTTCGCTATCCAGAATCCCTGTTATCACGGTGAGAAGTAATTTGCGGTAATTACCTAATAGCAGACATGTGAGTTATGATTTATAAAAGTAGCTGAAATTAATCAATTTTCTCATCAAAATAGCTAAATATTGTCAATTATGAACAAAATAGGTGAAATTAGTTTGGAAAATAGCTGAAATCAGCTAAATAGCTGAAGTCTCACATGCTGAAATTGATCAATGTTCTCATCAAAATAGCTAAGTATTGTCATTTATGCAGAAAATAGATGAAATTAGCTTGGAAAATAGCTATAATCAGCTAAATAGCTGAAATCTCACATGCCGGTAATAGGGCTATAATTTCCTTTGTTTCACCGAATTCTGAACTTATTAGGAAGAAACTTTGCGCCTAAAACGTGGCACAATTTTATTTTCGTAAGCGCCCGGGACGTTTATTACGTTGAATACAGTATTTAGACGAATACATTCATAATTATTTTAAAAGAGGGTACTGTCCCGGGTGGTAATGTCCCGGGTGGTAATTTTCCGGGTGGTAATGTCCCGGGTGGTACTGTCCCGGGTGGTGTGTCTCGGGTGGTACTGTCTCGGGTGGTACTATCCCGGGTGGGACTGTCCCGGATGGTACTGTCCCGGTGGGATTGTCCCGGGTGGTGGCAGTAGGGCACCTCTCCCTGCAACAAAAACTACAAATTAGATGTAAATGATATATATTGTTCCCCCTTTGTGAAAACGAACATCCAGCACTGTCAAATCTTAGTTTAACCGCCTACTAGTGACTGTGGTAATGCCGGATACTAAATTTGATACCCTATATGGAAATGGCGATAATTTGAGAAGCTAGGAATAGTAATCTTTTCAAATAAGAACCACTGTACTCACATAGTAACATAGGAAGTTACACCAATTAACATTAATTTACCCACTAAAGTGTTATTTTTCAAAAGCTGTCAGGTAGGAAATGTTTACTTAATCGGATTAGAGCTGTCTTTAAATTTAATCTCCAAACGGAATAAGTCTTCTACTTGGCAAAAAGATTTTCCTCATGAAGAGTTATCGTAATACCTCAACACAACATCAAACGGCCAAAGGACATGACCATTCTTTTCAATAACTGAAAGAGAGATGAACCTACCAGGAAAATTGCTTGACACGTCACCAGACAACTTGATATATATGGTGATGTCACTTCCGCAGCGGTTATTGATCGGCTTCTCAGTATTTGTGTAAAAATCTAGACCAATCAAAATTGCATTGTACATATATTTCCACTTTCACACGATAAAATGACTTTCAAATTTATGGAAGATATTACATGAATCACGTGAACAATTCCATTAGAAATACACTGGAATTTTCCATGTGTTAAAAAATCCTTCAATTTCAAAATAATGCTTTGTACGGAGATCATTCTCTCATCCCCTAAAATCATTTTTTCTGCTGATGATAATGGTGCCACCAAATTTCGAATAATAATAATTTGTTTGGTATGATGGAGATTCAAAACCTGTTTCGTTATATTCAACTTCACCCATTTAAATAACGTAATAAAAGATCGAAAAACAATAAGTTGATATCAGAGATATCATTGCTTTTCCCGTGTCGATATCAGAAAATTTTAATAAAATTTGCCAAATTTATTATAATAAGGCGTTCAAAGTTAGTCAACTGTTCCAATTTTAAGCGATTTTTTTTTCTTTTTCGGTGCTAATATAATGGTTATATCCTATTTTCACAAAGTTTTTGCAACCTGTCCATCTTTACGAACTGACTCATGGAAAATGTTAGAATGGAATATTTACTATCCTTTTTGTTATAATTTAAAACTAAATTAGCGTCAATTTCGACAAAATAATTTTTATTTGAAGGGAGCTTTTATTGTGGAACGAATAATCTCAACTTCTAGCCAAAATCATGAGATCGACTTAAACTTGCGAATTGTATTGCCTTTCTGCTTTTAATATTCATCAGAACCGACGTTTTCTCCAAATATGGACATTTAATATGACGTCATATGCATGATTGATAGCATGATGAGAAAACAATTGGGTATAAATGTAGTTTGAAATGACTGTGGCAACACTGGATAGCAGTGACCCCTTTTTTATGACGAAAACATTATTCACAGATTAGGAACGCTTTTAGAGTGTCAGAAATGGAACAATCTTTTTTTTTTCTTTTTGGTTATGTCCAAGTCCTTTCAAGTTAAGCGCTTACGACTTAATTATATTTGAGTTTTAAATGCTATGTTGGTCGTAAAGAGCTCCAATCACACAAAGAATGAGATAATCGAACGATTTTTGGTCTATTTCAGGTGGTAACAAAAGATTTAAATCATTTGCAATTTCCTTTCTTTTCTAATTTTGGCTCTTAAGAAGATAATTGTTTTTTAAACTTCCAAAAGCAAGTTCTTTATGAATATGTCGAAAACGTATTCCTGCTCAAAGATGGTCAAAAAGTAATTACGATTTTCAATACACAAAAGGAAGTAGGCCTTTAAAGGTAAACACGCCAAGCCATGATAGTTATTAGGAATGCAAATGAATAGGCTGCTGAAATAAAATATATCGATTTTGAGAATAACTACGTTACTTAACTTCTCGAATCAGTGATAATATCGGCTAAACGTGATAAACGAAATATCATTTTTCCTTTTTGAAAAGAAGATGCTAGGATTAATCTGAAATGGCTCTGATTGGCTTTATACTGATATATACTCTGTTCGTTTCGTTGGTTTCCTTGTGTGGTAAGTTGTTTTGATATTTTGTAAAAATGTTAACATATTGAGAAAGATTCGTCTAAGAGCAGAAGAGTCGTACGAGCAAATGGCATTTTAATGTGATTTAAACTGTAGGCAGAAAAGTACCTGGAATTTAGGTAGGTGTATAGCTTAAGCTAAATAGGACAAGTACAAGGAAATGGAATATTGGTGAAGATCCCCACAACCCTCCCATAGATATTTCCAAATAGATCAGTCCAAGGGCGGGAGTCACAATCCTAATTATGGGTAAAGAGAAACAATGGTAATTAAATCTAGCTATAACTTGATCACAAGATGATACAAATTGAAAATTTGTGGTTGAAGATAAAGTATTAAGGGCCACAAATTGGACATTTCTTGGTTCAAATTGAGTTTTTTTTGGTATAAAACTTTCTTCAAAATTGTCTAAAGTCAAAATGTTTTACTCAAATTGATAATAAGTTATTTAATTCGACTACAAAAAGCTATCATGACCTTTTCCGAATTTATCTTTAAAGTAAATTTGCCACTTCTCTCCCACCCCCTCCCTCTGTTGAGTCACTGAGTATAGTATAAGTTCTAACAACACCATGTGACGGTAAATAGCGTTGGTATATCAATAGAAGGTGGATATGAAACTAAGGCAGCAACCGCCCCTCCCCTCCCCACACACACACACAATTGATATAAACGATATCTCTATTAAATAATATTCTTTCAAAACACATACTTTCCAGAAATGTATTACGAATTAAGTTTTGATTTAACCATCTAAAATCTCTTTAAATGCTCGTTCTTGTAGGATGTATAACATGATTAGGGACTGCAAAGGATAATCAACCCAAGAAGCCTAGGCACGTTTGTATCATTTTATTTCGAGAGCGAATGCAAACAATGATATTTAAAAAAATATTGACGATACTAGATTGATACAAATAATAGCAATAATGATAATATCATAAAGATAGATAAAAATAACAAAACTAAAATGAGCACACAGATAATAACAATACAAAATAAGATAGTAATTACATTGTAAATCAAAAAATTACTACAATAGTTTTCAAATAGATAAAGGTAACAACACTGATATAGGAAAATAAATAGCTAAAACAAAATACCACTAATAAGCAAACAAAAAGATAGTGATAAGCAGAACATGATAAAACTCTGCAGACATTAATGATAATAATTACCTAGAAAAACCAATAACAATAATAAAAATAAGCACATATACAAATACAATAAATACCAATAATAATGAAAACAATATTATCAATAATAATATGATAATAAATGAATAATACACATATTTAGAATCCGCCTCTTGTCAGCTTGTACACAACTCCGTTGCTATTTTGCTATAATAACGATTTCTGCATCGAACTTTATATGTTAACGATAAGCAGTCGCGTTTTAACAAGATGATTTCCCGAAGAAAAAAATAGATTTTTTTCTTTCTTTCAGAAAACTTTGCTAAAACGCGACTGCCAAACGGTTAATACATAAAAGAAGTCACCACTTTTCTTCTAATTTCTCAAAAAGCGCACAGTAAATTTTAAAAGGGCCCAGAGAAAAATTAATTCATATGCCAGTATTTCAAATCGTGAAGAAAAATTTGAATCCTTCGCAGTGGTTGAGTTCTCCGCGCTCGAAATGTGTCTGATTCATATGTTATTCCTTTACAAACTTTGAGTTTGGATAGATGCATTGTGGGATGCTATTGTAAATGATATTCCCATCGGGAGAACAAAACTCTTCTCCTAATCGGGGACACGAATCAGACTGATAAGAATCCTATGGTCTTCAAATATAAAATCATGACAAAACATCATCCATTTTTATTAAATACCTGGAAAGCAATCTGATTACATGCAGGGGAAAGACATTGGTTCGATGTCCTTAGATGGTGCTCAAAATGTCAAATGACAAAAAGCACAACGTTGCTGCTGTTTTCATTCCACAGCGTTCGTTCGAACAATTCCAGAAGGAAGTATAAGAACAGACGTCACATGATGATCACTTTCGAAAAATAATCGCAACAAAAGGAAACAAATCATTAACAAAAATTGTTAACTTCCATTAAATTCGTATCAAGATCACCAGGCAAAATTTTTAGTGGTGATGAGAACATGGGTACAACTGGCATTTAATGATAATAATTACATAGATAAAACCAATAACAATAATGAAATAAGCACATATACAAATACAAACAACACCAATAATGATGAAAACAGTCTCTTTAATGATAATATAATAATAAATGAATGATACAATCCGCCCCTTGAACACAACTCTATTGCTATTTTGTTATATTTATGATTTCTGCGTCAAACTTTTTGCGTTACCGTTAGGCAGTCGCGTTTTAACAAAAGATTTTCTGATGAAAGAAACATTTTAAAGTTTTGTTCGGGAATTAATTTTGACAAGCATGGAAACGTTGTCAAAAATAATTCCCGAAAAAACTTTAGAATGTTATTATCTGAAGGAAGTATAAAAACATAAGTCACCCAAATGATCACTTTTGAAACATAATCGCAACAAAAGAAACAAATTATTGACAAAATTTTGACCAGGCCATATTTCTCTCTCCCTCATTCAAAATTCCTCCCAAGTCAGTAAAGAGCGATATGTACATTGAGTACAAATCCGCTGGAATTACAATTACACTTTTTCCAAAACATTGCTATAAGCCTCGCATTGCCATTTACTCCGTTTCATCTTTAATATGGCCTTTGTAGTTTTCAAGACTAAGAACACTTTTTTATCAATTTGGATTGATCTATTATGTTGTGTCTGTCAAGTGTGCAACATTTATGCAATTGAGCACTTCAAGAAGTGTGTTATGTTAAAGGGAAGGTATCGTCCTATAAAGGCATTCAGAAGTAAACGCCGTCGTGAGGTTAACGTCACTTCCAGTTGTCAGTTTCCTCTATTAAGAGCGAGAAATCTGTGATGTTATCAATCACACATCCACCGGACCGATCATAGGAGGCTACTTGGTTATTGATAACATCACAGATTTCTCGCAATCAATAAGGAAAATTGATAATCGGAAGTGACGTTACCAGCACGGCGGCGTTTACTTCTCAATTTTTATATGGGACGATACCTTTTCTTTAACAATCCCTGTTGTAATGTTACGCAGTATTTCTTTCAAGGGGAAAGTGAAGTGATGATTGTTTTATACACATGAAACATATGTAGCCTTTCCAAGTGATCTTACATGGTGTATATCCCGACAATGGTGATATGGTTCTGTGCAACAAACTTCCTGCACCAGTCTATGGAATTCTTTTTGTCAATTATGTAGTCCTCCTTATAAACTATTGCATTATATATATATATAGTATGTTATGAAATGTATATGGAGAATTTGCATTGTCATGATCTATGCATTAAAATCCCGTTATGCATGACCTTAGTATTTGGTTTAGTCCACTTTTAGAACACTGAATTTATTAACAAAGCGAACAAATGCATGTAAACGTTTCTCGTTTTTAATTTTTGTGTGTTTTATGCATTTTAAAGAATCTAACACGGAAATCTATATAATGATCAATGTGTTGGCATCGTGTTCATATGCGTATTTAATCCATGGTTGAAAAGACTTCACTCGCAAATAATCCTCTTAATTTGGGTCATTTTACTCCAAAGTCTTTTGCCTCGTACATTAAATACGTATATAAACACTCCAGCTCAACATTAATCTTTAAATATTATGCTGCGTTACCATCCTCAAATTTCCTTAAACATCATAGACAAAGGATCCTGACCCCATTTTATAGAGAAATAACGTTATCCAGATTCCTTTAACCACTCACTTTTTGGACGTTGATATCAAAAGTCTTCTCCTTATACATGTTTTGAAACTTTGGAAGCTGGATACGCCGTTTGTTATGGAATATAAGGACACTAAGGACTACTGTTGTCGAAACACTTGGATGTAACCAGGGTCTAAATAACAAAATAATTGAGACAATAACCTTTTCTTTCTCTTTAGTAAATGTTTTGCCTCCTAACAGTGCAATACACGTTTTGTGATCTTTCGTTGTTTCATACATACAATTGATAACTAAAGTAAATTCTCGACATATTTTTACTTTTCAACCTTGCCTACTTGTTCTAAATCCATAGATACTACATCGTGCTATATTGACAACGAAGTAAAGCAATATGAGAATGGCGCACACCGATGGGGAATGTTACAACATATATCGGAATGCACGAGTATCCTGATGGGCGGAATAAATCTTAGGTCACGTGAGCCTAAATTCTTCGCTAGTCAGCCGTTTGTTTCATTGGAACAGGATGATGTGACCTCTTATATTACTCGAGGTAGCAATATTCTTTATTTTAATTTTTATTCGGCTAAGGTTGATGTGTTTAGTTGCTTTTGTCTGGCCAAGAACACATTTATGCCCCATATACGGAATATACTTCCGAATTCTGCTCCTCAAAGATGGATGGATGTATGGATGGGTTATACCTTTTGGAAAGGATACCAATTGTAATAGTGAGATTATCGCAAGCTACCATATCACATCTTACCTCAGTGCTTTAACATATTCTTTTTAGTACTTTTCTTACATAGCCGATGGTTGTAAGCCACAATATCTCAGAAAATGCAATAAAATTCATAAAGAGCTTTAGTAGAATAGTTGCTCTCAGCCGTGCTATGAGCCACAACTTGAATATCCCTTCACCAATTTCTTTTTTCTCCATCCTTTCTTACCCTCTTTGATATAAGATGGACTTGCTTTGCTACTTACAGTAAGTAATCCTTTATAGTAAACTTGGTTATATTTGTGCCTTTGTTTTACAGGAGGTGAAAAAGGAAAGTAAATTGTACATTTCTACAATTTTGTTTTGTTAAAATCATTTGTAATGTTTTAAGTGATAAGTGAATCGTGTGTAACGTAGGTCATCGTCGGTGGCTTTATTTTATCAACCCCCTGCTTGTCAGTTCCACCAGATATCACACACTCAACCCAAACAAACCGAATGATATACATACTAAATGCGTTGAAACTCCTGCTCGTCAGTTCCATCACATATCACACACTAAACCCAAACAGCCCGAATGATATACATACTAAATGCGTTGAAACTCCTGCTCGTCAGTTCCATAACATATCACACACTAAACCCAAATAGCCTGAATAATATACATACTAAATTCGTTAAAACTCCTGCTCGTCAGTTCCACCAGACACCATATACCCAACCAAAATAGCCTGAATAGTATACATACTAAATTCGTTAAAACTCCAGCTCGTCAGTTTCACCAGATATCATACACCCAACCCAAACAGTCCAAATAATATACATACTAAATTCGTTAAAACTCCTGTTCGTCAATTCCACCAGATAACATACACCCAACCCAAACAGTCCAAAGATATACATACTAAGTTCGTTAGAACTCCTGTTCGTCAGTTCCACCAGATATCATTCACCCAACCCAAACAACCCGAATGATATACATGCTAAATTCGTTCAAACTCCTGTTCGTCAGTTTCACCAGATATCATACACCCAACCCAAACAGTTCAAATAATATACATACTAAATTCGTTAAAACTGCTGTTCGTCAATTCCACCAGATAACATACACCCAACCCAAACAGTCTAAAGATATACATACTAAGTTCGTTAGAACTCCTGTTCGTCAGTTCCACCAGATATTATACACCCAACCCAAACAGTCCAAATGATATACACACTAAATTCGTTCAAACTCCTGTTCGTCAGTTCCACCAGATATCATACACCCAACCCAAACAACCCGAATGATATACATGCTAAATTCGTTAAAACTCCTGCTCGTCAGTTCCACCAGATATCATACACCCAACCCAAACAGTCCAAAGATATACATACTAAACTCGTTAGAACTTCTGTTCATCAGAACCACTAGATATTATACACCCAACCCAAACAGTACAAATGATATACATACTAAATTCGTTAAAACTCTTGTTTGTCACTTCCACCAGATATCCTACACCCAACCCAAATAGCCCGAATGATATACATTCTAAATGCGTTAAAACTACTGCTCGTCAGTTCCATCACATATCATACACCCAACCCGAACAGTCCAAATGATATACATACTAAATTCGTTAAAACTCCTGCTCGTCAGTTCCACCAGACACCATATACCCAACCAAAATAGCCTGAATAGTATACATACTAAATTCGTTAAAACTCCAGCTCGTCAGTTTTACCAGATATCATACACCCAACCCAAACAGTCCAAATAATATACATACTAAATTCGTTAAAACTCCTGTTCGTCAATTCCACCAGATAACATACACCCAACCCAAACAGTCCAAAGATATACATACTAAGTTCGTTAGAACTCCTGTTCGTCAGTTCCACCAGATATTATACACCCAACCCAAACAGTCCAAATGATATACATACCAAATTCGTTCAAACTCCTGTTCGTCAGTTCCACCAGATATCATACACCCAACCCAAACAGTCCAAATGATATACACACTAAATTCGTTCAAACTCCTGTTCGTCAGTTCCACCAGATATCATACACCCAACCCAAACAGTCCAAATGATATACACACTAAATTCGTTCAAACTCCTGTTCGTCAGTTCCACCAGATATCATACACCCAACCCAAACAGTCTAAATGATATACACACTAAAATCGTTCAAACTCCTGTTTGTCACTTCCACCAGATATCATACACCCAACCCAAATAACCTGAATGATACATACATACTAAATTCGTTCAAACTTCTGTTCATCAGAACCACTAGATATTATACACCCAACCCGAACGAGTCCAAATGATATACATACTAAATTCGTTAAAACTCTTGTTTGTCACGTCCACCAGATATCCTACACCCAACCCAAATAGCCCAAATGATATACATACTAAACTCGTTAAACCTCCTGTTCGTCAGTTCCACCAGATATCATTCACCCAACCCAAATAGCCCGAATGATATACATACTAAATTCGTTCAAACTCCTGTTCGTCAGTTCCACCAGATATCATACACCCAACCCAACAGTCCAAATGATATACATACTAAGCTCGTTAAACTCCTGCTCGTAAGTTCCATCAGATATCATATACCCAACCAAAACTGCCCGGTTGATATACATACTAAATTCGTTCAGACTCATGTTCGTCAGTTCCACCAGATATCATACACCCATCGTAAATATCCCAACTGATATACATACTAAATTCGTTAATTGGTTAAAATGCAATCTTATTTTTAGTTCAGTACCATCACTCATTTTATGAAAGCTTCTGCAAATCTTTTCTGTTAAACTTTCATTTTCACTGCCAGAGCTACTACAGAAACAAATCATTGAAGAAAATAAATGTTGATATCTTATTCCATTTTGGTGTTACAACATTTACAAAGATTTCACCATTGTCTTGAAAAGTGACTGGAGCAGTTTTCAGTGTAAAGACAGTTTTATGCCTTTCTATAAAAATCAATTAAACCTTTGTAAATCATTTGAATTTTGTTTCAATTTTTGAGTTTGGGTGTAACGTACAAATTACAATATTATGTTTTGCCCATCTCCTCATTTACCCTACCTTCTGCATAAAATAAAATAATTCTTTCGAAATACATTTCATCTTTTAAACTGCAAGCAATAAATTGTTTAATTATTGCGATGGTGTATAACATGCTCAAAACAAGAACATGTTTTGCTTATCCACTCATATATAACATGTTCAATACAAGAGCATAGTTTGCTTATCCACTCATATATAACAAGCTCTTTACAAGAACATCTTTTGCTTATCTACTCATATATAACATGCTCTTTAAAAGAACATGTTTCGTTTATCCACTCATATATAACAAGCTCTTTACAAAAACATCTTTTGTTTATCTACTCATATATAACACGCTCTTTAAAAGAACATGTTTCGTTTATCCACTCATATATAACAAGCTCTTTACAAGAACATCTTTTGTTTATCTACTCATATATATAACATGCTCTTTACAAGAACATCTTTTGCTTATCACTCATATATAACGCTCTTTACAAAAACATGCTCTTTACAAAAACATGTTTTGCTTATCTACTCATATATAACATGCTCTTTACAAGAACATCTTTTGCTTATCCACTCATATATAACATGTTTTGCTTATCTACTCATATATTACTCTTTACAAGAACATCTTTTGTTTATCCACTCATATATAACATGTTCTTTACAAGAATATGTTTTGCTTATCTACTCATATATAACATGCTCTTTACAAAAACATGTTTTGCTTATCCACTCATATATAACATGCTCTTTACAAGAACATCTTTTGCTTATCTACTCATATATAACATGTTCTTTACAAGAACATCTTTTGCTTATCCACTCATATATAACACGCTCTTTACAAGAACATCTTTTGCTTATCTACTCATATATAACACGCTCTTTACAAAAACATGTTTTGCTTATCTACTCATATATAACATGCTCTTTACAAGAACATCTTTTGCTTATCCACTCATATATAACATGTTCTTTACAAGAATATGTTTTGCTTATCTACTCACATACCTTACATTATAAATAAATGATTTTTTTTTTGGTACAAATACACGTATAGTCACTTTTCAACGAACTGATAAAACCTTTCGAAATTGAATAACTCTTAAATGGAATAAGATATTAGCATGCTATGAATGACAATTCAGGGGAATACTGCTGTAAATCTTCAAAAATGAAAAAAATCAATAGTTGCATTTACTGAGCAGCCACTTTCATCGTCTATGAAAGGTTCAAAGCAAAGCATCCAGCGATAAATGAAGCCGTCTCTATGATGCTTTCTTTCTAAATCCTTTGTAACTATGTTGACAGGCTGAAATTGGTTTCATCTAAAAACAATTTTTACAGCATATTCAAAGGGGTTCTTTTTAATGGACTTTTGTTTGCTCACACACAGCAAATTAAGTGACACATAAGGAGATCGTCGGATTTGTAAAGGTACATTATGTGGAGATGTAGAGACAACATTAGCTAGC